>LUCH01000378.1:231998-245319 GCA_013368495.1 Paragonimus heterotremus
TGGAAAATATTTTCCAAACGGCGAAAATTGGGGAAATCACGTTCTGCAACTAGTATGAAGTGGTACCTGCCGAACAGCCAGGTTCTTACATTAGCGATAAACTGAAAGTGTAATATATGTACTGCAACCGGCTTACTCGGACATGTGTTCAATATTTTCCACTCATACAATTCATCAAACTTGGGAAACGTTGAGGTGGGGATCTAAAGGGTGAAGATAGGTAGGCGATAAATTGAAAAACCTACTGATAACTACCGATAATGAAACCTAACGGTAGCCGGAGTGCGTATGCGAGAAGTCAAACAACAGTCGTCCCACACAGTTACGGGGATTCCGCTTGCGCCACGAAACCTCCTGTACGTGCGATTCAAGTGGCTGTCGTTTAGATCGAGATAATGATCTAAAGTGCTTTTTGGCCAACGAAAATGTCTTTTAAACCATAGTTAAGAAGTGACAAAAAATAGCTATAACTTTTGGCAAGTATGGAGGCCTTATGAGCCGAGGTGACTTGCGTCCCAAGACACGGCGGCGATGCGTGTTCAGACAATCTTAGAACAGTACAACACATTGAGTGTTCTGTGACAAATTTAGGTGTACTATAACAATGGCAAATCATACTTCAGGGTGATGTTGCGTCTATCCTGGTCTCAGATGGCATTCCTACCATACCACATTGACGATCCATGGTCGGAGAATCGTGGAGCATCCGTCGTTATATTTGGTGGCCTAGGAGTTGGAAATTAACATGGTGGAGCATCGCAGAATGCTTCTGGTTTTGGTGACAATATAGACCAACACTAGTGGGGAACATAATTGTGTTTGTCCAGTCCACTGGAAAAGTTGTGGCTGCAGTGTTTCGTGGGGGATTCAAAACAATGATCAACAGGTCACTTACCTTTTACCTGTGTTGTAGTTATATTCACTTTCTTTGTCATAACTGATTGGAAAAACGTTCTCTTATTTTTAAAATACATCAGAATTTACCGTGACTTTTCCGCACGTTCTCTAACTTATCATCTGGTGCTTGTTTAACTTCTAGACAACCAAGATTTGCTGCAGATGTCCCAGGGTCGTCTGAACACGCATTTTCACCGTGTCTTGGGGCGTTAGTCACCTCGACTCATGAGGCTTCGGTGCTTACTCTGGGTATGTGACTTGCTGATCAGTGTTTTGAAACCCCCCACAAATTATTGCAGCCACAACCTTTACAGTGGACATGGCAGTCACAATTCTGTTTCTAACTATCGCTGGTCGACATTGTCACCAAAATCAGAAGCATATCTGTATATTCTGCGATGTTCTACCACGTCGAAATCGTCAGAGGTAGATCCGCACGATTTCTTCTTCGCCCTCATGCCCACACGCACCAATCCAATCGAATTGACGAAATTACCTGGACATCCAAACTTACCAAACACTGTCCACAGTGCCTCGCGGCTCACGGACTCGAGTGCGTTTTCCACGAAGGCGGAGTGCAGGAGGTGGTTACGTTCTAGGCACTTTTCCTGAAGTTGTTGAGCAGCAAGCACCAGGTCGATCGTACCCCGACCCGCGCGAAATCCCCCTTGCTACTCAGAAATATTCGTCTCCAATACCACCGTATTCAGCTGGTTCATAAGTCAACCACCTTGCCCGCGCAGTTCAGCGGACTATTGCCCCGACAGTTGTCGGGGATTCGCTTGCTTTCCTTACCCTTGAACAGGAGTATGATGAGGGCATCCTTGAATCTTTGCGGCATCACTTCAGGCCTCTATATTGTGAACTAGCTGGAACAATAAGCGTTCGAACGCCGGTCTACCATCTTCCAGGATTCCACCTGACAACCCGTCTTCGTCTGCAGCCTGCCGGTCACGAATTTGACCAATCGCTCTGTGTAAGTTCAGCAAACCCGAGGCGAGGTTAACTGTAGGCTTGATGGCCTGTTGCGGCAGGCTGTTTATGGTCACCCAACCAGTGATAACAGGACGGTTTGGTAGGCTACCAGAGTGTTTGCGCCAGACCTTCATGATGTCTTCTGACTGACTACACCAACAGCTGGTGTTCACTGCAGCCAGTGTTTGAGTGGACTGGACGGAAAAGCCGTATATGGTTTACCCCACAATCGTACAGCTCTCTATGTTGACGAAGGTTTGTGAAGCCCTGCATTTGCTCATCCTGTTCCCTTCACTATCTGTCCTTGATTCCGAGTTCGCGTAAACGGTAGATCATAATTATCTCTGTTATCTTCCAGTCAAAAATATTTTCTAGCTGCTGTAGTTGTTGAAATTCTGTGGCACGTTTCAGTTCTCAGACTTCTGGTGCCTGGAAGTTTTGCTGTTGAAATCTTCCGAAGACGTGAGCGAGGAATGCGCGTTAGTTCAGTGGCATAGGGATTAATGGAAAAATAACGAAAAGTTACATCCTACGTTATTTCGGATAACCGAAGGTAGGATATTATGAAAATCGATGTCATAGACGTTAAAAGACATGCTTTTATCTAAGTTTGAACGGAATTAAGCGGGGAAACCTGATTACAATATCGACAATCAAACCGCTGTTAAAACATCAGTACTAAACTTTTTATAAAACCGCAAACGTAGGGTCCACCAATATAGTATTTCAACGTGGGACATTGCACGAAACCTGGACAAGTAGTGTTTTCTTGGTTATATTCGCCATGTTTTGTCATTCGTTGTTACCACTGTTATGAACTTTTTGATGAAATCACGACGTACGCTGGAATGCAGACTCGGTGACCTACTGAAATAATGAAAACGAGGAAGGCTTCCAGCTTAAAAGATTGTGACAAATATCTGCTCCGTCCATTTGTCTCATCTTACGAATTATGACAAACCGTACGTGATGCTGAAGCACATAGGTAGACGAATGAAGTCACTGGGGATGCAAATGTGTAGAAAAATCTTGAATTGTATATTTGGTTATCGTGGGAATTGGGATATGCTACCACCGTTTTCTTCAGCGCAGATTGTAGCTTTCGGTTTTTACGTGTTATCTGTGTCTTCCTGGATGAAAGAAAATGTGTATCACATGAGGTCTTCATCATCACGCCGGTCATCGCATCTGATACCTGCAAGAAGTCTGTGCATGCATATATGAAGGAACTCACTTTCTTCTATTATATCAACAGGGTAACCGCTCCGGATGATGTTGATTCTTGCTTTCTTCGACCCACGTTCAAGCGGTACACAGTCAGCGAACACGCCTAAGATGACATCCGTTGTGAGTGGTGTGTGCGACTTGCTTCCCATAATAACTAGGGAAGTGCGAACAACGGCTGAAGTAAAGAGACCTGACAAGAGTAAGGTTTCAAAACGTGCACTTACCAGACGACCTATGTTGGAGCTGTTTGCCACAGAATGGACACTCGTTTATGCCTGCCATTTCCTTACACTTGAAGCGAAAAATCAGCTGATCAGCATCGCACCAATAACTTTCCATCTGCATGGGGTCACCGCAGAGTCAACACAGCAACCCCGATTCAGGCTTTTTAACCCTCCTTGGCTGCACATCGCTTGCAGCTGAGCCCTTGAGGAAGTCGTATAACGGTAAGCCAACATTCACGCGTTCCACTGTCATGCCAGCAAAAGCAATGTTACTGTTAAGGCAAGCCACTGCCGTGCAGTTGTTGCAGTCGTGATGATTTTGAAGTACATGAAGTAGGGCTCTATAATGACGGTGTTTAACTGGCTGCAGCAAGCGGCCGAAGCTACGGGCCTACCATCCGTCGAATTGGCAAATTTCGCTCTGCCGGCCGCCACTCTTAAATAGAGACACGACCTTCGTAAACGGAAATGAAAACTACAAAAAACCTTACCATAGAGGTAGAAATGTTTCCAAAACACCGACAGAGTGTGTATGCATGGAAGCGTCAATGTACAGGACAAGGCACATTCACATGTGCCTTGTACGCCATCCACCGTGAAAACGCCGCCATCTTGTTGCTCACAAAACTGCAACGTTCAGAGTAATTACCAGATAAGAGCTTACCTTGCAATCAGGTACTCCATCGAAAGGGAGTCGTGGAGCCTGTCCCTTCAGACGTTTTTGTACATTCTGTGAAGAATGTTCTTCGCATACAAGCCAGCATCCAAAACCTCACGACGGCCGAACCAATTGGTCGTTTGTATTTCATACTCCCTCAGCGGCCACCCACTGCAGATCCTTATTATTCTAATGACAACGGTTGGGAAGTCTCTTGGGTGCGTTCACAATCGTTCAACCATCCGTTTGTGTTTTCCAGCCTATCATTCGTTTGAGTGTCACAGTGGACAGCATCGCTTTGAGCATGGGTGGCCCACTTCGGCTTGACGTACAGTCAATTACACAACAAATAATTCGGAAACTTCCTATCTATTCGGCCGATAATATACAATCATATTTGAACCTAAGGTGAGCAGTGTAACAGTGCAACTTGCCCTTCCTCATTGTCTGCCGTAGCCATTCGGTGGAAGAGATAACGGCCGCGAAGAGTTTGTAGTGAGATCACCTTCGACGTCCCTAAAATCCTAAACTCCCTGTGACGTGAGAGTTGCCTTCCCAGTACCACCGCGCCAGTTCACATTACCTCGTGAATGTAAAGTTACTACAAACCACTAACATCAAGGTTAGTGTGTTGTCGTAAGTATCGCAATTTTTCTCATAGCTGTATAAAGAATCTGCGCCATCTCCACAATTGTAGGCTGCATTCACTAGGATAACAGTGTTTTAGCTACTACCGTTGGTAACGCCGCCCAACTAGACTGACACTTGTTTGAATCCTGAAGGTCAAGTGGAATTTCCGTTGACATTCGTCCTCTCTGGTAGCTACCGCGCGGTTGTGCTGCAGGTTCTCTCACGTCCATTTCCCTAGCGCCCCTATTCTTCACGTTGAAGTCCGCTTGTGTACGGTGAGTAAATAAAATAAATAAAGTTTGTTTGCAGATTCACCGTTTTCTCACTGAGACTTCCGATCCGTGTTAACATAAGGCTGGGGGAAACCTTGGGTGTGTGAACCTCGGAGCTATCATCCCGAAAAGTTTGTCTTTTGACAAATATGATGGACGAATTTTACCCACTTACATGCTAGCTTACGGCATCACGTACATGAATGTAACACAATGGGATGTCGCCGCCGAACACCACATGATCTGCTCTCATTTGCGCAGCCATCTTTTCCAGGACAAATGTATTCACCACAGTCTGCTCGCCTATCATTTCCCGAAAATTTTCCAAGAGCCTACGTAGTAAAGCATACTTCTCAATACGAACGTACCCGTACATCATGGGTCGGTCGTGTCCCATACCGTTTGTCATTAGGAACTGATATAACTTCCAGCTCCAACAGCATGAGGAAATGTACAACGATATACTTGTACCTGCCTGTCCCGTGGGTGGCATCCACGTTATCAACATGCGGGAAGCGTCGGAATGGTTCAAGCTGCGTCCGCTGGGCCAAGCAGGTGTGCTTTCGTCTGTTGTCTCCATCGTCCATGGCGCGCACCACACCTATTGCACTAATCACCGACAGCACTTCAGCAGCTTTCTATAATCTTCATTGACCAATCTTGCATAACAAACTCATTTGATATTACAGGACTTAACTCGCGACGGACGGTTCCAGAGTCACCGCTTATGATGAGCTTCCGGCAAACATCCGCTACATACTGCCTGATGTCACCGGTTAGTGTATTGTATTGAAACAGGCTCCAGCATTCGTTCAGTCCACTGGCAGTGAGGCCACGGCTAGCAAGATGAGACTCATATACCAGATGACTGACGGGGTGGCTGTGCCCCAACTCAAAAGAGCTCACAATCAGACACATCTCGTCTGGTCACATGAAGTCGTGATTTACAACATTCGTCGCGAAAACTGATCCGTAAAATCTAACAACAGTTAAACCACTAGACACATTGCACACTCCCGCACAAACTCTTAAGCCTTTTACACTTCACACCGATAATAAATCTGCACAGTTTTCAGGAAACCATGTTACCTTATCCCAACGTAATTCAAAGCAGTCTTCAACCTGCGGCTTGTCTTACGAACGTGAATAACACCCAGCTCATCCATGTACTTCTGAAGACGCTGCTGGAATTGTGAGAAAGCGTGAAATTAGCCATTTTTAAACATCGCCTTGAAAGTAGCAATAAAATCCTTTTCCTACAGATGAAAAGTAAACAACTGGGAATAAAGTAATCAACAAATGGGAAAACTTTAGGAAAAAACTAAAATTAACCTCAGCATTCTCGTGGTAACATTGCCACACGCAACCGACCACAACGACGGCAGCCATACGGATATTCGAAAAACAATTACGATTAGGTTGTTTTCAGTTAACGGTCAGTTAAAACAAACAGATCTGAGTTCATGATACAGATTTCTGGGATACTAATTTTGACACCAGCTACCAGGCCAATAAAACGATTTTCTCGGGTAAAACGATTTTCCCGAAAACGACAGCTCAGGAACTCACGGTCTGTCACTGGCATTCAAACTGATTCCATGACTGCGCTAGACAAGTCAACGGCAGGTAATCCGGAACGTGGCCTTCTTTGCTTCATTGGCCGGATCCATTTTGAAGGCAGTGAAAGTTGCATCTTTCTCTCGTACGAGCTCGGAGATACAGATGCTGTTATCGTTGAACCGGTCCGGAGTTTTCCGGCGTTTGAGAGTGATCATATCGGTGGCTTCCCTCATGATCCTCCCCTTGATGAGTTGCCATATACCCTTAGGGTTAGTGGATACAGGAACGTCGTGCAGATGAGCGGCAGCAACAAACTGGAGAGCCATCTTTGCCTCGAAATTCTGCAGTTTCTCAGAAGATCTGCAACATACACACTTGCGTACACGGATAACTAATTCAGTCCTGATCATTCTATGACCTACGCTACGTTCGGCGCTTCGCAATGCTCGCGTGATATGTACTTCACGATTGTTGCACTGCCACACAGTCACTTTGCCAAGCAAATGATGATTACAGCTTCGTGGATGAGTCCATGTCGTCATGTCGCTCGTATTCAGTTGGAATCGGGGGTTTGTGATAGCCAGCTCGCGATTAACAAAAAGGCTGAGCAGACGATCACCGTTTCCGTTGACCGAACCAGTGCAGTATCGTCCGAGGACTCCTGGCCACGCTACCGAATCGCGCCCGACTCAAGTGTTCAAATCACCAAGAACAAACAGTCGGTCACTCAGTGGTGCTGAGGGGTTTGTGACGGATAGCTGACCATAGAGTTGGTCATTTGTATCATCAGTGTACACGTTATGGGTCCGTGAACTGAGAAAAGTTGTCCCCGTATTTTGCATTCTTTATTTTTCTCACTAACCTGGCAATTGTTACCACTACCTCACCCACTCCGTTTTGTTTAATTGGAACATCGTGTCATTAAGTGCCCTCGACCCGAGTAGCCGTTCTTATCCGACCTACTTTCATGACGGATCACCTTCGATCTTGATGGTTTTGTTGAGATACTAATGATTTTGCTTGGCGAGACTATCGTCGCGAACGGTCGAGGTTTGCCTTTTGTAACTATTGATGCATATCTTCAATGATACGGTGGACATTTTTGGATCCGATCTTGCTTCCAATTTGGTAATCCGATTTTGGGCTACGCGCAACTCAACTATTAAACGTGGATCGCTGCACTCAGCGGGATACACAGTTAGACCATAAACTCTGACGGATATATCACGCCTGCCACGACAGTTTCTCAGAAGTACAGACATCATTCGATGGCTGGTGCCGTACGGTTGCCTGTCATCAATGCTTTGATGCTATCAGCGACCGCGACAAGGACACCATGCTTCAGAGCAAGGTCTCTCAGGAAGCCTATCCAGTAAAGTTGTACTCAGCACCTAGTTCTCACAACTTACCTTGGTTTTCGAGCCCTGTCTCACTCAAGGCTGCTGTATCGATCCTCTCAGGACACAGTTCCATCGCGACAAATATGGCGTATCGTTCTGGCAGTTCCTCAGAGCTGCATCGATCTAACCACGTGTGCACATTCCATGCTCCAACACAGAGGGTCTTGCGTCCCCAGGCCCATCCCAGGTTGATCTTCGGGGTCCTGCGACTTGAGTAAGCATAATCTATCCGCTGGTTCACGTCGGGCGAGAAGTATTACGGCGGTCCTCTAGCACTAGCTTGCTTTCACATATCCACCCTGTGATGTGTACCAGATAAGGCGACCCGGTTTATCATGCACAACGGCCGCTGTAGTATGACATTTGGCTTACACTGTATGGTCATGGTTTTTGTGAATGTCGGATACTGTCAGGACGCCTCAACCTAAACAGGAAGGCGATTAGGCCCTCAACCGAAGCCAAAGGCTAAAAAACGTGTATTGCAGAGGAGGAGGTGACGTACACACAACAACATCAACCATCTGGGGCAGACCCAACATTCACATCCTAAGTGACTCACCGCACTCACACAGAATTAGCAATATTACACAGACAAACCCGTCATACACGCACACAAACCACAACACGCAGAAACGGACATCAAACCGAGCCTAAACATTTTGTCTGGCTGCTCCCCTTCGGCCAATCTGACAGTTGAACTTGCAACAACCGAAGTCACGGTCAACCCAATCCGCTAATTCTACATGGAGCACAAGCCTGACCACCACGTCGAGGTAGCAAAAAATGTCACACACCGCGGTTTGGCGCTACAAATGGTATAGTCATCAGTGTGACGTTTTATGAGCTATTTTCTATTTCATAATTCTGATCGTTATTCACACTTTTCACTTTCCTCAACTTCTCATGTACAGCCAACATTTAAACCAACTTAATCGAACTAATCAATAGTCAGTAAATACAACTCACTCACATTTCTCGGTTCGCAAGCCTGGCGTTCTCTCCACGTCCTGTACCGCTAGCAAACAGATTTTTGGAGAGTCGGAAGTTAACTGAATCAACCGACCATTACAGCTAATTTTCTTATTTATCTGTCACCAGAATTAATATATCGGTCGTCCAACAAATCTCATCTCTGACGCCATCTTTCTTTCTTGTGGTGGTCTGTTCAACCTAACGGACTTCGACTTATCAGTGAGTCATTCCTATTTTACCGACATATCTCCCGTTTAATTTGTACGTCTACATTTGAGCCTATCCATCACCGTTACCACTCTTCTTTGATACTACCGTATTTGGGTCATTTTTATCATTTGACTGATTAGGCTACTACACTAGTTTAACTGGATTTTGGTCACTTTTACGGACGCAGAAATTAAACTTCAATTAGAATTCAGTCAGTAGCGCTAGTAATTCAAAATACACTTTGTTAATAACAGGACATGTTTATTCGAGAAGACATTGGCTGGCTTAAGTTAGGAACCACTCGTTCACCTGTAATTGTGACTTCGTAGCAGAACTAATATTTCTCATCGCACACTATCGGACGATCAATTATTAAAATATTTTTTGCACGAGTTTTACTGAAATCGTTAATCCAACCGTCACTGTGTGACGCGCGTTTAAAGAATTGTGATTTGTCTTATAACACGCAACAAATTCCCCGACACCCACACAAACGACGGCTGCGATTCTCGCGTTGTAAGAAGCCGTGCAGGTTCGCAGTTTATGAAGCGGTGATTTGGAAAGCATTGGTTTTGTTTTGCACCGCATAAATCACTTTATGTCCAGATTATTTACTGTGAAGCGGTAAATTTGGAAATTCACTGCTTATATCCTGGCTCACTGTCACCACTCGGTGACCCGGAAGCCGACACCGAGTCGTACTCCGGTGTACGAATGTGAACAACTTCGCAGCACCCCATTTTTTGAATTAGGACGGCGATAATGCTAAAGTAGTACACTTACACACAGGAACACATACCCACAAATATTGAAGCTGCAGCCGCTTGGTACTGGTCATCAGATAGGTTCAGTCCGTAAAGAACCACTGACACCGAACACGCATTGCAAACCGGAGGCTTGACCGATATTGGGGAGTGTATGCCACGCCACTGGAAACAATGATTCGGGAGCATACGCGAGCCTTCGTTACGCCCAAAGACATCTGGTCGGCGACACGGCAAGGTTGACAGATTGCAAGGCCAAAAGAGACCACGGACGGTTAACTGAGCACCAGCCAATTGAATGCGTTAACACGGTTGAGGCGTTTGCGGAAATTGTAATGTGGCTCCAGGAAGGTAGTTCCAAAATCGTCGGCCTTCATATTTTATGCAATTTCTGTTATTATCAAGGTTACCTGCTGTCTTTTGAATCAGGATTGGGGCTTCATTTCCGTACATTGACATGAAAAGCTCGTGCCTGACTTAACCGGTTAACGACAGTGAGACGGAGGTTCCTGGTATGTTAGTGTTGGGTGCGGATCAAAAAACACCTGTTTAGTTCGGTGCTGAAAGACTAGAGGTGGAGTATAATGAAATGACTCGAGAAAATTGGGGATAAATATATCCAATGACAAAAATGAGAAAATGAAAAGAGAATAACTATGTGATTATCGATGTAATGAATTTGGTGCTCGGCGTAAACGATGATATATCTGACAGTGTCTTGGCCGCCACAGCCCCCAACATTGATTATACCGGTCGCGTGTTGTTCATTGTCATGTTCGGACATAACCCCTGAACCCAATGGACGAAATAGCTGTGTTGCTCGTGAGCGTCATTCGAAGGCTGACCCCCTGGCGACCTTTTTCAGCGTTCGTGGCCGATCGATTTGGAATAGAATATTTGATGGAAAGTTTGTGCGACTGGATTGCCACGCCCCCAACGCTTTTTGGGGCATTGCTTCAGAAAACCAGTTAATTTCAACTATGTAGGGATGGTAATTGTTGACGGGTGAGTGGGTTGGCGTGGCCGGGACGTAGCCACCACAATCACAGCTGATGTGAGGTCATTTCTAATAAAGACCAGGCGATTTGCGTCCTAGTCGATTACAGCGGGATGTCTTGCCGCGGAACACCATACAAAATCTGAGGAGCTGGTGGCCTTCCCCACGCTGGTGGAGTCCCGATCTCGTTAGGTGGATTGTGGCGCACATGTCGTCCGTCGGGCTGTTTGGGGAGAGAAACACGGCCAACGGGACGCGCTTCATGGTTGCGAGGGAATCCGGTAAGACTGGTGAATAGTAAGTGTGCTGTGAACTGCGCTTTGTGCTCTTGCAATGACATTCGTCGTTTAAGGTGTGGGATACCGTTCAGCCTCAGTGAATTTCTGAGGTCATTTCACGGAGTACGGTCGTCATCGTCTCTTCCAGCCAGACCAGGAGCTACTGCTTCGGATAGGTTGAACGCAGTTGCGCCTACGTTGTTGGAGTATTCTCTCGAGAAAGTGGTAAAGAGGCCGGTGGCAGCATATGAGTGCCTTATCCTCATCTAGCGCCTACCATTAAATCAAGACAATCGAGATGGAAATAGGCAGAGATCACATCGGCCTTCAATAGTACGCCTGGTCGAAGGGCTGCAATTAGTTTCATCGTGGCGTACATAAATTTATTTCTTGTGTAGTGTTGGTAGAGATTTGGCAGGTTTTCGCTTCCACTCGTATTCTGTTTACACCCGGCTAATATAGATGGACATAGCCCGCCTCGGATTGTTATTCTGCACTGGCCACCACCGCAGAAGCTCGGAATGATGTTTGTAATGTTTCTTAATGCACACCCCTGGACCGAAACTTTACGAAAGTCGTTCTTGTCTAGACTCATCAGGTGTGGACAGTCTGAACACGGGATGGTACCGACTAACTTCCGTGATACCAGTCAAAGTTCTCTGCCCGGTCACCAGTTGTGTAACTGTATCCGTTACTGTTCAACAGACCGCGTCCAGTCACAGTGACGAAGTGTAAACAAGCCACAGCTGAAGAAGATACAATGTTTTCCCGTTACAAGCGATGCTCGTGAAGTTGGCGGCCGGGTGGATGAAGACGGTGATTCGTAACGTGGAACGTAGTCGGCTTGATCCTCCATTCAGACAATCTTTATCTGCTGAGTCAAAACAAGAACGAAGTTGACCGTGAAGCTTTGGTTTGAGGGTGAGCATCGAGAAGCTCCGCAAAGCTTTTCGCCTACTTGAGTTGGAACATTACCACGAGATTGCCTGGGACCTGAAACAGTTTGCAGGGCACCGACTGTTAAGCCAACCACTGTTTAACTGGTGGTAGCTCGTTAATGCCGGTCCTTTCTGCTGGATTGCCATTGTTTGTATGTGGCGGTTAAAAAAGAGATCAAAGCTACCTGTGGTTTACACAGACCCATAAATGCTGGTCCCCACGCCATTGTACGTGAGCCGTGTTATATACGCACAATAGCCACGTGTATGCCACACACCCGAGCCAGGGCTCAAACTACGTTCCGATTGGTCGTGTCCTCGTCCGCCAACGGCGCATTTATTTATGCACCTAGGAATGACGTTACCGCATATGATTGTCAGAATGCAGTTTGCACTTTTTTGAATCGCATGCTCCATCAAACGCTATTATCACCCGTACGATCTTATGTTGATTGCGCCCGGACAGCTGTACAACTAGCCATGTGTAAAGTAGCTTGGATTGAGCAGTCAAACTTGAGATGTATCTGTTGATGCCATTTTGCGCACGCCCAAGTCTGCTGTTTGGAGCTTGTCACTATCTTGCGTATTATGCAACGGTGGTCCGCGCATCAGCCGGAGAAATACAGATCGGCGTAAACAGTCTTTTGCGTCAAGTTTTGCCATCAAGAAGCACAGTTGACCAAAAATTTGATTATTGTCGTTCAGATATGTAATAGAAATAATGGTAGAAGTTTGCTACCATAAGCGGTAGCAAACTGGCTGTACTGTCGGACAGGACAACAATTGTTCATAAAGCCAATGGATTCGTAACCTGACTAACTGGTAATACAACTTCACCAGTCAGATAATAATTAAACGCCCGTCAGGCAACATACGCGAACGAGATAATATCTAATCGGTACAAACAAACTGCCACACCGCCGTCGTGTCTGAGGCGCGTGGTAACTAAGGAAGAGTTACTAGAAAATATAGTAATGAACCATGAAAGGGAGGGTGTAGTGTAAGAATCACCGACCTCCGGAGGTGAACAGGACAGCTCTGGAAAAGTTGCAGCGTTAGGATCCTAAAGACATAGATCAACCATAAAAGGCAACTGTGTAGGTCGCCGGTTTGGTATTTCAAGATCGAAACGAGTTGGAGGCGGAAGGAGATATTTCAAATTTTCAATGGAATACTAAAACGCATAATTTAGTAGAAATATGTAGACTCAATCGAGTTTAGTGAATGTGTTGCGTAACGATCTTCCACGAAGACGTCGAGCAACGCGTAGCAATAAACTAACGATCCCAAATGGTCAAAACAAGATTAGTTCACAATGC
>LUCH01000379.1:0-12953 GCA_013368495.1 Paragonimus heterotremus
GTGGCGTGAGAACTAGCGAGTCGGACAATAAAGATTGTGCTTTATTGAACGCCTTTTCGCTACAATAAGCGTGATCTACACCGTTGGACGGAAACTGTCAGGTCGCGTGAGTGGGCCATGTGAACTATGCATGGGCGTTCAGCGTCGAACACCATTTCGTGAGTCAACGGTAAGGGTTTGTCATATATATATAAGTTCTAAATGGGTTAACCTCACTTTTATTCAGCACCGCACCTCATCATGCATATATTCTAGTATTCTTTTGCAAACTACCCGACGACAGTTTGTGTTTGTATTCATTAGTATGTGGTGAAATAAATATGCTTTGTACAATTTTTATCGTGAATACTTCAATTACCATACGTTGTTGATTACCATATAGCACTTTCAGATGGTCTGCACATCATTGTATTGTATTAATACTTGTTTCAACTCTGCAAAACCCAGCTTCATAGCAAGTATGCGGACTGAACAGAATTAACTACATGTGGGATTCAAGCGACATGTTCCTTGTTATTAGAAGACAGACAATTAATCTTGTTAGCGATTAGACAACGGTGTGAACGACTGCGGGTTAAACTGTTTATGCGTTCAGTCTGCTTCTCACATACACACAAATCACACAGTGATTGATCTTCATCTTATTGTTTAACTTTGAAAAACTGGATACAGTATTTGTGTAAGTTCATAAAAAGTTTGTAAAATATCTCAAAATACCAGTCGTTGTGAGGATAAAGACTGAGTAGGACTGTGTGCGGATACATCCGATCCGTAAACCGAAATTGCACAAGTCACCTTGACAACAGCGAGCATCTTCGTTGTCACGACAGACAGAATGACTTGCACGGTTGCATATCCGATCGGGCGGTTCACTTCCGTGGGACATTGTCTATAAAACAAGTAGAGTACAAAGATAGTGAGCAGCACATAAATACCGTACAAGTTCAACGTTTAAATGTGATGACTGCAATACCTGACTGATGGTGAACGCGCTTGCTTTGTAATCACGTGCCATTCTTGAGAAGAATGCGCGCCGTGGATGAACTCCAACTAGCATTAGAATTTCCGGTCTACAGAGTTTTTGTTCTAGTCAGATCTCAAGCTTCCAATTTGAAACGCCGCCACTCTGATGTTAAGTCTTGTACATCAGTTTTAATCATAACTCCCCAGTTTTTAGTATTTCGTCTTTACTTTCCAACTGTGACGCTTGTATGACTGTAGATTCTTTTAGGAACTCCAACAAAGATATTCATAATTGATGCATGTTTCTGTTTCCAGATGATAAAACTGACGTCTAAGTACACAGTTTACTAAAAATAGTTCGTGTTTGCGGGCGCTGAAATACTGAGGCTGGCAACCTTAATCTGTGGATAATGAGCATATCCCATGGGGTAGCGAATAAGGTCACTACAGTTTAGAATCCTTATTTCATTAGCTTTGCCAAATTTCCTGTTATTCAGCATCCATACGCTTTTCCGCTGTTATTTGAACCGTTTAAATTTCACACATACTTCATAAAAGTCATGCCGAGGACGGTCATTTGAGTCCTATTCCAATCCCTTCAGAAGGAACGTTGACAGCCCGCTCAAGAGGTCACGGGTGATCAGTCTGGTGAACAGGCAATCGGACGGACCTACATATTGAAAGCGCAGATTCAGATTGACCGTTCATGTTTCCCTGATCTACGGTCGGCAACATCGGTTTCCTAAGTAGCCTGTTGTGGAAACCGCAGCCAGAGGATACCTCTGCACACCACACCACAAGTAGCTGGCATTACACCACTTGTGGTTCCACTCACACTGTTGTGTCCTTGAGTCACTTGTACGGAGACTACCTGGACTAATATGTGTGTCGTGTGTATGTGTGTGCGCGTGCTATCCACTTCCGCATTGCCCAACTGTTTGCCACGCCGCATTTGTGCCTTTGTGTGATTTCCTACTGACTTGCTGATCAACCGTGATTCCTTAATCAAAACGATAGATGCTTGCGTTGATTCATGCAGTTGCTTCACTTTGTGCCTCGCTTGCATGTTATCGTTGCTCATGCTTAGTCTACTCGTTACAACAGATGACCTACTTTATGAACTACCCCATGTGATTGGACACAACACACATCATGTATCCAGAGTAAATCCGGAGGAATAAGACTAAGGAACTTGTGTGTGGAGACCTTTGTGTTCCAGGCGGCCAATGCTGGTTACCTGGATAGTAGACCAGTATGAAAATGAAACCTATATCTCTAGAACACTAAAATTTGGTGGGACTTCAATGATTAGATCCAAACAGAGGATAAAGATATTGAGGAAATAAGGCAAGGACTAACTCATTATAGGAGTATTGCACTATTGCGCTCCAGATAAGATGAAGTACAGAAGGTTCGACCGAAAGCCACACAAAACCTTCCTCCTACGATGCACTTAAAAACAAGAAGAAAACAGGTAAAGCCCACAGTGACCTACTTTTCCCAAAAGGAGAGCGAATAATTTACGAAACGGCGATAATCGTTGGTTAACAGAAGCGAACCTGTCTTACATGCCCCCTCTTCACCGACGATGTACTAATGGTACGTTATTGATCTAGCAACCCGAGACGGTCAGCACATTCTTGGTCACATTAATCCAAACGCCATATAGTCATGTCACCAAAACTTGTAGCACCTGTAGTTTTTTTGCATACCGCCTACAGCTGTCGCTCATTGAACCTTCGAACATCCGTCCGGATCGCATTCCTTCAGATTATTCGCTTCGAGGGTAAGTTCTCATAAAACCCTAAATTGATCTCACGGTGCGAGAGACTCACATGGATAACATCCTAGTATTGCACCTTCTGGACTTCGCCTAACTCCTTTCAGTTGCCTGTTTATACAGTTGCTTCGGAATCTGTTCGTCGGCCATCTTACGGACGTACTCCAGACAACAAACCTGATTAAGCATCGACATAGCTTCAATCTAGTAAGCACCCCGTCGCCAAATTGTCTTGGTGTTCGGAAATATGTTCGGCCGTCGAATAGCCAGTATGTAGCATGAACATTACAGGTGGAAGTAGTTCAGATACCACACATTCCGTTAATACAGTGTCCAAGCTTCGTTATCGTACAACGGCGTGGACAACACCATTTTGCGGTAGACAAATAAATTTGTTTCCACCTTAAGATCGTCCTTCCTTCTGAGACGCGTTTCAATTCTTCTGAAATCGTCGCTAGCCTTCGCCATACAAGTTCGCAAGTCATAATCCTCAAGCAAACCTTTTGGCAGATTGTTACCTAGGTAACAGAAGCCTGCGCAGCTGTCTACCCCGTCCAAATTTATGTATTGATACCTAGGCCAAATCTGAATGCCGTGATCGTGAAAGTCGTGACCAGTCGCATCATTTCCCTTACACTGTGTGCAGAAAACGGACTATCGTCTGTAAACAACAGCATTCACAGCGTCAAATTACGTGGCCAACCTGAAGTGTCGAAACGTGGACTATTCAACAAGCAGCTATCATTGCGGTGTCCACCTTAAACAACGTTCTCAGAGTCCTGGACACCAACTGTTAGCGTTGCGGTCAACTGTAACCTAAATAGGGCTGGTGCTAGGACACAACTCTGCTTCACGCCAGTGACAATATCAGAATCATCGGAGGTCGATCCGCCTGATCTCATCTTCACTACGAGACTCACATGCGAATTTCTTACTACAAACTTACCAGGATATCCAAACTTGTCAACCACCATGTGCAATGAACCATGGGTCACGGAATCAGGCGTCTTGGTGATCTCCACAAAAGGAACATACAGAGACTGGTTGCATTAATGACACTTCTGAATTTGCCCAGCGGCAATTCGCTCGAAATCCACACGGGCCCTCGGGAACACTTGTCTCCAAACCATTTGTAGTGAATCAGTCTGGCGGGACTTTTGTTCATATCTTACCAGCGCATACTGGTGTTTCGATGACAATCACTGCCGCGATTTCTCCCCATACCATACACAACCAGATCTTTTTAAACTCTCTTGAGGCCACCCGTTTTACAGCTGTGCAATAGCATTCTGCACTCCCTGCTTACTCTAGGAGCGAAAGCAAGTGACGCCATTAACATCTAGTCGTAGCAGACTGTTCACAGTCACACAGACAATGGTAACCAGTTGGTTGGGTGAGCTACCACAGTGTTTGCATCAGACTTTCATCATGTCCGCTGAGTGAGTGCATGGAACGTCAGAGTTTAATGTAACTAGTACATTAGTAGACCGGACGGACGGGCAAAAATCGTCTCAGGTGGATCATAGAACTCCTTGTGATGTCGGTGGTCGGTGTAATTCTGTGACAAATCACATTTCTCTCTCACCAGTCGTCCCTGTTTCCGCGCAGTCTCTCGGGTAGGTGACATCGAACACTCCGAAATATGACTTTTTCGTTTTCACTGCTTGGGTCCATAGTGGAAACAATAAACGCCTACTTCTGTCCTCATATCCGGCTGGAGATGATTGCATCGTTGTCGTCGAATCAGCTCAGACGTTACTGACGCTGTTTACCGATCGTTTTGATAGCTGCTGTCGCAACCTGCTGTTTAGGGTGTCGTGGATACGACAGCGTTCTTCAGACGGGCGACAACTTTAATCTGAGCTGCTGTGTTCGTTTTTATGTTCTCCAGGTTTTAAACATTCAGTTTTCCTAGCTGTCTGAACATTTTCCTCCGATAAACAAGCTAACAGATTTGGGCAAGTGACTTGGTCCTGACTAGTCTATGATGCGTGCTACATTCAGTCTCGCGCACCAAATGCATAATGCGTACCTCTCCAATGGCGCTTTCTTTCACGATGATAAATGGATCATGTGATGATGATCGCTTCTTGATTGCGTTCATGTCGAAATATCGCCCTCTGCCTGTTGGAATTGGACATTTGTGATTGCCTACTCGTGAGTATCACGGAAGGGAGTCAGGCCATCACCATTGCCACTGACTGCACCAAAGTCCTATGGTCGGAGGCTTCTTGGCCAGATTGCTGAGTCCCACCCAACACGCGTCCTATCCTACCCAAAACAAATAGGTGGTCATTCATCGGTATCAATGGGATCGTGGCGCACAGTCGATCAGGTGATTGGGTTTTTGGGGGATCAGTATAATACTTACTTGGTCCGTAAACAGCAACTAATTTAAAGCAGTATTTTCCTGAATAAAAAAAGACTTGAGTTGTCAAAAATGTTAATGCTCATGGCTTATGTTCTGGTGTTGGGGAAGATTCCAATTCTCCGAAAATGCTATTTTATTCGTCTTTAGAAAGGCCTAACCCATTACTGTTTGAAGTGACATTCACAGTCGCCATGATCATGTACTTCTCCGGTCTTCATGGGCGTCCTCAGCCTTCGTGCCAACTTTCGTTGCCATTCCGACCGCACTGCACTGTCCGGACGTTGGTCTGGTCCATCTTGTTGACCTCGCTTCGTTGCTACTCTCAAACCCTATAAATATGAACGGGTTTGTGTCCATGCTGTCTTCACATTGAGTGGCATAAAGTGAGTCTTGTCCGGAGAACAATCATTTTTCTGTGTTCGTCCCCTGGCCTTGGGTGGTTGGGTTGGTCGGAAACTTACGAATTAGTCATGTATACTCCGTAGTCCGTTGTCCCCTACCGTTGACCGTCATTCCTTCATCCACCGTTCCCTGAACCGTTATTCGGTTATCTTCGTAGATCAGCTGGTAGAACATTTGTCATGTTTTGGCATGTTGTTTCTGTCTCTGGCCCGAATCTAGCCGAAGTTCAGATTTTTCGCGATTACCTTTTTTCTTAAATCTGCTATCTGTTTGCACACTTGTTGGCCGTAGATCCAGTTACAATACTTGGCAAGTTTCTTCGCATGTTATCAAGTGCACGCTTCAGAACAAGAGGTTATAAAGTGGTAGACAGGAGTCATATGTGGAATTGAACATACAAGTGAGACATATGGCGGAACTGTTCGCTAATTAGTCGTTAGCATCGCTACAATGACGATGCTAAGCTAACAACTGAGTCCTTTTGCACACAGAGGTGGACAACATCTGCCTCAGCATATCTCAATAACCGTGACTTATCAGTTACACAAACAACTGTGGATGTCGGTATGGGGTCCACCTGGTGATGGCTCTATAGCAGATGACAAGCGGTCGTTTACACCAGCGGTCTGCGTGGTGGTTGCTGTGTGCACACATAAGTGTCACCGTGCACCTGTGCCTCATGTTTTCTCACCGATGTTGGGATGCCTTCCGAAATCTGAAACTTCAACTACCGTTCTTTGACTCGAGTTGGACAGATGATGACCTGGCGTAAAGAAATGAAATTCTTACCGAAGCAGTTGACCACTGTTGATCGAGTTCCTGTCCTAGGCTGTATCCTGAGTGCAAATCTTTTTGGCCCTATTGAATAATGTCCTAAAGAGACGTGTTTTTATAAGGCCTTGGTACGAAACTGTTAAAGTTCAAGTATTGGCTATTCCAAGTGCATTTGCGGTAAACTGAGTGTTGCATTGAACCGTTAGTCTTTCTACTGAGGCGGTTACCCAAAAATGAAAAGGAATCGTTGCATTTGCGTCAAGGATTTAATGTAATGCATTACGGTCTCTTGAATACTGTCAGGAATGATTCAGCGTGTTCTCTGCTGCTAGTCACAACTACCACATGTGAACCATTGATGTACTGCCGTCTATGCTGATGATGTTACTGGAGAAATTATTTAATCTCAGAGATATTTTCTCGCGGTCAGATTCCTAGATGATCCATACAAATTTCAGTCAAGATAGATCCAAGTGACTTCCCATGGTCACATCATCTACTTGTCTGTAGCCTTTGTGTTGGAGGTAGAATGTTACATTCGAGATATTCAAAAGAAGCAGACGTTGGAATGTGTAATTGGAATTGATTCACATTGATGTAATCACATATGATTCAAATAGTTTTATGTTTGCGGTACGTTTCCGAATAACTACTTGACCTGCATCCTAGTCATGTATTTCTTATATAGATTAACATTATAAAAAAGTCTAACAAGCAGCTGGAAGCTGTTTTTCAGCGAATGTTGGCACACCGACTGCTTTACTGTTTCCAATATCCTGACCAGCCACTTTGCTAACTTGTGTTGAGGTGAGTTGGATATCGGGCAAAATGGTCTCAGTGGCACAGTGTCCTTGTGAAGCTTTGGCTATCCATAAAGCTGAGGCTTTCGAACACTTCTGTGTCGTAAGGCTTCCGCTGTTGTTGAATCAATTGGGTTCATTTGATACAAAGGTTTGAATTCTCCGACATTCTTTGTTCGAACTCTACGAGAGCATTCACTTCATAAGTAGACATTAAACTCGAGTTTCGCACTTACTGGAGCTGAGCAGCAGTGCATATCCGTGTGTGGGCTGCAGATTGTACTCCACCCCTCGTGTTTGTGAAACTTGCTTGTAAGTGACTTTTCTGCAGTTTTGACGGGCGCCTCATTCATCAATCGAGCAGTCTTGTCAGCTGTCAACCGTAACACTGCATTACTACGTCGAACAGCGATAAGAATTGCTTCCACTGTTAAACCAAAATAGTGGTAGTTGGCCCGCACCGTACTTTTGTTGCATTGGTGAGCTGTTGCATACATACAATTGTTGGATCAAGTGATCATATCGACAGCAATACGTCAGTTGTTATCACACTGCCATGAAAGGATAAACATGAACTGCTTGTATACAGCAGTACTGATTGGATACCAGCTCTGAGATACATGGTGTAACTTATGTGTCCGCTCTCTTTTTCGCCAAAGCAATTTATTATCAGTTTACTCAGATATAACCTTTACATTATACTGATAGCAAGTAACATCTTGTTTTAAACTGTAATGAGGATGGAACAAATGAGCTCATCTCAAAAATAACGTGGAACTCACCACACACTCATTGCAGTTATCTTCAATATCCGGTAAGCGCCCGGCACGCAAGTGACATTTTTTACATGAATAACATTTGTAAGTTCTGTACAAGTGGTACTTCGGAATTTCCAACGAATAATCCCCACCTATCTCCGGAAATAGCAACCCAGCCATTGGTGGTATCGGCGGAAGTTTTTGGTCAGGGACGGTATCCAACCATTTATTGAGCGTTTTGTCGTCTATAACGGCATCGTCACTGTCTTTATCCTGTTGTTTTCCAACTACAAAGCTGACTGTTAGCCACAACTTCAACACTGTCTTCCAAAACATGCACAAGGACCAGAGCACAATCGCGATTATTGATTTTCTTTTTAAAAAGGGCCTGATGGTTCAACGTTATATAAGTTCGAAAACGGGCAGAACATATGTGCATCCTTATCTTGATGTGTAACAATAGCTTCAATTCACCGTGCCAATGATGAACACTTTTTTTAAAGGAGTGAGAGGTAGGAGGAGAGTTTACTTAGTTAAGTCAATAAATGTCTTGTTGTAAATGTTATGTGACAGAGTTTATATGGCATTGTACATACTTTCATATTTGGAGTCAGTTGTCTCCTTACAAATACGCACTACTTGTTTGAGTGAATTCTAGCCAATTGTACACATCTCGTGTATATTGACCAGCGATCGTGTGGCTTCTCTAAGGATCCCGGCTGCAACCGTGTTTTCCCACCTGTTTGTTCTGTACGCATGTTTCTGTATACGTCTGCTATAGGAGACCTGATACGAGCTCAGTGTCACTTTCTTCAGTCGTGCAACTAATTACACGCAGCGAATGCTTGCCCTTTTCTTAACGACTCATCTATTACTTCATTCTTCAGGGTCGTCTAACCCGAACCTTTTCGAGCGTTGTTTTATGCGCTCGAAGGTTCCACGCACTTTTCGCTTGGCGCGCTTTTGAGTGCCGCCGAGTGGGCTGTTGCCCGTTTCGCGCTTCTCTTCTTTTTCCTCTTGGTTGTTGCCGTTGGTCCCAGACTAGGCTAGAACTAACTACTTATCATATTTTTAAATATTGCTGGAAATATACGGTTTGTTTCCAAACCCCACTGCGTTCTTTTATTTCGATGCCTGTTGGGACTACATTCTGATTGCTCTTCAGGAAAGGCGTATTAAATTGTTAGTGGTCGAGGGCTTAGCGTATAACAACTTGTCCCTTGCAAATTGGTGAACCCAAATGATAATCATTTTTCTTTCAGCACTTTCGTTTCGGTTCACTCTAAATTGATGAATAATAATTTCCTTCAGCCCTTTTCTTTCGGTCGCCAACACAAACTGGTGGACCTTACTAATGACCACTTCTGTTTTGAACGTTTCACTCCTGCTTCATCACTACCGATTTCTGAACCTATTCTCAAGGCTTCCTTCCGGCGCATTTTTACCTTTATTCCCAACACAAATTAGTGAGTATGTTCCTCTATGCTGGGTCCCCCCAGCCTATCCTACACTTAATAATTCGGTGACCCCCAGTCTAAACGCGTTCGTAGCCTATTTGTAATATCGTTACCAGTTTTACTATGCACGCCATTTATTGCCATTGTTCTTAAGGTTACTCGCGTTCATATTTTACATGCATTTCCAGTCTTACACGTATTTTCATGTGGCAGCGGCTTATACACGGAGTTCCTGATAGCACTGCAATCCCCGATTTCCAGTGGTCACTATATTATTCAATCGCCTTATAATCCTCGCCAATCCGATTGTCTCTTTTGCCAACCATACGTCAAACGATGGATATGTCTTCAGCCTGCCCATCTGACTAGGCACAACTTTGGCGCCGTCAGACAATTAAACTTTCGCGCCTAAGTGTTTGCGTAGGTTTTTGGTAGTTTTCACTTGCATCCGTTCCACTCGCCGCCTGCCAGGTTGCATAGCTACAAATTTAATCCTATTCGGGATTGTTTCTCTTGCACGCCGTTGTCACTATTTTGTCATACGCATATTTAACGCCTCTGCGGAAAACTTAATCGTACTAATTCATGTTGGTCTCCTCCCACACTTACCTAACAGCATGCGCCAGCCTAACCTAATTCAGCATGCGACTCAGTAACTAACGCGGCCTTTCTGATCTATCTTGACCCCGAATCCTCTCGTCACATTACGGTCGATTACTATTACTCTTCACGGATCGACAAGTTTGGCAGCTTCGGTTTTATTGGCCTTCTCTCGGACGTCTTTTCAAAGCTATTACGGTCGTAAGCAGGACAGTACACACCTCGGTTTAAACGTCCTCATGACTCAAACCGCCAACGCTTGCGACAACATCACTCATCGGTAGGTTATTCCCGCACGAGGTCAGATATCTCAACGCTCATATCAGATTTCTGGCACGGACAATTCATCGGACCTACCAACGTGCTGCTCATCTCATTTCCGCTATGACATCCTCAGAATTCAGGACCGCCCCGGAGACAATCTCCGTCGCTCATCCTTACGAATGCAGTTTTCTGCTAAGGTATATCTCAGTTAGAATCGAACTTTGCGAAGTCGTAAGCACCACCTAACACTGGTACTGCAAGAGGAACACGACTAGCATCACTCTCCTCGCTGCACAGTCATTCCTGATTGCTCAACTGCGCACAATCATCTTCAGTCTCCACCGTTCATTCGACTTGCAGCACAACACCAAATATTTTGCCAGGCCATACGACATTGTTTGCTTGCGTTGGCAAAGAATCATTCACCTTGTCTGTGCAAACCACATATATATCCAGGCTAATAGCACTTCCCACTGAACGATTACGCGGATAACACTACCGGCACCACACCTACGTTATTTATTTTATCTCAGTCTAACTGGCATCTATTCGCAAGACCTGTCTGAAGATAATTACCAGTTTAGACATCGCGTACTAATTCTATTCGACGTCCCCAAAGTCTTAAACTCCCTGCGACTTGAGGGTTGCCTTACCAGTACCACCATGCCTGTTTACATTACCTTGTGAATGTAAATTTACTACAAATCACCAACATCAAAGTTAGTGTGTTGGTGTGAGTGTTGCAGTTTTACTCGTGGCTGTGTAGTGAATCCGCGGCATCTTCACTGTTCTAGGCTACATTCACTAGGATAACGATATTTTAGCTATCGCCGTTGGGAACGCCGTTCAACCAGTCTGACGCTTGTTTAAATTCTGAAGGTCGACTGGATTTCCGTTGACATTCATTCTCTTTGGCGGCTATACTGCGATTGTGCTGAAGGTTCTCTCACATCCAACTTCTTTGTGCTTTTACTTGTTACATTGAAGTCCGCTTGTGAACGGCGAGTAAATCGATAGATAAAGTTTGTTTACAGACTCGCTGTTTTCTTATTGCGACTTTCGATTCGTATTAACATAAGGCTGGGGGAAACTTTGGGCGTACGAACCAAGGAACCCGTCCCACGATACGTGTACACGCCCCGTCTCCTTTGTATTACTGTTTAGCTTATATCGAGCTACTCGGTGGCTGTGCTGGGATTTGAATGTTTATGTTTGTATCTTTTTACCGGATTAGTCTCCAAGTTTTATACTGCCGTGTTCTCGTTGATCGGTTTATTTCCCAACTTGGCATACATGACCTATTGGCTTTGAAATATTCCTACTGGGGAATCACTTAGCATCGAAGTCTGTTATCATTCAATAGTGTGGATTAAAAAAGCACTCTGAACAATTTGGAACACAAAAAGCAAAACTTTAACATGCTGTATATTTGAAAATTGACTGCTGATTATCAGTGACATTAGTGTGTGCTTTTTATTCTGAATACCTGTGATCTACACTGAACAAGTCAGTCAAGTCTCTAAGCTTGTTCGAGTGTCTTTTTATGACTGCTTTGTGACTGTCCTGGAAGCCTTTGGTAAGAGTTCATTCCTGGAACAGACAAGATAAGTGAACTAGCTGTTTGCTGGTATCTGTTAAATTCATTCCAGCCTCATGGTAACGTCATGCATCATGAGCAGTTTAGAAACCAGGTGCAGGCCTCAGCTGCCAGTGAGTAACAGACTGTGTGATCATATATAGATCCAGTCTTCATCCCTCTGTCTCATCCTTCTCCTCATCATTGCAGCCGTGATCCCGACCAAAAAGTACTGTTGTTCAGGCCGCCGCCCACCTCAACAATGACTTGGAATATTCAAGAAGAAAACGTTATTAAGAAGGTTGAAAATTAATAAAAGAAGACTAAGCGGAAGAACAAGAAATGACTGTGACACTGTCATCTCGGCTAGCGTTTCCAGCCAGCGGTTCGAAAAACCATGAGGACCCATCCAGGCAGGCGATACCTACACACTTTGTTCAATGGAGCAGTCAAGATCTTCACATTTCGTGACCACGTTGTTGGTTGACCACCACGCGGTTTTGCCCAACTGGTGGTGGTCTCAGTATATAATGCTGGGTACGGTAAACGCTCAGCTGGCATAAGGAGTACGTGACCTAACCATCACAAACTGTGCATTGTGATTAGTTAACCAATTGATCGCGCATCCCGGAATACGCGCCGGTGAACTGCCGCATTGCTCACGCAATCAGTCCACTTAATATGGGCCAACTGGCGTTGACAACGATGGTCAAACACAAGTCTGTTGATATCTTCGTTGCGAACAAACCCCGTTTCCTAATCTTACAGCAAAGCGGAACGTATACAGGCATCATATACTCTTCCTTTCAGCGACAACCGAACGTCTTTTCGATGTCACGGATGACGCGGTCTGGGAAAGGCAACTCGTGCCTTTGCTATCCTCGCTGATATCTCATCAACAATATTACAGGCTAACTAGATGGTGCTACCCAAGTATGTGAAACTGTCCACAATCTCAAGCGAATTACCTGCAATAAAGAAAGGAGGATTGGAAATACCCCAGTCTTGAAGTAACACTTTGCACTTTGAAGGTGCAAAGCGCATTCCATACAAACCAGCTCGGTAGCTCAACCTATCCAATATGGTCTACATGTTTTCGTCAGAGGATCTAAGTAGGATAATGTCAGTCAACCTAACCCAGTGGTGTTAAGGGGGACGGATTGATACAGTACCAGTCGGGCTGTTAAGGGGAGAAAAGGTTCCAGCGT
>LUCH01000379.1:13566-106717 GCA_013368495.1 Paragonimus heterotremus
TATGGACCCAAGCAGTGAAAACAAAAAAGTCATATTTCGGAGTGTTCGATGTCACCTACCCGAGAGACTGCACAGAAACAGGGAAGGCTGATGAGAGAGAAATGTGATTTCTCACAAAGTTCCGCAGACTACCGACATCACAAGGAGTTCTATGATCCACCTGAGACGATTTTTGCCCGTCCGTCCGGTCTACTAATGTACTAGTTACATTAAACTCTGACGTTCCATGCACTCACTCAGCGGACATGATGAAAGTCTGATGAAAACACTGTGGTAGCTCACCCAACCAACTGGTTACTATTGTCTGTGTGACTGTGAACAGTCTGCTACGACTAGATGTTAATGGCGTCACTTACGTTTGCTCTCAGATTAGGCAGGGGATGCAGTAGATCGACGCCGCTTCAGATTCGCATCATATCAGTCGTTAGGGGCAGTGGCTTAGAGAAAATGTACAAATAACCATAAGATGTATGTTTATGGAAATGTTGCTATTTTATTCAACTCCCCAGTTGCCGACACAAAATATTAGAATATGCACAATTCGGAATAAAAGTAACATGGAGATAACGCTATCGATGTTAGTGTAGATCCAGTGCTTCAAGCTGCGTACACAGGAATAGATGGCAACGACCCTTCGGTATTATTTCAGAGAACTGGGGACAATATCATCTCCTGGTTACGCAGTGGTATGTCGAAAAAGTTGGCAGGGTCAACAGTATAGCCTATTTTCATGTTCTATTTCTTAGTGGACGAGATCGGGTTTCTGTCCCTCACGTTCCATTGTTGTTTCTCGTTATATGATAAGGAGTAGTATTCGCTTTATCCTGTTTTTCACTATCGTTTTTAATTACGCATTTGTTCTGGTTTGAAACCGATGCAGGACTTATTTTAAGTTCACCCCAGTAAAACTGGGAGTTCTAGTCATTCGATAACACTTCTAAATCCCTTCTAAACAAGTCCTCTCGCTGCACTTACATATTTACGTCCTATCACGACACTTTTAATGATTAACTAAAAGACGATCCTCCAGATTTACCAGATCAAGGAAGAATGGCATCACGCAGAACAGTTTACTGCTGTATCTCTCCCCAACCTCTTCCATACATCCACGGTATCGTTAAACATTGAGACGTCATTAGGTTTCGAAGTATCAGTAACAAACAAGAGGTCCGCTTTCTCAGCTTTATAAAGTTTCATGCACACATTTGCTAGAGAAGACTGATTGCGAGTTAAAACGTAAATCTTGATCGGAAACGTACGAAACTTCCATGCAGAACGTGTGCAACAAAACATCACCTTAATAAGTAACTAAGTCATCAGGAAACTTCAAATTATATCCCTGTGTGAACAGTACCCAAGAGTGTAATATGAATATAGGAAGCTAATCATATCCTGTCTACTTCGTTAATAGACACTCCTGAAACACCCAAGCATGATATCCGATTGAGATTGGTTTTTGGAGAGACTTGATGCCTTGTGGACACTCTTAATCCTATCCATCAAATGTTTACTGGCCACTGCATGAACGGCGCTTCTCAACCACCAAAGGCAGTCGGCTATATATCGCTGAATCCAAAAAAGAAGTATTTCACTAGGGTTGACTCTCTTTCTCACACACACACATTCCGAAAAACAGTTTATTTGTTTTATTTCGTTTGTGTTGCTTCTGTTTATTCGTTTGTTTATTTGATTTGTTTCGTATTCAGTCGGACTTTATCTTCGTGTAATCCCCTTTTTTGTTCTGTTCTATGCATAATTTGAAGGACCGTCTTACAAACAGTTTGATTTTGTTGCTACAACTAGTAACCCAACACTAGCTGCTAGGTTTTTCGGCGTGACCGAAATGCCCCTGCCCGATGCCATAGTTGGTATCAGTCTTTGTCAACGATATTCTAGTTTCAAACGTGACTATGCATTAAGTTACATCCTGTAACATTCAGAATTCCGTTCATCCAACTGTTTACGTTTCTCACAAGGAAGAATCGAATGATGGTCAATTTCTTCTATATATTTTGCTTATCAGATGAAAAAGTGTTCTATCAAAAGTTCAATGCACTGTGAGGTCACCTGAAGTGATTGCGTTCAAACGAAGCTTGGGGTGAACAAAAGTTCACAGAGGACGACAGAGATGCAGTGATGATTATTTAGGTAAAAAGGGGGAACGCCAAATGAGATTTGATTTTCAAACGAATATCAAGA
Source organism: Paragonimus heterotremus (assembly GCA_013368495.1). Taxonomy (NCBI): domain Eukaryota; kingdom Metazoa; phylum Platyhelminthes; class Trematoda; order Plagiorchiida; family Troglotrematidae; genus Paragonimus; species Paragonimus heterotremus. Next base: position 15,766 of record LUCH01000379.1, read on the forward strand.
GTCTTTCTTAAATTCTTTACGTGCACGGTTTTAAATAATTTGGTAGTTTCGAATTTGCTCTTCAAAAATGATTGTAACTCGAGTGATGTACTTCGTAACTTGCAAAATATCCTGGCTTGTCGATACCTCTTATTATCATTATTTTCTATTTAACATGTTGCCCAGTACGTTGTAAATTCTTTCCACTGAGACACCCTGTTTCCCCTACATTTGCGGCGATGCATGCACAGGTAGAATGAACCGGTGCCTAGGATTGAGAATGCTCAAACATCTGCCAAAGTAGTCATTGGTGCTTACTTTTATACAACAGACAAGGAAGATGGAAGGTGAGAACAGAAACCCATTCACAACTGCTGAGAAATAGGACATGAAAACAAACTGCGCTACTGACCCAGTCATTGCGTTACCAGGAAAAAATTGCTGGAGTTTTCTGAAATAATGATAATCAATGATTGCCGTCCGATCTTGTGTATACGCAAACCACCGACTGAAGCACTGGGTTTGCTTTAATGCTGATGTCGTTTTTTCCTTGAATTTTAGGCTCAATCGTGGCAGTTTCCATTTTAACGTTATCTCAGACGTTTTAGCTTTTATAACTGAAAAGGACAGCTAAATTGATAATACTTTTTGGTGTTAAATAGCAGTAACTAGGGTATAAGTGAATGGCGAACTATGGACAGATGGCTACCGCGGCATAGTCATTTAACAGTCAGTCAAATAATGCGTTTCAAGTCATGACAGATCCACGGTACATGACTGCCTTAAACAAGATCAGTGAATCGTTCCAAATATGCTCTTATTGATCTGGATTAACATTTAAACGCTAGAACGACTTTACCGGGTAATTTATGCAACGACGTACACATATTTCACACAGTGTCGTGATAGTGATAATGAGACTTTCTCAGTTCGTCACCAGTCTAGCTCGCCTGCTTGCAATCTCACTGACCTGTATAGTAATCGAAGCTCAACAGGAGGAGTATAAATCAGATGATTTGAATAAATGGACCGTGTTGGAACCGCGCAAAGACTTACCGGCAATCCATCCAATGCATTACGGGAAAGATAAAATACATTTTAAATCCATTTCACGTGTATGGTATAAACCTAAAAGAAGGCGGTTCTACAAGTGTCTCTCTTGTCAGAACTGTATTCTGGATCAGGTGTTACCTCAGCAAGCGCGCACGGACTGTGTGGAATGTGCGGTGGGTGGTTTACTAGTCAGTTTATTTTTAGAAGAATAACACTCGAAGTACGCATTTTACATTTCGCAGTTTCTTTGAGCTTTTTTCTAATAGCACGAAGATTATTCTGAACCATATGATAGACTTATCCATCTTCAGACGCTCCAGCTGTATGGACTAGCTTCCAAACCCGTCATCTTAATAGTACGGGGCGAGGATCTCATTCACTGGATCACTTATCGCAGGAACATATTTTTAAACGGGCAGATATAGGGGGATTTCGGTATTTGACAATACCAAATTGGGTGGATTTTAGTTGAAACATCTTGACCTAGGATAAGTGCGTTTACGACTACATTTTCAGCGCCAATTATTACTCCGTCCAATTCCAAGCTTTCAAATCAACGAAATTCACATTTTGGCTTACCTGTCACTTGACCTTTAATGAAGGTAAACGAGTTGTCGTAGTCGCTTCCTGCTTACGTTGTTTTATCTGTCTTCAGGTTGCATATTAATATATGTGAAAATATTGTAGCTTGCACGTGTTTGATGTATGTCTCGCCCTTCTAGACATACATTCTTAACTGTGCACTTAAATGTCAGCCTAATTCAAATTTCATCTCTCCAATAGCAAGGCGGGGGTGCAGTACACCTAAAGATAATCACTGTATATCGTTGTAGAGTCGTTATCAGTTATTTGGAAATAGCTTCGAAAAATATAGGACTGATTGCGGACAGACAGAATTACAGACTTCGATACTCATTTATTGATAACTTTCTCCCCCCAAAATGTGTATATTCGCGCTATCAGCATGTTTCTCAACAATGGAAAGATTAGTTAGGGCTCTCAAGGACACTTACCTGCTTACACGATCTATTTTGTCTGTTCAGGTTAAATTCTTGAATGTTGATAACAAATATCAAAAGTGACTCACACATTATTAAAAGCTTTTATTGAGAACATCTGTTGTTGGCTTGCATAGCTACTCAGTAGGAGATTAGTCGCAATCTTAGTGTAACGGGAATATATCCAGTAAAACAAGATTATTAGTGTGCACTCGGCACTCTCAGCCTGATAGTCATAGGTTTTCGTTATCAAACTGGAATTCTGGTCCACAACATCGCATCGAGTGCGCTTCTGGTTGTCTCTAACCTTTGGCCTGATAGTGCTGATTTTTGTGTTTGCTAGAAGTGGTTATTGATCCTTGACTGTCGTTTCTCTCCCACTGTGCCAGTTTACTGCAATGACGGGAAGTTCTAATTACCTCGTTGTTTGTGTTCTACATACTCTGGGGTTTCACCTTCACTCACAGCTACTGTGAACTGTGCAATTAAGCCACTGAGTGACTGTGTTTCCGATTGATTCTTCTGTGACACAATCACCGACATTCAAATAAGTAACTCAACTATAACGTCCGCCTGATGCCTAACTTAAACATGAGGATGTTCCCAAGGGGTTCTTTAAGTTACTACTGCTGCGCAATAGATGCTTATGTAGGTACCTTGATTTTTCCCACTGACGGTTGCAGCTCATTGATCAGCCGCCATTTTCTAACGACACTGGTGAGTAGCACACACGAAACCAGTGGAAACATCAGGTTTAGATGCTATTACTCCTGCCATTTGTATTTTTGAGGTTTCTCCCTTCAGTGGTCAACAAAAGTTCTAAGCAGATCAGGTAACGTCAGAGAGCCCGAAAATTAACCATGAATAACAACCGGTGAGAATGCCACAGTAGCTTTTAACTGGAAGTTTCCTTCCATTCTCTTTGTCAATACCGATTTTGCAAGCATGTAGATCTTGAAAAGACTATGACTCCATAGACTCGTTAAGTAGCGAACCTAGCTGTAAACATGCTGCCTAGAAACATCCAGTTTTAAATCTCGTTTTGGATTCAGCTGAAGCGCGCTGTATCCCTATCGACCCTCTTCAAAATAAAGAAATGTATTACACTACTTATGAGTAACACCAATTTAATAGACAATTGCAGGACTGGTAAGTTCCAATGGCTAGTTTACCCTATATATGTAAGCACTGAAATCTATGTCATTGCCAAGCGTGTAGTTTACCCAGTTTGAATATCAGATTGCAGATATACCGGAGCGTTTTCTAAATTCAACTGGTAGAGCACATGCCGGATAATGGTACTTAGAGCATATCACCACCAGCATCGTCATCTGAAGAACGGTTTTCGTAGGGGTTGGGGAAATCGCTACTATAACCGCCGGTTTCTCACACAATCCACATCACTTGTTGTAAATGAGGTTGCCTCACAAGATGTGTCCTTCTGAAAATGCTGTACCGCACCATCAATTAAGTTTTTATGTGACGGATTATTGCGATTTTTTTTCTATTCGGATAGATAATACTTTCCCGTTCGGGTCCACCGCTCCGTGTGTGCAATCGTTCAAACCATTCTATTTGTCAAACTGATCGGAATGCCCGTTGCTGCCGTTCAGATTTTTGCAACACTTCAGTCTCAAAACTGCGGAAGAATCACTCCACTTCAACAACCACTGTGCTTTTTTCGTTGATTGTGTATACATTTCGTGTATGGTTTTGAACCCTGTCCTAATCTCGTTGATTATACATCTGCGATGTGTTATTCTAACAGAGGAAATACGTACGTCCTTGTATGTGGAATAAGTTGTGCAGTTGAATGTGAATTGTTACTATGCAATGATTTTGTGCATGCCGGAAGGATTTACCTCTTCATGTGAAAATATCCACAGATTATCTTACTTTTACAGCAGATAGGTTAGAAACATTCTGCGCAAATAGTGAAAATGTCCCACAAACTGCGTTAATGTTAGGTCGTTTGTACCAAATTGACAGGGTTGATCTGCTAGTAAGCATGTCATCGCCAGCTTTGGTGTTCGATCATGTTTGCTCGTCCCAACTGATCGGTTTCATCACCCTAAGCCTTTTACAAGACCGGATCACTAAGTTCCGTGGGTCTGAGGGAAGAAAGTTTTAGTGTTCCGGTTTGTTCTGCAATATACAATATTCTTAATCCAAACCATGAACATTTGTAGACACTGTTGAAAGAGGAAAGGGATTGAAACCAGTAGTACTCATGCTATGCAAAGCTGCTTTAAATTTTGCGTTATTTTATTACATAGCTCTCATCTCTTTTTTCTCTCAACGGTTATGTCGACTAGGTCAACAATATTATGATACAATTGACGTAAACATCTTTTACATCCTTCTTCACCTAAACATCATTGACACCATTATCAAAGACAGCAAAAGATGAGTGATTTTCGTTTATGTTTAATTATCACACAACCACGAAGAATAAAGTAAACCATAGCTAAGGAAAAAGAAGAAAAAAGTTTATGTTATTTACGAACCAAACAAGTATACCTGTACCCAGAACATTCAACATCAAAGTGCTCACACCTTGTAGACAAATAGCCGAACCATAAGTAAGAGTGAGGCGTTATCAGCAGGACAGTTTCACTAGGGTTCTCACTGCTTCAAGCACTAATTATGGGAAAGAACCGGTTTTTCTATACTTTGTGAATTAGCCATGATTTCAGTCCGTAAAAAGGGAGCATATTGGTTACGCGTGCGTTAGATGCACTGGAAGCAGATGTTTTTCTGACCCAGAAAAGCTTCTGAACATTGAACAATCAATTTCGGTCAAACACAACAAAACGTTTCAACCTGACCAGCAATAACCCTATCAAATATGTATGTTTTGCGACGTTAATTGTAAAGGTAACTCTAGAAATGCGGTTTGAACAAACGTTATTTTCTGAATAGGGGAACGTTTCAGAATGAATATGTACAAACTTGATTATTTGAAAGCACATGCCTGTTTTTCACTCAATGAACAGAGTAATTTGTCAGGTTACTCATATGTCATTTCTATGAAAAATATACAAGAGACTGAAACTACAAACGGTCGGGAAGTTACTGATAATTCGGATGAAAAATATGAAATGAGAATCTGGGTGGTGGACCTTGAGTGTTGTTGTGAAGAACGTCGATTATTTGGTGAGGTTTGATTTTCTGCATGTTTGTTCAGAATGACCTTCCTTCCAGTCAGTTTGTATTAGCTTCCGCGCCGGTGTTGTGGACGGATGTGACGTTTGAGTAGTCGGTTATTGGTACAAAATAACAATTTCATTTGTTGTTCCGAGTCCATGTTTTTCAACTCAGTACTCGTTAAACCTAAAATATTAGCCAGCAATTCTGTGTTGACTTCGTATAAGGCTAGTACATCGACCAGTTTCATTCGATGCGGATTTGAGATAAACCCACATGTTGGATTGCACTGCGGAATCAAATGATCCATTTGACCAAATTGGTTTGGAACTCCCCGCGATTGGCCAAAACTTAATCCTGTCTCTGTGCAGTGGTAGGCGGTTCGCTTATCCGAACGTGTTCCAAGACCACATGAGTCGATCACATGGAAAGACATGTAGTCCTCTGTAGTGAGGTATTTCGGAAGCTCAAGTGTTAACCGTGCCAAGCGACGTTCATATGGATTTCGTTGGGAAGATTTTCTATTCAGTTTTAGCGCGGATGAGACTTCTGTCCGACTGGCCTGATTAGTTTTGGGGTACATTTCGAATGCCTCAGTGGATGAATGCGTAGATCGACCAGCTTTCGAACTGGAAACCGATTTCGGCGTGATTGTTGTTTGACTGTTAAGCAAAGACACGAGGCGTGAGAAGAATAGTAACGTTGAGTTGCGTGTGAACCGCACGTTGTTTGGCTGATGTGAGGAGAGGTAGTCATTTTCGGATTTGCTTGACAAGTATTGATTTCGTAAGTTGAATAATGAGCGTGGATTGTAAATTGACCAAAGGATCATCTTTCTTCGGGACCATTCTCTAAAATTTTGCCAAGTGGATTAGAGTAATGCTCATTACTGTTGGATAAGGAGTATAAAAGTACGAAATCAGTCCCATATTGTGTGAGTTCTAGTCACATACAAATCCAGCAGTACACCTAGGTGATCATCCAATATATTCTGTGGTTTTGTTGCAACACTTTGTAGGCTGCACATTTTCTGCGTTTGACTAGGTGGATTAGTCGAGTGTGATAACATTGGGAGGTTATTTAACGCCCGTCTGTTCTTGTTGCAATGGTAAAAATTTACAAAACTAACCACGACAAAACTATAAGATACTCTTAGCACTCGGTGTTCAGAGTATGGTAGTGGGACATTTTCCCCATCCTCTGAGCAACGATTCCACCTATTTCTTACGTCACTTATAAGTAGTGTGACAAATTTGATAATTTAGGACAGACAATAACGATAATTTCCGGTTACTGTTGGACTGGAACCAGCGACAGAATCAGCGTACCCAAACGCGGTAAGCGTCTCATCAGCTGAGTTCCGAAGTCATCCCGGGAATTCAGAAAGTTCACACCTGAAATGCCTGTATCACATGGAGTTCAACAAATTATCCGATAGACTGACTAGCCAGGAAGGATTTCTCAAATAGTTCCCCGTAGAATTCCCCGAACACTACTGTCAAGCTCTGAGGTTTCTGAATTCCCGGCGTGGCCTGGGCGTTTAAATAGTGAAGCGCTTACTGCTTCTGAGCATGCTGTTTTATTCGCTGGTTCGAACCCAGTCAAAGTCCAGATTTTTCATTCGGATCTTCCCCTTCATCAGTATTTTCTTTTGGGGCAGTGGATCGTGACATCCGTGTACACATGAATATTCCAGGTCGTCTATAGGTCGCGTCTAAGTCAGACCCATAAGTTAAACAAGTTAACATAAAAATGCTATGGGGAAGAAGCCCCAGTCATGTTACGGATGAAGTATGCACCGAAACAATGGTCTGATGGAGGATTACATTCCTCTTTCGATATATTTTTATAAGTATTAGTAACCGTCCATTCAACTTGCTGTTAGACGAATAAACATCTTACATGCTATTTAAAAAGTCGGTTTACTGAACCATTGTTTGCAATACCCCCAAACCATTATTGATTACCTACCGATGAGCTTCTTTTCAAATCGCATTTCCTTATTTCAAATGCTTTGCCAATTAATACCCATGCACGTCAGTGAGTCTCGTTAACAAAAATAATATTTCTACTATACTGTCAGTGAAGCACTGGTTGCCACTCATCTTGTAACCGGTTAAATATGTCATTTATTGTTGAACGTTACCGTTATCACTGTCCTTTTGTCCAGAAATTCCTGTATTGTTTGTCGTTTGGTTCTTGAGGAGAAGTATAGCGAAAACGCTGATTTCTACATCAATACTGGTTGGGTCAGCGTGAAATTCTTAACTGTCTATTTGTAGTAATGCGTGGAGGTAGACCTCTCAGGAAAGAAGGCACTACATGCTCAGCTCTATACTCGTTTTAGGGTCTTCTTAATGTACCGACGGATTTGCGTAAAAACAAAATGTATTTTTTGTTGCCGCCCAACTTCACTTCTCATTTCATGTTCGAACTATAAACAATTTATTTCCATTTGAAGTTGCCGTGGAAACAGTAGGCCCTGGATTATCTATCTATCCCACATTGCGACTTGTGTAGGCTCCTTTGTTACAATACTCATAGCAATGCTTTGGCCTGCAGTATATGAGCGCTTATTGTCCTTCAATTGCGCTTGTTTGCACCATCCATCTTTCAAAACAAGTCATGTGACCGCCCCTGATGAAATGGTTGATTCTTAACCTACTGTGATTGCAAACTATCTGCACTGCGTTGTCTACAGTTTTATCGTAAAGTCTTGCCTACTTCTAACAATATACACCTGACGTACCCCTAATCCACGATAATATTACTCTACTGTTCGTATTTGAAACACAACAGTAAACAATCTGTAGTTGATGAAAGGTGTATATCTATCTCTGAAATGATTATTCTGAACAGAACATAATGCCCATGATTAAACGAGATACACAGTTTGCTGCTGTGATTCTTGCAGTATGTGTGACAACCGTTGGGATAGGGTATCATAAGTTGAGAAGTGTTTGAACTTATAGACTATTAGATATGCGAAGTACCTAGTGTACCTGAACTGGATGTTTTGCGATGGCCTTGAATAAATGTCACAGAAATGTCTGATACATCATACTGTGATTTGTGAACAGGTCGGAGATGCAAGTATTCTGACATTCAGTGAGGCTTGTTAACACGGCCGTGGTATACAGTCAAAACTCATATAGAGTAGATCACGGGTAGTATCAGGTAATGAACTAGTTAACACTAATGAAAATCGGTCAAACAGGATGGACATGGCGAGAAACCTTGTGATAGACAACACCAGTCAAACTGAAAGAACCGAGCTGAGAGGTACAAGAAGTTTAACTGAAAATATCCCTGTGTAATGGCCTAACACCCTAGTAAAAATACTCTAGCGTGTGATCGACAGATCACCATGCATAGAGATCGTACTTTACTAGTCGAGTTTTTGATATAGCACTCTGAGAAAAACAAAGGTTTTATGGTAGGTTTATGACAATTCTGTGACAGACTTTCTAAAGCACAGCCAACCCATACATTGCGTTTGTATATTTTCAAGATGAAATATACATACAACCTTTGAGTGATTTATTTGCGGTGGATTTTACGAACTTTTTCCATGACTCGTAAAGAACAATCGGACGTCAAACAAATTTTGACCATTCTGACATGCAACTGCCCTTATTAGTCCAGAAAAATGGACACGTTAGGTGATGTTGGTTGTAATGTGGAAACTGTTCGCAATCACACGACGCTCTTTTGGCTTTATTCCAGTCAATTTTGGGACGTCCATCGTTAGAACAGTGAGAGCAAGTAAATGCCAAGTGACGTTTTGAGATCAAGGTCTGAAACGATCTTTATCTCTGAGACATAAAATAATGGATATTGTTTGACGTATAGCAGCAAATTTATCTTTAACATACTGTTTGGTAACATAGGTTTGTCTCCAGAGTGCATTTATCAATTGTTCGAAGAGAAGGTTTAAGCTATGCTTTAAAATTCAGAACTCTCGAACCAGTTTAACTTTTATTCAGTAGCTTCCAGAACTTTGGAGAGATCGAATTTGTTGTATATCTGATGGCTTAACGCTCACTACACCAGTCGCCATTGAGGCGATATTTTATCCGATCTGGTAATAATCTTTCCTTCATATCTAGAGATGAAATGATTAATTTGCTGATGAATAATTGAGAATTTTTGTTTGTATTACATTGAAGTCTGTTGTCACCCAGTATTAGCGCTCTGAGCCAAATAGGCGCTTTCGATTAACTCATTCAATTAGACGCGGTGAAGTTAAATTTCGATCTTTATACAGCCAGTCAAACTTAGCCGGTAATTGTCAATTTGATATCCGTAGCACAGCACTCAAAGTAATTGTCCTGTTAAAGCGTGGACTGCAGTTCAAATCTTGGTTGGATTATTACTGGATTATAGGTTGAGTTGAGCCTAACTCTGTGACTGTTCATCAAAAGAAGCCATCAGGAAGGTTTATTTAAGTAAGAAAGATGTAAATAAATGCGAGCACTATGCATTCTATAATGCAATGGTTGAATAACAATTTAGGCGCTCGATTGGCAGATGTTGAGCACTGCCCATTTATTCGATTACAGCTCTAGTATTTCGTTAAACTGTTCGGTTGGAAAAGACGGGAAATGTATATTAAATTCGGGTTTCTTTTTCGTTAAACCTCAATGCTGGTGCACCTGACTATCCGGACCTGTACTTTTTCTCCACCTCCAACCGAAGTAAAGAGACTTCGCGTAGCACTATTCCAACGAGGGCGAGGCGGCCAGAACCACTGAACTCACTAAATGATACCTAACTTAAGAGTTTGTGTCAACTGTGAGTTTTAGCAGGGGTGGAAATTGAGTTTAATGCGGTAATCTTCTTTCTGAAGAATACTAACGGCAATACCTATGGCGTTTTTATCGTGAGGTGTTGCTTATGAGAAGTAGCAGCCATTCATTGGGTTTCTCAACTTTCCAGAATAACATAGACGGCATACAGCTACAGATGTCAAGTTTTTGATTAGATGAACAATCTGGAGCAACCAATATGATTACAGAAAAGAAAAACGAAGACCTGGCTTTCACTCTCACAGTGTTGCAAAAATCGTACATACGGATAAGCAGCAGTTATTGTAAATGACTCAGTTACTTAGTGAACTTGATACGACACCCTGTTCAACAAAACTCTCTTCCGGTGAAAGAACAGTGATTCGTTTTCAGAAGGAAGACCACTTCATCCCAAAAAGTACGATTAAGGTTGTGCTACACGCCAAGCAGAGCAACGTTCATTTGACATAACATTCATACTAGTTTTAAAGTCATGTTTGGTACTGAAATCTCATGAAGACCCAATATACTAAAATACATTGTGCTATTATAACCCTTTGTAAGAACATCTACTAGTGGGGCTATCCTTGCCTGCAAGTTACTATGGCCACAAGCCAATCCTCATACGAGGATGAAAGAGTACATGTCAAAATAAACCATAGTAATATCTGCATACCGTAATGCTTAAACAATGAAGGAAAATTTATTCAAGTCCCTTCGCTCATTATTTGTCGCCTTGCACCACCGTGATGACACGTGGCGTGAAAGACTGCTCGGCCTCAGAAAGGGAGCAACAATGGTGATTCGACCCTAAAAGAACTTGACGGTAAACACATTTCAATTGGTTTTGTTTTCATTATGGACCAAATTGATAAGAACGAACTAAGGACGATGATTCCATTTTGATGAATGATATTCGGTTACTTACTATTTTAGCAAGCCCGGTTTCTTTTGTATCGCAGTAGGAAGCCATTGATTCGTGTTGCAATTGCTTTTTAAAGGTTAATGTTTCTGTGTGATCAGGTTCCCAAAGATATATTTTATCCTCTGCGCATTCAGTCGTGCAAGAGGTTATGCCAGAAGATCGACGCTCACATTTCAAAACAACAATTCATGAAGCGCTGTTTTCGGATAGTCCCGAGAACAGAGTTGCCAATGAGTAAGCTCCTAAACGGGGGTCATTAGTTGAGCATAACTAATACTTCAATTTGTCACAAAGATTTGTGAAGGCTGCGCATAGATATGTAATTTGAGGAGCAACCCTGTAGTCAATACTTAGTCAAACTGGGTTTATTCAGACGTGATCGTTGCAGTGTTTCTTGGTGAAAGGGATGGATATGCTTTAGTTTTCAAAAAGTGTTCACTGTATGGTTTTTAAGTTAGAATTTTGGAATGGTCATATCTAATGCAAAATACTCCGTGCCTCAGGAGTAGTTCTTTTCGAACGAAGCGATTTTTTCGGATACCTCACAAGAAACATAACTAACTTCAAAGGACCTCAGATTGCACCTCACCGATACGTCCTTACAATGAGCGTCGTATTCATGCTTGTTGCTCGTAGGTTTTGAAGGATAGTGAGATCAACACGTGAATTACGGAGCTCCGTCCACTGTTGGTCTAGGGAGGCATCGTAGACTGTTTTTTTGCAGTGTATCCTCAGGGATGATTTAATTTTAGTACTTAAAATTCTTTAGCACCTCACTCGTGACGTAATCTACTGTAGACCAGTCAAAGTAATCACCCCAGAGGGACGTGAGGGAAACCACAACACCAGACTTATCGTTCGACTTACAGGCTACACTTCCTTGGTTCTCAGCTGTCACAGAGCCATAACATCAACTCGGATCTGTCGTAACAGATCCATCAGTTGAGCGCAGATTTTATATATACGGGTCTACAAAACCTAAACCTGTCGTCAGGTAACGCAGCCATCAGAATCATTCTGAAAGTCTGAAATGGTGCTCAATTTTTAATAAAAGTCAGTTGTTCCATTTGCGTATTTCCTTGATTGCTATTATGTCGGTTTGGCTCTGAAGTGAATTATTTTTCATTACCCAGTTATTCTCTTAGTCTCCCCTGAATGTTCTTCCCATTCGCATTGTTTTAACTGTTGTCTTTCACAGTCAAGTGAATTTGGATGTATACTAACATTGTCAGCCACCTCTAATACGTAACCTTCCTACGAACCACGTTAACGCCTGACTACTAATGAGTAGTCGAGAATAAGAGGAAAAATGATGTGGCAAATCTGTTCAATCCAAGTTTTATTCAACTTACTGTGTTTAACGTGATCAAATGTGCTACGCTAGGTAGCTGCCATCGGTAGCAGGTGAGAGCGACTGTCTACTTTATGGCCGACATTAAGCGTGTCAGCCACCTGGAGCCATAATTCAATGAAATTTCCGTTAATTTATTTAACTAGGACTAATTAGTTGTGTTAGTGAATTAATACAACATTCAGGCCACTGGAGATGATATTATTATTATTATTATTATTATTATTATTATTATTATTATTATGGTCATCGTCAACATCATCGCATGCCTAACAACAGTATTTTTCCAAATAATTTGAGTACATCTAATGCAATTCACACGAAAACTCTGACAAATTAGAAGCACCTCCTGGGTAAAATTATGGGAGCTGTTTAGACATCTGCACAGTTTACTCGACAAACAGTACTAACCTGATCAAATGGTTATCCCATGCCAGAAGTGCGTCCACCAGTCCAGTCGTACCAATTGCTTTGTGAACCCAATTGCTACAAAGGCGAATGAATGAGTACAACCCATTTCAATTGTTAACACACTCATCGTGATTGCTGCAACTAAGAATATAATTTATTTTAGTGCAAAAACAACAGTTCCCAATGACTCCACGGAATTTCTGACTTTAATCCAACAAAAGAAATTTAAGACTGACAGTAGATAGGCAACTCTTGATAGTAACCTGATGCAGCTAATGACAACAACGCTCGAAATTACTGATGCTTTTGAGCACCTGTCGCTGCAGATTGTACAACAAAAAGCGTGAACATAGGTGGTTGATATGAACAACATTTGAAGTACAGTATAGTCCTCAACATTATGTATATACATTACATGTTGAAAAAATTTATTCACCCAAGTGTTATAAGCAAGCGGATATGCAATCTTTTTCCATTAATATACCTATTAAGTGACTACTATATGATAGCAAATAAACGTCACCGCTCTCAGGAATTCGGCATCAAAATGAAGCAGTTAAGAAGGAAGCACTTCGGCAACAAACACAATGAAGTTAGGGCGCAATACTTTGAAGTTCAATTAGACCAGCAATCTATTGAAAGAGTATTAACAATATGTTCTCGTAAGTCCTCCCATTATCAGCACAATACTCCCCTCTCAGCAAAGCCGTAATTTGAACTGAAAATATCTAGAGTATAACCATCTTTAATAAGAACAGCTTTCATTGAGCATCATACTGTTAATGGTAACACTCATCAGCTGCTGAAAAAGCGCACAAAAATGACCCACCAGGTTCAATCACTACTCATGTAAGATCGTCTTCTGTCATTACCAGTCAGCCTACACCAGTCGGAAGTGACCGAAGAAGTTTCTTCGTTTTATCATTGTCACCCACATGCAACTTAGCCGGACAAACTAGCTGACTGCTTCATGCGACCAACATATTCGTTCACTTCTAACTGTACACCATAGTTCCTTGTTATTTCAGACCAGTTGGTCAGGTCATGAAATTATCGAATGAGTGCTTCACGCTGAATGCTGATTCTTAATCAGTAATTGGTCACTGGTGGTCTTATGAATTCACAAAATGGGATTAAAACAGTTAAAGACATGCGAATGTCAGCAATATATTCAGCATCATCATAATCTTCATTTTAATCACCTGTGGACGAAGGAGAAAGTATGATTAAATCTTAGCCTAATCCCTCCTCAATCAGGTTCTCTCATAGAAACGATGGTCGGAGTGAAGTTAGTATGGGGTTATCCATAACAGTCGTTTACACAGCTGTTTGCAAAAAAAAATTTGCCTGATGATTGACCACCCTGAGGGTGAACATTGAGTGTCGCTTAGTTTATTTTAAATTGGCTGATCTACGCGGGAAGGTGTAATTCCTCAGTAAGCGCTGGATGTGTTCACCCTTTACATTGCGATTAGTAGTGTTGACTAATCAGAAGAATCCTGCTGAGGATTATGGGCTGAAAACAACATAGAGACGGACTAAAACAACCCACACTTGAGGAAGTTCTGATATTCACCGAACCCGTGAATTATTATGCGATACAATCATATGTTGACGTTTTGGTCACGATGATTGACTTGAAACTTATGTTATATATTTTTTGCTTGAAACTAACGGGAAACGTTGCTGGAATAGTCTAATAGGTGTTACATCAGCTTTTCTTAGCCGTGGATTCTTATTTTTATTGAAACAGTAAAGCTGAATTGAGAGTGTTTTCAATCTGGAACATTATGTTTATATCAGTTCCTCTTCAAATGGATCACTATGAATAGTCTCAGTGTGTGCTCACTCTAAGGGGAAAATAGTGTAAATGTGGTTTTTCGAAGTCGCTGATATACAATGGTTACATGCTGACATCATGAAGGTAATTCATTCTAAAAGTGTTTTGTTAGACTAGATGAAACCTTGGCCAGTTGTTAAAGTCTTCTCGTTAAATAGTTGTACTCTGTTTTACCACCTAATTTTTCGTCCATAACAACTCAAGATTGCAAAAATCTACATTTAAAACCTATCCACGGATACCTATAGTCATCAGTGTTACGATGATTACATGGGACTAGCAAAGCAGTTGCCAAAATAGCACTGTTGTAGATATAAATATGCGCAATCCTTGTATCATTTAATCACATTCAGTAGATTTACATCATTCGGTCCTGATGGACAATTTTGGAAAAAACCTTACATTACCTGCCATTCTTTCTTACGCACTAAGACATGACGGTTGCAGACACCACCAACTACCTCAGTCATTCTTTACTACCACAAATTGTAGGCCTGGAAGGCAGGTCTTACAAGCGTTACGCATCCTCTTGATAATCATCTATCGAAAACTAGACAAGCATTCTAATCACATAGAGCGTGTACAAACCTGTACCCAACACGCGCTCTAATACATCCATCCACTCATGGTTAAACTGTAGAGATCTCAACTCAATGTAATTTTTAATTTAGATGTCCAGTAATATGGCTCTCAGACGGATAATTGTAAAATAGTGACCTTAATGAAGTTTCTGTTACTCTCTTTTTACTGGATTGTGCGAGAATGTGTTTCTCTAAACAAAATCATTCTGACAAGTGCTGGACTTACTTTTTTGTTAGAATTTCGTGATCAATACAAGACGGGGCAAAGACGCCTCTGAAAAATCAGAAAGGATTGAAATAATCAAACTATGAAATAAATGTTAATTTGTCACACGTCAATGATTCATGTATACTACACTCAGAGATGTATTATTAGTGTTGCCATTATCACCATCGTCTTAACAAGCACTGGATCACATTTTAGGTCAGATTGCTATTCAGCTCCATTCGAATCAGAATGCCATTACTCCGAGTAAGACAAGTACACACCAGTTATATTCCAACAGTTACTGGTTACCATAGCGCACATATTTCTCCTCCCTAAATCTGATCAATTTTCTACCAATCTGTTGGAACAGTAGACGTAAGGGTAGTTTACATGTTATTTGTCTGAACTGTACAGCACCAAGAAGTCGATGTTAAGGGATCCAGTAACAACGATCATAATAATAGGACTCAAACTAGACGAGTCCCGCAAGCACGACTTGAGGTACCTATATACCGGAGCATGCAACTAATGTTTACTCTAAGAAGAATCTTTCAAATCAGCCCAAACACAAGAAACACTATTCTAAACATCAGCCAGAATGAGATTTCAATGCCATCAGCTCGAACGATTAGGATACAGAGAAACGGTTTTAGGTTAGCAATAACTCGCTACTGGAAATTAGTCCAACTTACAACAACTAAAGAGTGGGGGGACAAATCTTTTTAGAGAACCCACACTGTGATTGCCCGAGGAGTACAACACCTTTACTCAAGGTTGACTGTTCAATTTATTCCTTGTTTGGATGAAGGGGGCAGGGGTAACAGCAATGTGCTCTAAAAAAGTGCTGATCGTTCATTAGTCGTGAGCGTGATTTATCTTTGTGCAAAGAAGTAATCAAGATAGCACATCCACAATGACTGGCTAACAAAATACATTATCAACATTAAGCCCTGATTAGGAATATGAAGATGATAATTCCGTGTGCGTCTTCACTCTTTAAATCATCGATTAATTACAACCTTGTATTCAGTGAATGGTTTAAGAATATCAGATAGAGTGATCAGAACTCTCTACTAACGGCTACGTGAGAGGTGTAATCCATCCGCCGACAATAATATAAAGTTCAACTCGTATTTAAACCAGGTGGACATAGTGCGTTTCCGCTTTTGATCATTTTCGCGACGATGTTTACGTAACTCAATTACCGACTGATTTCCAGCAAACGCATATTGACGCCCTTGACATTGTTCACTATGCACGATGTATGAGTGTGATTTTGACAGGTCAACCCATCACTCGTAAAGTTGAATAGAGTAGGGGGCGACCAGTCTCAGATATGAGGAAGCTTCAAGTAACGTTACACCGTATCAACCACAAGTACGTTTCAAACGAAAATGCTGTCATTGGTATCAAAATGTAGTGAGAGTTACAAAGTTCGTCGTTTGCAAGATAACCAGTCGCCTGTGAAGGATTTTTCAAAGGTGTCAGTTTGCCACAAATCATAACGTCATGATTTTGAACGAAAGTCGCCCAAAACTCCCGAAAAATTTCCTTTGTGTCTTCATTCCATCGTAGGTTTCAGCAGTAAACAGTTGATGGTTTGATCACCCAAGTTACTTTCACTGCCAAAATATGCGATCTGTCAAGATGCGATCCGATACTATACGACTTAGGTTTCCTGACGAAGTTCATCATCTTAGCCCAAGCAAATAGTATGCTTTAAGCCCTACAAAAGACGAGCTTCCAGCATCACATTGGCCGCGGCCAGCTGCCTTACATCACGTGAAACATGCAATTGAAGCCAAAATTAGTCCTCATGATCCTGAAATAAACTACGTCACAATGGCCGGAAAGACCTCCTGAGTTGTTTGGTCTCATCTTATTGCTGATTGGACATTTGCTTATTACCAACCATGTTTGCGTAATACCTGTTGCTGTATTGCATTTGAATGCCAGAATCACGATACATCTACTTGGTTGTGTTTATCTGTTGCTTATATCAGAGCATGTGAACCGTATTAACTCATTTATAGAGTGTTACAGAGCTTCCTGTGGTCGTTGAAGGACACAATCAAGTCTTCATTAGATCAACCACTGGAATCGATGCCACATCATCTTTTGATTATTGTGAAGCCTACAGCCAAACTGTCTGACAGTCCCCCGCAGTACAACTTCCTGCAGAATATGGATGAAACCATCTTCGAACAGCTGGAGAGTCATAAAACATACAAAGAAAACTCTACTGACATCTTTGTTTGGGTATCATAAAATCAATGAGCCCCATCGCTACTGTCATATACTTGTAGCTGTGTATTCTATCAAGTACGTTTCTAAACACAACGTGGCTTATTTGCTGTCACATAAAACAAACTGGTTTCCTTTCTGCCGGTGTATCACCATCGACTGTATTCGCGTTCGTAATACTCACTTGATCCGCTGTAGACTTTGAGCCACTTCTTTTCCCAATTTCTGTATATAGGTCCACTTCTCATAGGTACCTCCGGACAGCAAAGGGACCTTGGACATTTGCATTTGAGCCTCGTCGAACAAGCTCTGCACAATGTACACTGGTGCTAGAACAACATTTGAGCGATAAATTAGTGAACATGTTTCACACAGGTAGAGAAAGGTCTATTGAGTTATAATAGTACTGAAAACCAATATGCCCTTACACACTCCCTAAGAGGCTAAAGTATATGCACACTGTATTCAGCAACGAAATTCTATGCAACTTTCTCACTTGGTTGACACTATTATGCTTTCTCTAGTTTTTATCTGAGGGCTTTATATAAAAAAAACTGATTCAGCATGTCTCCATATTACAAATATTTGGCAAATTCGATGGCAATACCGTAGTCAGTCATTAAACAGTAAACGGGCATCCATTCACTGACAAGCACAGATTCCATGACAGATCTGTTGGTTTACACAATCATTCAGATAGATTTAACTAAGCTAACCGAGTGGATGGACAACTGAGCGCACAAAACGACTTCTCACCATACATCCTCACCTTTACAATAGGGCTCGTTCAACCTTGAACTTGGAAAGTCTTCTTTCCTTCGCTATAAACCACTTTCTTTCTGAGAACATTCCGAACAATTTGGAGGCATTTCTCAAAATAAAACATGCAATCAAAATATTAATTGAGTGATTACCACCTGAGAATAGCGATCGTACAATCCGAATTTGCCAATTGTATGTAGTAAAATGTAACTCACTGCTTACTTTTTATATGTTCGTAAATAAATGGAGCCAAGTAACATCTCCACTTTTCACCCTTGGGTTGTTGTCTTCGGCAGGATTTAGGTATTCGTGCATTCCAAAATCTGCAAAACATTGGATTTGAGACATTGTTTAGGTTCAAGGAAGTGTCACTCAGCGCCAGTGAATCGCATGCTCATACAAGGAGGTTGTCAATTAATTTTGCCTATTGTAGAAAATGGTCGGTTACTCAATTAGCTAGTTAGTTAGTTTTTCCATTTGCTCTGCTTACCGATAATCGTTGAGCTACAGCAACGATATATGTAATAACTTTGAGGTTTTTTTAACAATCGACTAACGTGACTACTCTCAAACTTCTCACAGGTCGTCTACCTCAGATTTGTGGAAAATTGCCGGTCTGTCAGGCCTAGCCAATTACTCAGTAGCATATTGTCTTACGAAAATAACACTGGTGTATCAACAAAACAAGCCTGTGTAACCGATTCCTAAGATCTATCGGCATTCTAGCCAAAAGTTGATAGTTCTGAATTTACCTAACCTCAGCAAATGACTAAGAACTTCAACTTGGTTAAAATCTACATTTTAGTTCATAATTACAATACAAAAGCTATTTACAAGGTGTTTGTTTACAGTATTTCTAATGCGTAACTCAAAAACAAACCATTTTGTGTGGAAATTTGTGGAACAAAGACGAACCAATATTAACCACAAAATGAGTGAGAAATTACTGGAATACTACCTCAGCATTCCGAACCAAACTCCGGGAAGTCTAATCAAAGAAGTTTTTGAGGTTTCTTTTCAGGGTGCAGTAGGGCATACGTGTGTGTTTCTCACCTGGGTTTTTACCACACAGCTGTCAGCACTACAATAGTACTTTTGAAGCTCTCCTTGCAATCCATCCTATAGTGAAAAGGTATCCGTTTTCGGATAATTTCTTTCTGACAATGCTGTGTAGGCTGTCTGTGAAATCCATTTCAGGACTTTGTGCTTGACTAGCCGAAAGTTTGAGATATATGTACAGGGAGGCAGAATATATGCATTGCGGAATTATCTTATTGGGAAACAAAGCTGTCATTCCGTGTCCGAAAGACAAATTGCTAACGATATGCCTTAAACGTTTTTAATTTACAAGCTGACATCTTTAGTCTATCCCGTATTTTGAGCCGTTTTCAACTTTTTAGGAAAATAGTTTGTAAACGGTTGTACTTTTGAGGATCGAAGTAGTAATGTTTCCTTGACGAGTCATGCTAGTATAGTAATCTGCCTTCGAAACCTTCTAAATTAATCCTATTTTCATCAAAGATGCTTCCACTACACTAACGATCACTCAAAGCCTTGTAGTGTTCTGTTAGCACAAACTGATATGTATGTGTCTGTGTGCTTAAAGGACAATGCACCGACTTCCGACCACCTAGTTGCGGTATCTTATCGGGGATTTACTATAACCGCTGCATAGATGGTCGGAATTTCAGTGGCCGTCATAGTTGAAAGGCTTTCTGTAACATATCCGAAGGAGATCAAAATTTCACTCCTATTTGAAAAATGTCTTTCTTCTCTTTGACCATTTAGCCGTGTAGCATGAACCATGGTTTACCACGAAAATGTAGACATCCTTTTTAGATGCGTTCATATACCTAACCCTCTGTTTTCTCATTTATTGTGTTGTCAGTGTCTTCTTGTCTACTGCCTCCGCGTGACATACTTGATGTAACACTAATGAAATGCCGGTTACTAACATCGATACAGATTATTGTGTCCCATCCACTCGAACAAAAATGGATGCATACATTGGCCATCCGGTAAACCTCATCAGTTAACGTGTGGCAAGACAAGTTAACAAGGCCCAATAGGTGCACTGAACAACTTGAAAGCCTATCGCTACATGAGTAGATAACACCCGTTTTTGTGTTGTGATCATCATTGGTTCAATTTAGCCCAAAATGGAAGAAAACACTTCCTTTAGCGTTCTACCTCAAACGGGTCAGTTCGAAGCAAAATGTCTGGTAGCCTTATACATATTTCAGAGATCCCAAATAATCGTGTGTAGATAACGTGGAGTTGAACGATTTAAACATTGTCTCGTTCGGATTTCGGAGTTTGTGGGTGCATTGTGCTTTGCAGCATTCACGTAACTGACCAGTTCTTGAAGGTAAATGTAACTGGTGACTGAGAGCAAGCTGAACTATCCATCTGGAAAACTCTATAACATTTATGCGTATATATCTTTATATTCCCTGTATAGCACAAGCATCTGTTTGT
The DNA here is from genome assembly GCA_013368495.1 of Paragonimus heterotremus. NCBI lineage: Eukaryota > Metazoa > Platyhelminthes > Trematoda > Plagiorchiida > Troglotrematidae > Paragonimus > Paragonimus heterotremus. The sequence goes on from LUCH01000379.1 coordinate 36,530, forward strand.
GTCGAATGACTGCTGAATTCAGAATATAACTATCACGTCTGAAAGCAATAGTGGTTAGTTCCCCAAGTATGAACCGTTTAAGGATGGTTGCCTGCAAGAGTACATTTTGAGAACATACAATCCGGTCTGGAGGTACTGAACGAAACCTGTTCTCTCCAAGTCTTTAACCTCATTTTGTAACCATGGAAGGTTTTAGAAATAGTATAACTGCGCGAATAAGAAATGTTCTTTACAATAATGAGCTGGCGACTACCTGAGTATTTCAATGGTATATCAAAATTACTGTTGTCAGCCCACTTAAATCAAGCGCAGCCTCTTTATGATGAATTATGGATTAGAAGTGGATAGCTATATGTGAGTATATTTATCATATCTCCCGAGTTGAATGCGTGTTGTAGTTTTTTTTTACATTTCTCCGCATGAAAACGTAATAGCATGCCTGAAAACACATAGATCATGCGTGTCTACAACACCAAACTGACTTCAGCCCACGATTGATTCCTTCCTCAGTGGGACATTCGAAGACATTCTCACATTTGGACTGTCGATAAGCTGGAATGTGAATAAACCAAGCCGAATCGACAATCCCACTGACCAGAATTGGATAGCCCACTCGCTGGACAAGTTTTCGACTCAAACGGTCCACGTTCATCAGTACGCCGATTCCACCAGCACTGAAATTCAGAATCAAACTAGTCAGTCGGTAGATCAGCCAATCGACAGAGTATCGTATTAGAGTATATCGAGCGATGTAATCAGAACAAGATAACTGCACACGATAACTGAGAGCAGATGCTGACTAGTGTGTTAGCCGCAACAAGAAACGATCTTCATAACTCATGTAAAACGTGAATTTAAATTTATTTTAAGGCTGCGCTTGTTGGAAATCGTGCTGGAGTGATGTATCTGCATGCAGCACACAAGTAAGCGGGCATACACTAACAGGATTGTGTGAAACAGACACTGCGAACTGACTGCAAGCCTGCAACTGTTCATCGGTTTGATTGAACTCTAGTTCAAACAGGCCGTCAGTGACCTAGACTAGCTATTGAACAATGTGATGACTCGGATTTGGACCGGCAGTGGTATATGTCGTCTATTGCCCAGGAGGGTTCCTGGTAGTTTGAGTGAAAACAATCACAATGATCTCTTGTCGGTACTCCGTAACGATCAAACCACTACCAAACCCAGCTTGTAAATGGCAGCTTGGAAACTACAGTGCTGACTGTGTTACAATTCAGTTGTACTGGTGAGCTGTTATGTGTTCTCAATCACTGAGCCTATTTTAAGTGATATTTTAGGTATGCTTGAACGTTTCAAGTAACTCGGCAGGTACAGTAGAGTCAGATGGCTCATAGCACAACATTTTGAACAGATCATTACCAGAAAAACAACTAAATTCCACAGAAGGAAACATGTAAATAGACGTATGCGGTTGAGTTTTGTGGACGGGCCAGTCATAGTGTGCCGATATAGGGATTTGGTAGTTTTCACAATACCGTTACATGTGAGCAGTCAACTGCGACGATAGCTAAGAGAAGTCAGTAAACTCAAAAAGATTAGCACAGGTGTACACTAACAGCTTTACAGAGTAGCTAGAAGGAAATCCCGCACCATAACAACGTCCAGCTGACAAGGCTAGTGATTATACCAAAGAACAGTTTTCAACATTACACGTTCTATTCCAGTTAATAGTCCGGCATAACATCGAGATTTTGCGGCAGTTTATTTGTCCGGTTTTAGGTCGCCGGTTTCAATTAGAGCTGCTAGTCACATAGGTTTTGTGACCAATTAGAATACGGTGACATTTTTCGTAAAATTTGCTGGGTGTCTAGTAGAACAGTATATTTCCACAAGGTTGAGTTCAAAAAAAAAGTGTGAAATTTTCTCTACTAAACGAATTAATTTTGATATGCTTGCTTACACTTATTTGTAACAAAGATATCCATTCTCAAGTCCTACCAGTCATCTCTTTCAAAACGCTTGAATACAATACGAATACAGACAAAATGAACCACATCAACTGTGAGTAGTTTGACGTATAGCTACGAGCACAGAATAGGACAATCATGTCCAATACACCATGTAATTACAAGTTAAAAATAATTACCTTGAACCGGCAAATACAACCCGATCGACATTCACTGACCGTTCCCAAGGCAAATGATCAATAACCGCTTGTAGTATACGAGATCCGTGAAAGTAGAAGTCTGAATGGAAACCCAAGTTGAGACGTTATATGGTATAGTGTGGTGAAGAGTTATATGTTTCTTTACTGGCAAACATCAAAGCTATGCATAGTTTATAGTGTACATTCAATAGTTTACGGATGAGCTGTTTGTTTCTAAACATCAGGAAGTAGATGGAGAATGAAATATTCATCGCACTCGCCCTGATTCCCAGTATTCCTGTACTTATTCATCAAAGCGTAGTGGGTTTGGAAAACCCACTTCGGGTTGAATAATAAGTATTGGTTTGTCCATTCGTAAAAACGTGTGCTTTGCAATCAGTGTTCGAAATGTTCAGATAGTAAAGCCATGACGAGTCTTCTCCCTTCTGTTTACAAGCCTATCTGCACGGTTAAATTCAATAAATCATTCACCCAATATTGAGTGGTTTAAAGTGAGGACGAGAGAGGACGTTCTGTTAAGTTGCGCACGAGGATACCCAGTTGCTGGTACCACATTTTTTAGTGGTACACCGATATAAACAACGGAATGGTTTGTTTGTTTTAGGTTGCCTTAGCCGATCTTGGACGTATGGTTCTTCCAAACCTCACTCTGAGTAGACACTGACAGTGACAATTTTAAATACTGCCACTGGGTTGACATATGTTTTTCAGTTAAAATGTCGTGCCGAACTAGCACTCTCATACACCAGCCAAACGAGCGCTTGAAAATCACAACCTGTGCAAATCATACACTCATCGTTTACAGATTAGCTGGGTTCATTCAAGATGGTAAACATTTTTACGTTATTTTATTGACGGCTAATTGAATCCACATTGGACTTGGAATGATGGAAAACTTTCTTCCTGTGGGCCTAAATCATGGTGTACTGAAGAATGACTAAACCAACCATTCCGACCTACATAAGAGCTACGAACGCAAAGCTTGGTTTTGTTGTGAATCCTTCATTTATGATCAGATGTATAATTCTGCGGCTTTGGACGCTTCCACAAGGAAGTTTCACGATAAATAAATCATACTTAGTTTAGAACGGCCTGTGATCGCTGGGGTGGCAGCTAGAGTAAAAGATCAGCCCTAGCAATGACTGAAAATCAAACGCAAAGGTTTTCATTATCAACTGGCACTGGTGTTGATGTCTGTGTATGCACACAGAAACCAGCTTACACCTGACCAGAAAAATACAATGTCGCTGGTTTTCACAGTATCCTACGATCGAAATCAAACATCGGGTGTATTGCAAAGGGCACGGTAGACTATCAGTGCGGTTGGATGCTGACTACAAATGTATATACAATCTACACCTGGATGGACTTCAATTGAAACGTTGCGTTTCTTCTGTTTTTTTTTGAAGAGTTGCTTCTTCTGTTCATCGCTAAGATGTGTGACCAGTTTTTGAAAGTCTGACCTACGTAACGACAATCAGTTCACGGAAACATACTGTTATATGAATTTCAGCCCTAAAAACGTTGCAGTATGCTTGGGACCAACTCAGCTGTTGGAGTTTACACTTCGCTTGTGCTCTGAAGCCAGTCTATCAGAGGATAAGCACCAAATGGTAAGTGCTCAAATCTGTATAAACTTCCATCTATATGACTTGGTAGAATCGCCATCTCTGTGTTATGGCAAGCAGAAAAAAATATTTAGACTTGTCATGATTCCCATTGTGCTCCACACACGATATCTGTCCGATATGAAATGAAATGTTCTTATTAGTTCTTCAACTAACCAAAGCAAAATTCTGACAAGAACAAGGTCTTGCATTGGTGGTATTGACGTGTAATTTAAAATTGATTACTCTGCGCCGGTCATTCAATAATTTATGCGCATATGGAATTACAACAATAGATGTGCTAAAAGGTGGAATGCCTTACGGTTACACCTTCACACCGATTCAAGGTTTATAGTGTCGAAAAGTTAACTAGATCAACACGAGATAAACCGAGCCCACAGTAAGCTTAACAAAAGTACGTTTGAGATGAAAGATTATGAGGTCGCTCGTTTGATGGAGGATTTTGGGATTCGGTCAGTTTTGTGTACGACCCAGCATTTCTTATGTGACAAACAGCGGACTATGTCTGACCTTAAGTGTTATTCAAACAGTTGACGCACATTACCCCATGGAAAGTTTGTTTAGGACCACTGCAGTTTCTAAATTTATGATGATAAAACTGAACAACAGTTTGGAGCCAAAGTTGATAAGCAGTCACAAAAACAGGCTTAGCAAATAGTAAGAAGACAAACAGGCAACATGGAACCGAACAGGCGGAAAAGTTTGACGTCTTCAAACTGGAAGCATAATCCGACTTTTTAACATGAAATCTACTCGACAAAGGTTTCCTGTCCATTGTTCTCAACTTGGAACAAATATGCGTCACGACTTGGAAAGATAGTTAAAGTCGGACAGAGCTCCCGAAATTTTTATGTCAACGCTGACATGTTGGAAACACAACCATTTTTAGAATTTAACCCAACTCAACTTTGTAGTTTGGAATTTTGTAAGACCAAGCAGCCTACACTGAGCGTTAGTAGGGACGCAGAAACTTCCTCTCAGGCATAAATCCCATGACATTATTCTTTCATTTGCTTCACTTAAACTTGTTTTGCAAATTCATTTAAAATGCAAAAAAATAGTAAGAATTTGTTACGTATCAGACTTTTTCAAATTTGCAATGAGAAGTGGTTGTTACAATTATCAACCCCTAAAGACTAAACACGAGGACCTTGATCGGGTAATTTTCACTTCCTTGTGTATACTGTGTTGACGAAGTTGATGCTTATGTTTTCATCGGTACATTTTTTCTGCTCATCTTTACATGTACGCTGGTCTATTACGGATGAAGACCAGTATATATATAGTGTTGGAACAGACAGAGATTAGTGAAGCACATAATGCATGTTCCTACCTCCACTCCGATTTGCCCGCTTTCCTGTCCATAGATCGCTGGAACAGTAGGGTATGAAACTAGAAAGAAGAATAGCATTAAAACATGAAAAGAATGTAACATTGACCTACACGCTGTTGTAATCGTGATAGAGAGGGTTGAGCACAGGACTGACTGACAGTATGCCATCAACTGACGAATGAAAATAGAGAAAGGGAACAATAGGTAGAGAAGAAGAATAGTTTGTCAACAGAAAGATTAATATCAGAATTAATAACAGCACGGTAATTATGAGAAGTCATTTAGACACTTGACTGTTAGCAAGGTGGTTAGTTGAAATTGGAACACTTTTCTACAAAGGAAGACATTATTGTTCGTTTTCTGTATGGTGTAACTTGGAGGTTAGGTAAACAATTCACGTCCACATACGGCTTTTCACCCCCGATCGCTCCTGCTAACCTACTGAATACACTCAACTGTTCGACGCTCAGTGTTTACCTGTAAAATAAAATGAACGCACCCTCCAGGAGCATATCATTTTCCTCCAAGGATGTTATTCAATTGTTCCAAGTTGACAGGCGAAATTACCAATACAAAAGCTACCGTACGATACTAGAGGATCACTTCGATGACGTACGCTTCAATTAACTACATAGTCTAATTATTTGTCAGTAGACTACCGCATGTCCTGTCTCCTGCGAGTGGTCTTGAGAGAGGTATATAGTTATTTTTGGTTTTTCAGTTATCAAGGACCTCCCCTGGCTGACTTGGTTCATATATAAAAAAAGGATATATTTTCTAGGAGGACGGGTAAAACAGCTTTTGACCAAGTGTTATGACGGCCACCTTATCAAATGATGAACTCTGTGTCAAGTTGTTTTGCAAATTTTATTTTACAAAATTTGCTTAAGGTATTGGGATATTATTTTATTTCGGAATGAGCGTATTGTCCACTGTGTACTTATTCTCTTTTAGATAGATTACTACTGCTACTAAACAACTAAAATAGGCACTGTGTTATTTACAAACAGCTTTTGTTCAACCAAAACCTAGCTTCTGTTTTACTAAGTGAGCTTGGAGCCTTATAAGCACAAGTCTACCCTGAGAGCACATTCTTGGGTAGCCATCATTAAGTGGGGTGTGATAGGTTTAAAGAAAGCATTTAACTTTCTCTTCCGTAGTAGATTAGCTTATTAAACTGTTTTTGTTTAGTATGCATTGAAACCCGTTCACTCCCACAATTACCGTATTCCTCTTAACGAGATACGCCCTTCGGGAAGCGTAAAAGCGCCACTTAAATAAAGATGAATCCTTTTACGAAGAAGAAGAGTTTATTGCTTAGGACTAGTCCTACCTTCATGAATGATCCTGGAGCTTAATCATGAATATAACAGTATAATAAGGACCTTATGCTATGATAGGCGCTATTATGTAACTTCAGTTAGCAGCTGGTTTTGACAAGTACACAACCATCAGACAATGTTGAAATATCACGCGCTAGCTTAAACAATAGGTACACCTAGAGGCCGCTTAGGATTTGTAATGAAATAGAGCTAGTCAACTTTATTCCATTCACCACCAGTTGCTGTGTTGCAGTATGGTTGCATGCGAGCACTGATAAGTTCAGAATGTACAAATCTACGCAAGTACGAGAAAGTTATGATTCAAAACGAAGAGATCACCACGTGGCAACAAACGTCCTAACTCAGATGAATGCCAAATTAAGAAAAACACTCTGAAAAGGGTGCGTCTATGGAATATACTTCACCTAATTACTAGCTTAAGAAGCCTCAATATGTTTATTGAGCGTTCTGTGTTTCGTTCCTTTTTCTAAAGCTAATATTACAGATGCATCACTTAAATCAGTAACTGCATGAACAGATTGTTAAGCGAATCCTTCGATATTCCCTACACATGCACGTTTTTAAGAGGTGGCACCTGAATCACATAGATCAAAGTAACCATCAGCTGCATCGTCACCGTTGATACCCATCAAAAAAGCTTGCGCTAGGTCCCCTATTTGAATGTAAATCGTATCCCTGGTAGCTAAAATGATCTGCACAGGGTACTCACTATCATGTTTATACGTTTTAATGAGCCTCCCTAAATTAAGCGCGCACCCAAGCCAAACTTAGTCCAATTAAACAATTGTACTTTTTCTTACTTACAAAAAGTCACTCATTTCAAGTTCCAAGAAATGATTATAACTTGATTTGGGAAGTCTGTTGCTTCCTTAGAAGAAACTAATATCAAACTTCTAATACTACGTGAAATCAACTCTCGAATTGAAACATTCCTTTCCATAAGTTTATTTCCCCAAAACATTGTAACTCATCCGGGAAAAGTTTACTCATTCTAGTCACTCTATTTTTCGTGCTTTGTAGTTACTGTGAATTTTAACAGTCCCCGATTTCAGAATATCAGTGCTTCATTCATCAGTTAATCCACATTCGTCATCAACTTAATGTTATCTATAATTTTTTCTATCGAATGTAGTTTTTCGTAATCTTGTTTTACCGAGACTATCTATACTCAGGTGTGACGTAAAACAATTGACCAGGTCATATTGATGAAAAAAATCGATTACTTTTGTGTCCACCATAAAAACAGATGTTAACATTATACATAAGGTTAAAGAGTTATGGTGCTGCGAAATAACGTAATATTTACCATGACCCTGAATAAAAAAATATTTGTAACTTACATGCGCGTTTTCGGGGCCAAAAGTTTGAAGAAAATAATGCAAACGTACTGGATTCTCGCAGCTGACATGTTTCATTATCAAAACAATACCAACCACCTTCAAAAGTGATTACAAATTCGAATAGTATTTAAACATACCTTCGAGGAAAATAAGCCAGTTTCGAGACATCCCGCGTTTTGATTGTCTATAATAGTATCTGAAAGTTAGGATATAGGATACCGAATACAGTTCTCCCGTCATTCAACAGGTTCCACTCTCCTTTTCACATATGCCACGTGTTTATCGCTTTGCAAGTGAAATTTGTTATAAATATAGAAACTACTTATGAATATGTTTACCCAGTTGTTATGGGAAATTCGGATTTCCGTTTAAGTTGAAACAGAGTCAGAAGCAGCTTGTCGCCGTACAACATATGCAATACGCAGGTTGGAAATATAACTATCTGTATCTCATCCATAATAAATAACTTTATCCATATATATATGGATATATATAGATAAATGAAGTGTGAAAGACGAATACTGCGTGATAGCTATGTATTGCGCCGTTTTAAGTCCATACTAGGGTCCGAGATGATGACAGAAAAATCGCTGTCTGGTAACCGGGAAATCAACATACTTGTCTGTCTATAGCACGTCTTAATCGTGTTTGTGTGACCAATAAAGGGTAGGGACTACTGAAGTCAATGTGTCTGTCAAAAGTATTATTGGAAAACATTGATTTAGACTAGTCGTACGTTGACGTTCTTGGCGTTTGCTAGCGTGACCTTATAGCTTATATGTATATTTATATATCTGTATATGCCTAGATTGAGTGACTAACCCAGATAAAAAATACGTATATTCTTATTTCCAAATTTATTTCGATATTTTCAGTATATTTTCACATATATTTCAAGTAGTGGCATCGTACAGTGTGTTTAAAGTAATCCAGAATTGTAAATTGAACACACACTAAACAGTTACTTCCGGCTGTGCGTGACAGTAATCATAGACATCATTTACATTTATGCACACCGGAAGGGAGATACAAAAATTCCCAAACTGAGTATGATTCGTATAACCGTTTGAACCGCAACTTGCATCTACTTGTGATCTAACAATAATAAACTGTTCTTCTAAACCAGCCAATCAACTCGGCATTTTCTTTTCGGTTCGATTTTATTGCCACTCCGCCGTAATAAAAGAAATTGCAAGGCTGGATACAGCAAACGTACGTTGAAACTGTAAACTCTCAAAATACTGTGCCATATGAATTCTGCAGGCGCACGGTAAGTACATGCAAGATGGATTGTACTTAGCCTTCTATTATCAAGTGTTTGGTTTCTGAGTTTTACCAGTGAAATAGATCCGTTGGGAGAAAGGTCCCTGGTGGCTTATGAAGGTGACCTGCAGTGAAAGCACCAACCGTGAGGATCATGGACTAGTAAGCGCTTTTGGGATAGGCAACACTATCGGAATTGTCTCGGTTAAATCAAACCGATTTCTTCATGAATAGTTTGTATTGTCCTTAACTTTTGTGCTTTGAATGACATCAGTGCTGACCGTCAGAGATGCAACAAAGTCGATTTGCAGGAAAGTTGCTAGGTGACACGGAAGGATCAGTGTCATTGCAAACAGCGATTAATTACTGGAGTTGAGACGTGGACTTATCATAATGACCTCTATACAATCAGGCAGTCGAAGCATTGTCAACAGTATAACTTTACACAGACTAAGCGATTAAGCGTTCAATCTAGTTCAGCTAAGGTGTTTTGCATGGATACTTCTGATGCTGAAGACGTGGTGTTAACTGACCGCACACTAAAAATTTTGACAATCACAGGTTACTGTTATGCCGTATCGATCCGGCGGCCATAGGACTTAATACAAGAATACAGCGGAAAATTTTACTGAAGTTAAATTGAGTCCTGTTAGTACTTCTGGAGCTCGCACAGTATAACTCCAATCGGTTCTCTTTCGTGGATGTAAATTCTGCAGAAGTGTTTAAGCGGCTTGTTCTGCAGGTTTTCTTTTTCAAGTCATTTGTCAAATTCCAAATTTGAAGTTCTACTTGAAGTCAAGGAGAGTATTTGTGGAGAAAATGCTGTTTTTATTAACTCCATCGCCATGTAGATCAGGCTGTAAACAATAGGAACGCAACTGGCTTACTAAACTTCGCCGTTTGTCTGGAATAACCAGTTGTATGTTCAATAATCGTAATTTCCACCTTTGTTTCTCAATACCTTCCCGTATTCTTTTTTTCTGTTTCGTGCTAAATTGAGACTTATAATTGAGGTTGGTAGATAATTCAACATAATATTAATCCCGAGCCATCGAGTAAATAATACCTGACAACTGGTGACCAACGAACAGTTCATATTTTTGCGCTAATTTGTACCATCGACAGCTTTTGCGGTTTCATTAGGGCTGGATTGAGTGTGGTCGAAGATAATCATATAAAAGCTTATGTAGCGCACCTTGACAACCGACTGACAAGCAACTACCTATCAGTCAATCGGCACATCTGCCGTTTTCGACGAATGCTATCAAAGCGGAAAAAGCGGCTAGGCATTCATGGTTCAATTCATATCAGATGCCGACAGGTGAAATCTCTTCTGCTTACATGTTTGCATAGCTGTCAGCAAGTGCACACACAATTTAGCCCATAAGCATACACCCATACTTAACCCTATAGGAACCATATCCAGGTAGAAGAAACGTCATTCAATTTATTCTCCCAGCAAACGTTAGGTGGTCTGGTTAGGTTGAGAAAGTGTTAACAACCGCAGATGGCCTTCTCTTATGCAGATTTGATGAGGCTGGTTTGAAGTGTGTTCAAATTGGAACTGTCTTCTGTAGGTTTAGCACTCACTTATTGAAAACCAGGTGTTCATAATTCAGCACCTATCCATTGGATGTTGTCAATAAGGTATCTGTTGTTGTATACATACCTCCGATTGAGGAACAAAACAAATAAGTCAAAGGGACCCTCGTTATTTTATGCTTTGTTATCAGTGAGTGGTCTACCATCTGAACAATGTTTCCAACCTTCAGCAATTATAGAGGAGCAGGTTGTTTGCATGCGAGTTAATTCGCGCACATCCTCGTTACAGTTAAAAGTGTTGGACGTTGTTTGCACATGTAAATAACCGTTGAATTACCATACACACATAGAGAATAACATGCAATAGGAAACCATTTGTATAGCATTGTAACACGGTGGCAACGACAAAACATGCAGAAGATAATACCAACCTATGTGTTTAAATTGAACGTGACTAGTAGAGCGTCGGAAACGGAAGAGTGAAACAGCAAGAGTGAGTAGGTAGGCATGGGGTAAGAGTGCTTGCACGACGAAACGAATTCATTCAAATGGTGGCACCTTGTCATCCGTCGCCAAAAAGACAGACAACGAGATCGCGACGCTTAGCGATCAACTGTTTTGTGTAACCACGAAGAATGGTGGTGGCACGTAAGTTCTACGACACATTACTAACATGGTTCGCATGAGATTTGTAATCAGGTGTGAACATCGCGGTCCATGAAACTAGGGTTCTACACTAACATGATTTCCGAATCGTAGCTAGTGGGATTTCGGTTAACTAAGTTTCCCAACTACCGAGAGTCATAGAAAGACGAGTGACATTCGTGGACGTCAGGTAATTTCAGTTAGACATATGCACCGTCTGATGAAGCTAGTTCCGATTCAGTATATGACTTTCTTAGATGACTGAGTCTTTCTGTTTCTTCAAATGTTCTAGTGTTCGGAAAATCATGAGGTTCGCGTAGCTTTGTTAGTAGAGCGCTTCCGTATCTTGGCTTGAGCAGTCTCCTTTTGTAGGGCACCAGTATGGTTAGTGATCAGCGGTTAACTGATGCACAGAATCTAATCGACGGGCCTTTAAAAGTGGACTAGCGGATCACAGTTACGAAATTCGGAGATTTTGCTGTGATATTTTCAGTCGTTGGTTTCGGTGGTAGTAAGCGTCAGCTTGCAAACAGATGAACATAGCTCTTCGAACATATCTATTTTAAACAACGAGACACAAACTGAATGGTGGCGAGAGCAAGTTGTCTTGCTTCCTCAGGTCCGTTTTATGCATTCCAGCTAACAGACCCTTTACCAGGAATATTTCTGTTAGTCATCTGACAGTGAACACACGTATTCTGAATGACAAGACACCAATGGTTGACTATTGGACGAATAAGGGGGCAACTACGAACAGTGGCAGTCTTGATTTAACAGTGAACCAGAGCCCTTGATGAACACATCAGTATCAGAGGTACCGTGGAAAATAAAGAGTCTTGCAAAATAAACTTGTTGTGAAAGTAACAGTTTGAGTGGAATTTCAACACAGATTGAGGAAAATTCACTGACCTTGCCTCATTATTCTTGAAGACTTTTGAAATAGCTTACTTTGGCAAGGACTTATGAAAACAGGCAACAACAAAGTAGTTCAAAAATGCACTTTTTCATGGAATATAAACATTTGGATTAGGAGAAACAGTAGCATTTGTCCAGAAAGATTGGATGCAAGTAATTTGTATCGCGTCAACAATGAGCCGCGCGATTGTACAAGCGTAGAAGACGGTATTCAGCAGGGAATTTCTTCCACAGCTTTCCAAATCAGCCGTATGACTGCGTATACATTTAAGTGATCTTGACTAGTTAGTCGCAAAAGCGGGAATCAGTAGACCTAAATGTTTCCAGTATGATCGCACAGCAAGTGTGCATGCGTGAGGGAGAGAAAAGAATCGGTCAGACGTCAACACATCACTGGCATGAGCGGTTTGAGACGATTTGCAATTCTATATTTGGGATCAACTCTGACAGTAAGTTGTACGCATAAGGGTAAGCTTGACCTTCATCCACCACCAGAAGCCACAGGCTAGTTTTGCTTTAAATAGAGAGCGAAATTTCATGGACAGGTGTTCAAATGCCTTTCGCGGAGTCATTCACTAAAATCAGTCAGTCAACGCTACATCAAAATAAGGTAACAGCTTGCTAAATTGTATTGACAATGAAATTGGCATAGTTTGCGCTAACTTCATCTGGCATTCTAGTGTGTAGGAATTCTCAACCAGAATGAAGCAGACAGGAGACGTTATTAGTATTTAGTATTTTCTAACTTAAACTCTGTAAAATAACTGACTTGAAAACTCACCAACCCTTTCAGTTTACCTGCATGTCTGCCCGTCTATGTATAGATTTTTCTGTTTACTTGGCATTTTTTTCTGCGAATATTTCTTTTTTATTCAATCTTGTTTAATCTGATGGTCGTAGTTTAACACTTCTTGGTATGTCCAAGATTTCCATCGAACCGGGGTGAGTCTGAGGAGGTTAGTATATTTTCGAAACTGTTATAGCTTTCTAAACTCCGTCCTTGAGTTCACAGTTCTTAGAACTAAACTGCGACGGAAGCAGTCTATTGAGTTACGTCAGACAGTGCGGGGTTATGTCTTCATTAGCTGTTAGTTTCTATAACTAGGGAAAGTAACTGGATTGTTTCATGCCAACCCTTCTGAAGAAGTTTAGTTGACTGTCATTTCAGAGCAAACGGCTATCGATAGACTGGGAAAACATCTATTCTACATCGTCCACTTTCAGCTCACTGCCTATCAAGCCGTACACTGCGTTAAACCTCTCACTCACAGATGCAAGATATGCAGTAGATACTTGATGGTATATCCACTGACACGAGCCAGATAACACCACCCTATCATCTAGGATTACCTTGGAAGTGTTGAAGACCTTCATCGTTCGAGAAAAGACAGGCGGTTGGAGATTAAAGAACCGAACAGTCAGAAGATGAAGCAGGAAAGGCGCAGGTATTTCATATTGATTCATCGGCAACAACGTTGTGATAAAAGGAATCATTTTATATATCAGTCATTTGAGCGAAGATAGATGATTAGTCAGTGAGTTATGAAAGTCATTAAAGCCAAGATGGAGATTACTAGATTGTTTCTGATTACTCCAAACAGACTGAGGTCAATTTGTTACGACCGTTTTGATTAACTGCAAAGATAGTAAACTTGCTGGACTTCATAGGTCTGAATAAACGTGTTGAGCAGATATCGTGATCAGCCTTTAGGTGCCTTTATCGACTGCACACATCCATTTTGTACTCGTCTGAACCAAACTAGTATTCTCAGTTAACGCATACTACCACACTTATTTAAACACGTGTTCCTTTCATTTGGGACTTAATCAATTCTAGGTTCTGTCTATGTAACTTTCTATGCAGTTGTTCATAAGTTGGTAAATACAGGGACATGTGTTGCTGTAATGTCGGTCTTTCTGAACTGAAGATACTGCCGATCTCTCTGGGTGTGAGGCATATGCAGAGTTCATGTGCATGATATGCTGGTTTATTAATCAAAGTTACCTTCTGTGTTACACGATGTATGACGTCCTTATTATTAAAAGGTGAAGCTGGGTAAGCGCTCTACATTCAACAATGCTCGCTCTGAATGACGGTTTTGATAAACCATGTTCTCTTACGAACCCTTGGAGAGTGCCTGGTTTATGTAACCCACCTGATCAAGCTTAGGCTTGCCGCATTGTGTCCGCGTCAATGAGTATTTTGTTTTTTTGGCTTGAATCTGAAGATATTTCGTGCAGTGAACAAGCTAACACTTAACTGGTTCATTTAGAAAATAATTCACATGAGTGCAAGTCTGTCACTGACGAGTCAATACAATATACTCCATTTTACCATGTTTCGTTAGCCTGCCGTTTTTATCGAACTATTAGAGAGAAATAACTGTTCTAACACATAACCTGCACAAATAGAATTTGTATTTTTTCATTACATATCAATTCATTTGATCTAGGATCTATTGTAATTTCTATAATCAATACATCTAACAAGCATCCATGTTGCCTACACGCTTTGTTACTCACCCTGCCGGTGTTCCATCGTTACACAACGTTGTCGAATCGTTCAAAAGGTGTAACTGATGAAGCTGGTGCATCGTATATGCGGAATCGGCTGCTGTCTCTCTTTCCTCTTCAGTAACAGAGACTTTTGATTTCCATCTAGTTTGGAACACGTCCTCCCACTGATCTATGCCGGTACGGACTGGGTGTTCGGGCGGTTCCCATGAATCGAGTGGAGAGTCCGCTTCCCATTCTTCAGGACTTGATTGCGAGAAGTCGGAGTGACCATCACGTATCAAATATTTATAGTTGGGTCTGCACCAAACCACAGATGGCCAAGCAAACAAAACTATGACCAAAGTAGTGAAATGTTTCCAAAGTGCGCATCTACTGAAGCGAAGATAAGTGTCTGGCTGCCTCATTCGAGGTTTTCTCACAATCAGATTTAATCTGTGATCAGGGGTGCTTTGCACTCTGAAATGCAAGCAAATGAAGGTAGCCAGCATCGGTTATCCTGTTATATAGAACACTGGAATTGTCACTAGTGCATAAAGCAGGGAGAAGTGCATGTTTAATAAAACCTGAGAGGTAAACAGACAAATGAATATAATCGACACGACAGTGACGGTTTTTACCTTCAACACGGAGATGTGGTACTGAATAGCTTTTTGCAATTTTTGTTTACCAGGAAATGCAAGGCGTTTAGAAGACGTATATTCCATCATATTATTTTAACGGTTGTGACATTATTCACTGATTAAAAAAGATTAATGAGGTGATAGATGGTTGGCAATGATGAGTTCAGTTGTGATATCAAGCATTCAAGGTCAGAGTGACACATAGTGCGTACGAGATGCAATGACGAACTACTAACCCACTGACTGAATTTTCTTACATCGAGGAAGCAGAAAACTTCGTGAGATGTAGTATATTCACAAATCGTCCGCGGGCAAAGTGGGTGGTAATCTTTGCAGAATACTGTGAGTTTTGTTCTTTTACCTGCAAAAATACACTCTCTTTCTGGCCTACTTATTGTACACTAAGTAGTTCGCGTCGTGCAGCTTATCAGGATCGTTAATAAGAAATACGACGGCGTATCATTCTTCCGAACCAAATTAAGACTTCATCTTCTTTAATCAGTTTACTTGGCTGATTACTTGAACCAGCTGCTAGCATAAAGCACTCTGGAACTGCTGTGGGGCCGTGGTGGATGTTTACTCCCCTGTGACCCGAGTGACGGCGACTCCATGGTTTAGTGAATAAGTGTCAGAACTAACGTTTTGTTGTCGCCAACCATCATGACAACTACTCACAAATCGTGAGCTCGAGTTCCCGATATTCATGGGACTGGTAAGACTCAACAAAGACGAGACAGTTGTCCACTAATTCACTGGTGGTCACTAGGATCAAGTGTGTGTACGAATTCCTTAGCTGTTATCGACTGTCTGTTTGCCAGACAGAAAGCCAATATATAACCTAGACAACAGTTTTGAGAAGCCAGCTGGATACATGATAGAAAAAATTCTGAGCCAGCAACATTTGATGATTGGCTCCGCAACCTCGTTTGGCAAGAAACTATACAAGGACATTCTTCTCAACTTCGATATTGGATGAGCCTGCCTCTTATACAATCACTACCACCTTTTAAACATATGTGGGCAAAGAGCATCTAACAAGTCACCATACTTCTGTGGCAGTTAATTCAAAGATCAACCGGATAACGGGCAACGGGAACCGTAAGTTACAGCGGGATGATTTAACGTCAGACTTCGCTGTCCAGCAATGAACCTCCCTGTCCCCACAATGTCTTCCACTGTCATCGGTAATATCATCATCACAATCGTTTGCCTGGGCGGTAGTAAAACAACCCTCAGGCTGTCAGTTAGATCGAGAAAACCCTGGCCCAATCAGTTATTTGATTCCTTTGTGCACATCTGTATATGCGTGTGTTGTCCGAGCAAAAACAGATCGATGTAGTGCAGACGGGCAGCCTGCTGGAGAACCATATGAGCGGTACATGCGCTTTGATCTATCTAGCCCGCATATGTCGGTTGATTTGCCACGGCTGCCCACTGTCTAAACTAAGCGGACAAGCACATTCCTATTATGTCCCCTTGGCCTCATAGTGGAGTTTCTGCTGGTGGTGCTGATGCCATTGCTGAAAGCAGCAGTGGTCGTTATCTTATCCACCGCATTTTGAATGTTACGTAGTCGGCGGGTCAGCGGGTCTGTTCGACTTTGATCAACCCGCTTGGGAATTTCTGTGCATTTATGGGTATATCACCTAGCCTACCTGCAGGTGTGTGGGTGTGTGTGCGTTCGGATGATGTGTAAACCTTACCAGTACTGCCTGCTGTGACTGGATTTTGTTCTGTCGGCTTGATAGCTCGTTCAAGCCGTCAGTCTTTGTAGTCCTTTGACGGCCGACCATCAGCATCGCCAACAAAGACCGCCATATACCACCCATGTCCATCATCAAAATCTCGACTGAACGTCAACACCACGAACAATTATTTCTACGCGCTGACAACATGCTTGCTTTATGTCATACTACGAAGATTGTCACACACGCACGTTCATTTCGAGAACATTCGTCAACCGTTTTTACAAATACAAGCACACAGCGGACATCACTTGAAATGTTTGGTTGCGGCACGCAAGACGATCGGGGTATACTTGAATTTTTTCAGACATGGAACACACTGATGTCTGAAAATGTTTGATTGAACGTCTAATAAAACATTTTTTATATAACAAGATTTTTGGAGTGCTTTACATCTAATCCGTTTACTTGATTACTTGGTTTTGTCAATATATCTAATAAGTGAACACGGTATATGAAGAAATCAGCATCAATGTTTTTCTTATAAACTATGCTTTGGGATGGCAAGGTACTTAAGTTTTTGAAAGTTTACTGAAAGACTGAATACTAAATTTTTTCTGTTATTACCTTCTGCTGCTTCATTTCGACTTCCAACTCTGTTTCCCACTCTTTGTCTCGAATGTAGCAATATTGAATTTTGTGAGAATTTCAGTTTGTGAATTCGTCAGTGTATATCTTCAGCAGGAGGTAATTTTTTTTCAAATGAATGAAACTCTTTGCTATTCCTTAAAGTCACAGAAACATGCCCACTAGCATATCACTAGTTTTTCTGTTACCATTTGTCGCTTAATAGCTATTGCATTACTGAAAGGGTCATTGTTTTAAATCGAAGTATTCGTCAACTGGTTAATACTTGAACGCATATGTTCATACGATCCCACTAAATAATCGAAGAATGCTATTGGTTTCACACAGCTACTGTGACCGTTTTACTAGCATATGTCTAATTACCGTTTTCTACGCGATGACTAAATTTCTGCATAGAACTGCTGCCAGCCTATGTAGACCAACAATTTTACCGAGCCAACTAATATAATACCAACCTAAGGATGCACACTGCCGAGAAGATCCAGAAGATAATAATGCATTTTGCCATGAGGGATAAAAAAATAGAGAAGTTGGTGTTGGATTCTTACTTGTCCGGTTAATAACATGCATCGAATGCTGCTAACAGACACGTGGTTGGTGGTGCTCATGGCCGAGGTATTTGGTCTATTACAGGGACTACACGAATATCAACACAACTGAGATGTGTTGCACCGTTCATAGGGCCATCTATGCATTTCGAATGACAAGTAAGCTAATGAAAAACTATTATGAACTAAGACGTTTTCATTACACAAAGCGTTGAGCCTGACCAATTAGTGTTGCTAACTGAAACACTACCCATCTCAAAATTGAGCTTGAGGCATCCGAAGGAGGAATTTATGTTAGATACGAACTCTGATCACACCATACTTCCATATAAAATTGTGTTACTGAACTGGGCGATGTAAAGGACCACCATGTTTGTAGTGTGTTACGTGGCATCTAGTGACTTTACCGTATAAAACATTTGAGTTTTAAATATTCTGTGGTTATCGTGAACCTCGGCTGTTAGTGTTATCATGGAATAAAGAACCGTGCGATAAACTCCTAGATGGTACGTGCAGTGTGTTATCATTATTTCAATAGCCTAGTGAGGTTCCGAAATGTTCTTCCAAAATGCATATAGATCTATCGTGTAGCCTACGCGACTATCTGCTTTAATGCAAGCTACTTTGAGAAGAAAATCGTAGCTGAACACAACAAGCCTGACATATTCTTATTGTGAATGGACTCATTTCTTGGGCTGTGGAACATATTACATGCACGTATTGTACATCCGTTATTTCTACGGAGACAACCAACCGTCTTACTTATGTTAACGGAGTGAAAAACCCGCGGTTTTCTGACGGTATGAAAATAACTGATGACGTCGTAGGTTATGTTATCCATAGTCTTCCTTAACTGCAGTAACTACAAGCTGGTGAAGTATTTTCGTACTAAACCGTGCATAATTACATAAGCTAATCAAAAGGATAATCGTAGATAACATACTCCATATTGTAGTCAGATCCACTTCGTCATAAGAAAGCATCACGCGCACCGAAGGCACAGAGCGTTACAGTAGAACTAGAATACTCCAACCCCTACTTCAAGACAATACACTCGAGTCTGTTAGTCATTGCACTAACTTGAGTAGCATAGTCTTAGCAGATTACAATAGTGCAGAAAATAGATGAATAGAAATAGCGAACTCGTGTGTTATGTCAGTCATCATGGATTGTAACGTTAAAAGGTTATCACTTCCTTATCGAAAGGCCGCAGGTTTGAATTTTAACGTAGTCTCTGAGATTACTTCGGAGTTTGTTTTCATCACGCTTAAGGAGATTGTTTTGTGTAGACAAACCACCGACAATATTTTGGGCATCTCATGAACAAATGATTCGTATACTCATGCATTCATTTTTGCTTTCTTCGCTTGATGACCACATCAACTTGCCAGTGGAACACTGTATCTCTAGCGGTGGATAGCAGATCCTTGTACTTATTAAATTCAGCCAGGTTTGATGTCTGCATGAAATCGCAGGAACCATAATACCGAGCACCGTTTCATTAGGGTGAAGTTTTAGTTCTTGCTTAATGGAAGACTGTGGATTTGATAAAATAACACTGCGTTTTTTTAAAGTCAGTTAGTTTGGACAAGAAGACATTCACTTTGTTTGACATCGAAGAAAAACGTACTTTAAGAAGATGTAACCCGTTCTAGCTAATGACATCTAGTGATATCTACATGCTGCCTATGATAAAATGTTTCGCTGTCACTGGCTGTTTCTCCCAAAGCGACGTTATTTTTTTAAATTAAGGTCCACCATTGTGATATTGTACCACCATGATACTTAGTCCAGTCCAAGTTGCACGCCCCATCTTTCGATGGAATTCAAGTTACCAGAGTACAAAGCAACTCAATCTAGGCAACGTCGTCGAGCACGCTGTCCAGATCAACTTCAATAATGTAACGAGTTTTCTCCGTAAGAATACCAAGTTACGGTTAACACAGTAGAAAAATATATCGACGTGAGTCAAATTCTGCATCCTAACGAGGCCACAAAACTGAAAATTGCCTTATGACGCTTAGTGGTTTGGTAATATGGCCATAAAACTTCGCAACAATGTCCACAAACGATGAGGACAAGTCTAAAAATATCATACGAGTATTAGTTTCTGTGGGAAAGTTAGCAATCTATAATCAGTTTTGCCAGTTTGCCAGTCTACTTCGTTTACGAATGCAGATTTTTACTATCCATTGTTTGAGGAAGAGACGTTGTGATAGCACTCTCCTTGAGGGCAAAATATCATGATTTTACGTCCTCCACTGATGCATGTTAGTTCCAGCCATACATAGTCTCTCAGTTGCTAAGACCTTTGTCAGGAGTTAGGTGCTAGTGCCTATGGCCAAAGCATTGGAACGATGGAGCAGAAAGATTTGACCCAATCGTGCACATAGGCCAACGAATCAACTACTTTGGCCATGGTTACAACAATCTTGTCCGGCCGCCCACTAATCTGCCTCGGGTAGCAGGATTGATTTTGAATAAGCCTTTTAGGTAAGCTTTTCGGCTGACAGTTTTTTAATGGTTCTTACTCAGGGTTTTGTTTCCCAATGCACAAGCGTTGGAATGTTGGTAAAACAGCTGTACGTAGTCCACTTTATCGTCTGTTGGATACACGGACTGTTTGTTATGAAGATATGAGCGGACTTGTTGTGTTCGATCGTCGGTTGACCGGCATCAAGTTTGTTGCGTGAGCAGCGCGACTCCTCGCCAATATACATCTCCAAAATCGGGTTGCCAACTGAATGCTGACCTAGGCGAGCACAGTTTACAGAGTCAAATGATGTTTTGAAAAAAACCGCGAGGTCTGCCTGCACCTGCAAAATGGCTAGTTGTCCAATGTCATCATTTCCTAAGGATTAATGCCTTCCTGGTGCAATCTGTTTTTTTCTCCTACTGTATCCCCGTCAATTGTACAGTGAACAGAGAATCCATTCGGAACAGTGTCTGCTCAGGCTCGTGGGTTTACCAATGAATGAAATAATGTACGTTATGAAACAAGATTAGAGCTCGGGGTAAATGCTATTAATGTGTTTATACGGAGCTTGAATGTGGTTGCTAGGTAACAGTTTGGTCATCTGAAAATGACAGCAACTGACTGTAAATATATTTTTATACAAAACGGGAGATTTTTGAAGTTACGATGATGCAAACTGTGCTTGCCAGACAGTCAACATGCAACTGACAGCCGTAGTTTTGTAAAACGATGAATACTGTGCATAACAATCCTAGGAAGGTCGGACAGAACTATTTTCCGGAATTATTCTGCGAATACTTTAACGAATAGTTGCTTGATATATAAATTTACTAAGTACCGGCGTCTCCTTAAACATCGACATGTAAAGGTTTTTATCACGTGACAGTTGACCCAGACTGCATTGTGCGAAGTTAGCGACAAGTTTCAAAATCGCAAACTATTAAGTTGCATGTAACTTTCAGCATGTGAAATGCATACAGGAAATCGCACCGGTATATAACATCTGACTTAGAGGTTCTGCCTATGTTACAATGGTGTTTCGAGGTTGAACGGAAATTGAAACCGATAGCAACAGTTCACGCACGTAGAACAGTACTCTTGTTTTAACTCAATGCTGGCAGACCTGGTCTTTTCAAATAAATGCGGACAATGATGTCAGAAAAAATTATTTTGTATTGTCTTGTTCTGTAGACTAGCAAAAGCTTCAACATGGAAACAAAACTTACTGATAGATGAGACTGAAAACCGACTGGCACTTTTCCTGTAGACAATCGGATAATAGAGTAGGTAACGTTCAATACGGTTGGATACGTTGATGATGACAAGAATGGACTCGTAATGCATATAAGTATAACTGTATATATAATGGTTTTCGAGTGAGGGGGTTGTATATCCTGCGTTGTCACCCACACAATGTGACACTAACGTATAACCGTGCGTCAGTGCCAAAGTTCGGTCACACAGCTGATGTATTTAGCAGACGAGTTGCATACCACAAAAACTATCCCAATTATGGTTTCGTAGCTCAACGGTTGGTCAACGGCGAAATGGTCCGCTAACTACAGTGCAATATGGTCTCCGATGTACCTGTTCTGGTAGGGCAGTCCCATGGTCCAAACCCACTCGCTCGTGTTCTCCGAGTCAGCGGGGATTGCACATTTGCTTGATGGTGGCGATTAGACACACACACACACACACGACGTGTATTGGACAACAAAATGAAATCATTTGACACACGCACACAAGCATGCAGCACGCACACAGTTCGTCAGAGGCCAGGCCAGGTCTGGTCTTTGAAGAATGCCGCTTCGAATGCCGCTGACTGATTGTTCTCCTCCGTGCGTACAGTATGCCCTACCGGAGCTCTAATTCCCCCCGGGGATTTAATCAGGTTTACGTGCCCGTGTTGACCTATCTTATGGCCCATCGGCACTTTTTCATCTCCGGTATGAGCTCGCGCAAGCAAACAATTTTGGGTGCTTTTAGCTATGTGTATATTTGTGCGCATGTGTCCAGAAATGTGCAATACGCTTGCACAGTCTTCATTTACCTGTCTGTATATCTATCTATAGCATCGTTGGCCTGTCCATCCAAACACATGCCTTGGTGCAACGACCGTTGTGCTAAGGTTGCGTTGCCATGCCGGCACGGGAGTATTTGAAGTTGGCCAACTGGTGCCGACAACGGTTGACCAGACGCTTTGAAGAAGATGCCGTGGAAGTCAACCGAATAAAAATTGTGCACACAATTTTATCGGTAATATTTTGTTATTAATAGCGTTGACAATCGGAAATCTGTCAACAGGAAAGAATTTATGCGAGGCTCTGTAGAGGTATATCGCTTGCTGCTTAATAAATTTATAGCTGAGGATATTTTTGTGCAGGTTTCTGGAGGGCTTGAACGGGTCAGAAATAAATGCTAATAACTAGAGCATCCTAATCGCCTTGAGAAAAATATCTTGGTGTTGTACTCTTTGAGTCAGTTAGTTCCTGCTGTCTTGATCCAAACCCATTAATATTTGACATTTGCTCAAAACTTGAGCTCATACATACACAAGGTCACTTTGTGGGCTATTTAAGAGACAAACGGCAGAGCACGTGATGAATTCTCGTAGGGTCTATCAAAACAAGACTCAAGTTCTCTACTGAAGAGAGGTAAGTGCAACCTCTTTCAAGTAGTTATATCAAAGCCTACTGAGTGTCAACAAGTATGTGATCGCGTATCCAGTACTTTTGATTTCTAAGGCACACTCTACTAGCACTATAATAGGGCTACTGTGGTGATTCTGTGGCAGACACATTATGGACACAGCCGACAGGGAATTCTGAGGAAAGAAGCATTACACGGAATCTCCAAAATGAGACAAGTCAGGTCGACACAGTCTCAAAGACCCGGTAAGCTGGAACCACAACTACCATAAACAAACAGACAAATGGAATCCATGGTCTGCGATAGACTTGCACTTAAAATAAACAAACTGTGGGGAAATACTGGTAGGGAAAATTCAGTTGATTCACAGGCGCAACCAAGCTGTCTGAACTCGGTGATTACGAAGGTCTTTCCGACCACATCTTGGATAAGTAATTTGGTGATGTTCCTTAGCTGCTTACGCCCGGTTCACCTGTTTCATTTGCCATAATCATGTGAGCAGCAGAAGCGAGTTAGTCTTTTGCGTGATTTCTGGTAAGACATTGTTTAAGTAGTCTTTGCTATTTAGCAGTGGGTATGAAAACAAAATATCGGGAGTCGCTTTCTGTTCCATCAGTACGTCTGTTGTTTAGCTAGAGTGCGTAACTGTTATTTCATTCAAAAAGAATGTAGATATTAAAACGCTGTCTCAGTTAGTTCGACATCATCGTCTATGATTAGCGGTGATTGCGGTAGCCATTAAAGATGGAAAAAATGTTACAACTGTGCTCATTCTCCACTTATCCACAATCCGATATTTATCTACTTCTTGTGTTGTATTATCCTTCACTCTCCTGACCACAAGTCTACAGACGTAAACAAGAACAAGTATCCCACGCACGTTGACGAACCGAGACCTTACTTGAAAGTCACAACGACGAGCTTATTTTCACAATGTCATCTTCAGTGAACCATCATCAGGGGATGTAGGTAGACTCCGGAAAATGTAAAGCACAAGGCTTACTACTGACTTGGAGGATTTCATTTTTGCTGATAACGAACAAGGCTTTCTAAAGAAATGTTCGTACGTTACTAATTTCGTCAGCGTCAGCAAGCACTGGATGGAAGCAGTCAGTAAAGAGTGCTCAATCGACACCATCTTTCCGAAGTTCTATAGAATTTCTGATTGGGTTGATTATTTAGTCTTTTGTGAGAACCTGTATGAGTTCACTGTTGATAACTATGCACTTCTGTAGATCACCGATCATTTCATTAGCGTATTGATTAACGACGAATTATACTACCGGCATTGTGTTAATAGCATTTTCTCACATGAATTCATACTAGGACTACTAGGATTAATCTTAATCTTGGTACAGCTCCCTCCGACACTGTACAGTGATGTCACAGAAAGTGAGTAAATTATGGGTTGTTGCCCAAAATGGAGAGTTGCAGATATATCTTGAAGTGTTGCATCGTTGGGCTAATGAAAAAGGGCTGCCGTTTGATACGTATGATTGTGAAGTAATGAGCCTTCGTTACTTACATCACGCCGAATACCATACGACAGCTAATCAGTTGGACCTCAAAACAAGAAGTTCAAACGATGCCAACCTCTCTACGAACTGTACCTCAACGTTATGGGAAACAACGTCTCCACTTGATCCACTTAATGGTGTCGTATAACACGCACCTTCGTTTGTGAGTAGTACAGTGCGTACATTCGGAAACAACAGGGAGGTCTTGATGCCAGGATGACGATGGGCCAGAAGGAAATATTGGTACCGTGTGTGTGCACATTGAGTACGAGCCATCAAGGCAAATGATGATACACCGTTGAACAGAGGATACGGATACACGCAAGCCATGTAAATGACTGTACGCGTTCTATGTTCTATGCTTTTGTTTAAATTGTGAAAGAGATCATGCAATAAACAACCACCCAGGCCGAGTGTCTTGAGAAGTCAGAACACTGGGATGTTTAGAAATCTTTGCCCTCGCAGCTTTTCCATCGGTGTACCTGTGTGTTTCGTTCTCTGGCAAGCATGCAGATTTGCACTTTTATCTCTTGAAATATAACTACTATATTGGAGAAATGAAACAGAAGGCAGCAGAACGATTAACACAGTTAGTTCGGTAATCCATTTGGTTAGATTGTTTTAACGTGGTAACTTTTCTGTGTTTCATCGTTATATCAGAGATGACCTGACCTTTGCATATAAGGTCCCCACAAACTCAACCGACCATTGCAAACTGTGCATTTACTTACTACAATTCACTGCCTCAGAGGTAGCGCGCTGGACCTGTAGATTCAACCGAGTAGCAAGACCTGAAAACCACATATATTCCATGTCCGACCATGTCCGACCATGTCCTATTTGAAGTCCGACCGTTTCGTATTAGCGTCACACGTTAATGAATTCATACATAGGTTTCATACGGACATTCGAGGCACCTATCCGACAATTCAGATAAACTGACTATCAAAAAAGTCTCAGTAGTTCGAAAGTGCTTGTCAATTTTTACTATTGCCTCCAATCACTTGCTTGGTCAATGAACGCTGAGGTGTGCTTATATTGTCCCAGATGGCATACTATTCGCTTTCTCTCTTCACTTCAAAGTATTTCAAATACTACTTGACTGTTGTTAACATCCAGGTGAAAGGCTTTAATTTAGTTGGGCCCTGTGACGGGAAGAACTCAGGAAACCGGTATTCACTGTACTATATACTAATATTTTAATTTGGTACTCTAAGATAATATATGTTGCCAAAGAAAGGGTTTATGCAGCCTAGGTATTATTGAAGTTGTGGATTAGGAAAATTCGAAGAAATCAATAATATGAGTGAAGTGGAACGGAGTCATGAGTAGGCAACGAGGCTGACGTTGTTCTTGATAGAATGTATGTTGGTTCTTTTGTGTTTTTAAGGATCCAGTATTGAGGTAAACCATAGGCTACCGCATTTTGTTCCGGCACATAGTATGGAGAATATGGCTTAACCGGAAATAGACTGAATAAATCCACGACTACTCAGGCTGCTTGGTTTGTGGATGACCTTTGTGAGTTTGCTGTTCTGATCGCGAAAGACGTTTGTATGGTTTGCCCTTCTTTAGATCCGTAGTATCGTTCTTGATTGAACCACCGAGTGCAATCTTTAAAGATCACGAGTAGCTAAGTCAGTTGGTAACACCAATGGACGCCACATAAAAATGTTGGGTAGTACTTAGAGAATGCATCCAGGGGGATTACGGCGCTGCAGCGAACAGGGCGTGTTTCGATTGGAATACCTTACGAGTAGCCAACAGCATGTTTTCGTACTCTCTGTTCTCAACTTCGCCGTCAAACAGAAATGATTGCAACGTGTGCCATATAGGTTAATGGCTTCTCCCATTGCGACACTGGACCAATTCTTAGGGCAAAGGTCTACGCTGGTGGGGGGCGGTATGTTTAAGGCAGTATGCCGGTAAGTAATTTGGCTGCTGAAATGTGGTGGCCATGGGAATGTCTGTCCACACCTCTGAGACGCTTATGGAATGGTGACATGGAGAGAGAGAGAGTTACGCAACTCCTCTCCGTCTTGCATGTTTCAGAGGGGTCCTTTCCGAGCTGTGTCCGAATCTTCTTAACTGTAAACCGTTCCCTCGCCTACCTGTATACAACTTTATACTAAATTATGATAGGAGGGCCTGAATTGCACACATATTCCTCGTTTAGACATGAGAAGAATATGTGATAAACAAGTTTATTTTCTGTGTTTCATCATCAGGCTGAAAGCAACACATCTATATGGGTCAATCACGTGTGGAAGAAGGTACAACATTAAACCGAACGGGTCGTTATCAATTTCAGAAGAATCGAACATTTTTTGAGGTCATCGTACGTAAAACCCAACATTCGACTACACAAAATTAGAATGGCTGCTAAGCTAGTGATTATGCTTACGTCATTTGTTCTCTCTAGATATGAACAGGATTAGTCAAATGTCAAGTGTCACTAGTATCATCACAATAAAGCGTCTTGAATGGATCAGTGTCAATCTAGATGCGTTTTCCAGTTGAAGGATACACACGACTGGAAATAAGGAATCCTCAGTCTATTGACGTCTATAAGAGCGTAAGGGGGTACGCATTTTTTCAGTGACCTTCCGCAACCACCTGTGAATTGCTGGCTTGACTGTAATTCTCAGTGATGTTAGCCTCATTATGCATAACTTCAAATATCAGTTGGTGTATGAGACGGGTGATTAGGTGGCGATGTGAAAACTGTATCTGAAGCTGTGCTTTCAGAAATGTCTGAACCACCTATTCCGTCATCCATTCTAAGAATTCGATAGCTGTTTTCGAGAGATTGCCTTTCCCGCTGAAGGAAAGATTGAGCACTTTCTATGATTGGATTTCCACTGAGAAGGAGGTAAGAACGTCGGCAATGATAAATAGACGATTATTCAGCGCTGTGTTCTTCCTTTGTCGGTTAAGTCATCGAGTGTGCGCGGTATGTTTTTTGAATTGATGGATAATCCTAGTTCAACCAATGTCGGTTTAAGGCAATCCAGACGAAATATCTCTTGAATCAATCAGTGTGGCATCATTTATGTACACCAGGCAGTCGACGGATCTTTGGGAGTTTAAGAAGAACTAGCGGAATTGTAGGAACAAGAATGAAGTTTCCGGCGCATTATGATAAACTGATGAAGAGGGTCAGGGCCTCACCGCAGTGTTCACTGATGGGGTTAGAAGAATTAGATGTAAAGGAGAAAAACCTCAGAGAAGTAAGTGTTCTTAGCTGAGTTGCTTAGGACGAACGAGCCAACGCATGCAGCAACTGCCTTAAGGAGGATATCAGCAGTGATATGAACGGGAGTTCTGGGGATGTAAATATTAGTAAGTGACAATGTTAATTTCTAGAGTGAGCAAAACGACGTTTGATGTGAAGAATGGAAGACGTTGGAAATGCTGTTTCGGTGGTGTAAACCAAGTTTTCCTCGTTCAGTCGGTAAGCTAAGACATCAGCAATCGAAAACAGTTTTGTGAAAACAGTTTGACACTACCGGATGTAATGGACTGTGGGCGAAAGTCAGAAGGTGATACAGGGAACGCTGACTGCGGGATGAAGTTAAAGTGTGTGGGATAGATGACCTGTGGCGAGCAGGAAACTAGATTGCCAAGCGGGACGTTGGATGATATTTCCTGAGACCAGCGACTGGTAAGCAGACTAGGCCTAATGGATAGCCTTCCAGAAGACTGACGGCCTCGGACCTGTCAGGAAGTGTAATGCGTGACACCAATGCAATACTACCCGGGAGGAAACATCGAACAGAACGCTCGTTGCTAACGCATTTATCTTACACGGTGGTAGTCCAGAGGTTGGTTAAGCCGTTGAATATGAAGTCTTTTTGAGGTGTGCATCGCGTCATCGTCCGTTGAAGGCAGTGGAGGTTGGATCCTTTTATGGCCTCTGTTAGGGATTTTGAGTATGTTCATACTGTATTCTGCATAGCTGTTTGTTGTTGCAATAGAATGTTTGTCCTCGTCTTCGCTGTCGTAGTAGGCAACATGTTCCAAGGAAGCTGGCGGCTCATAGTCAGTTTAGCTATTATTTGGTGATGCCGACGTCCCTTAGTATGGCGTGCTTCGTAATGCAAACCGCCCTAAAAATCGGTCGGTTTATGTGCAATCAGTCTTTTGCGCCTTGGTTGTGGTGATGAATAGCTGGGTGGTGATGTCAACTCCCTTCAGACCAATTGCTGTTAAAAGTAAACATTTGGTTCTGGGAATGAGGATGTTGTCATTTCTGTGAGAGCAACGTGGTACTTTCCAGCACTGGTGATAGGACGAGGCTTCTGCAGTAGGTTTGTTGAATGGATGGCAGATTACGGATTAATTGGTGGTAGAGTTCTTTTAACGGCAAACTTAGTCCCGGCGTATCTAGACGTTTGTATCGTCGATAGGAAGTCAGGCTGGTGAAGTGAGACCGGAGTGGTAGCATCTAGAGGTGTTAAATATATGTTTAAATCTGACCTGCTAGTGGTGAACGGTTGATCAATGTGTGACATATGAGATGATATCTCGATGTGATGATTGGGCGTTAGAGGAGGGAGTATGCGTCCATAGGGTTTGACAGTATAAGGGCTGGGGCGAGTTATTATTACTTTACTGAAGTGTGGAGCCACTATCATCTACTAAAAGGAAATTCGTCGTACGTCTGTGGTGTGGGTGGGGATCCTTGTTACACAAGTTCGCCTTCGGCAATCTGGAAACATTATTAAATTTGGTGGTGACCTCGCGGGGTAATTTATGATATATAGTACTACTATGAGCTCTTGGAGATGATGAATCACTGGCCTCTGGGGGTAAAAGTCGCTGTAAGTGATCACGATGATACAAGTTGGTTGTTGAGATGGCTGTGTTGGATAAGAATCCTCTCCAATTCCATAGTAGATGTAAGCAGGTTTTATGACATTTTTAGTTACTGTTTAATGGCCTTCAGATTGCTGTTTGGAAGGATGCTGCTAGTCAAAAACTTAAGTCTTTTTTGTCGCTTTCATTTAAGGAAGACAGCATGCGCAGGGCTATGAAGCAAGACGTTGTTTATCGTCCACCAGCGATGCCATGAAGTTTGGAGGTAGTGTGGTTCTTTCGGGTTGTGCTGAGAGATGTGTAGTGGTAAGCCTTTTTGAGTTGAAAATTGCCGGTTGCACGTGCTGTATTAAAGACCGAATATTCCGGGAATGAGTGTCAAGTTGAATGTTAGGTACCGCTGATGGGCTGCAAGATGAAATTTAATTCCACCTGATGACTGACACCCTGTATTTCAAAAGGAGCAAGAAAAGGATGTCTCCATGTTGTTTAGCTTAATTTTTTCTCCAGTGTTGTTTGAAGACACTTATTTTAGTAGTTGGAACCATCAAACCGACGCCGCAGATATCTTGGTAAGATTACGGACGTGATCCGTGCCAAGGGTCATTTATAGGTCTTCGTTCACGGCTGTTTAGGTGGTTTGTGAGGTCACCGTGACTTGTGTGATGTCGTATACGATTTGGATTCTTAGGAAACTGGGACCTCGAAAAGTATGGCTGATAGACGAAACACGACTTGAGGTATGTGGCATCCATAAGATAAGACACCCCGGGTGATATATGTTCGTGTGCGGACAAAACACGGGAGGGAAGGGCTAGTAGTTTGAAGATGCCAATAGATTAACAATCGAATTTGAACGTGATCTGATGGCTGATCAATGTATTATGTTACAGTGACTAGGTGAGGAGGTAAGTACGTTCTGTCGCGATGAGAAATTAGGTTGATTTGGTCAAATTCATTTAAAGAGTACAAAGTTAAAACGCAGATAGCTCAGTAAACCCAAGATCAGGTGGAAGACCGACTAAACTAATGGAATGAAAATCAAACAGTGAACAAAACAGCTGTGGAAATCGTGAGTAGATTAAAGGAAGAAACAAACTGCCGAACATGTGTTTTGGGATCGTTTAGCTATGTGTGATAGTAAATCTGATTTAATATTGTTGGCTTGTTAACCAGCTATTATAATACACATATACATGTGCATATATGTAATCCATTCGTTTTCCAAAAAGTGTGAAGAACTGTACAAAATTTTTATGTGAAATGCGCTCATCCTCTGTGGAAGTTTGACAAACAATCAGTCAGGAAGACCATGTTCTAAGGGGAAGGCCAGTAAAAACAGTTCGATAATCGAAATTTATGGCCGATTAAATCACGGCCGGATCAACAAAGTGGTATCACAGCATCAAGTGACAACTCCTTTTTTGATCACCTATCCATTTTGCTGTCTGCTGCTTATTCCAAACATTTCACTTGACACAGACTAATCTTAAGCAATTCAAATAATTTCACGTATGCGCAGCTATTGTTTTGTCCAAGTATTTCAGTGATTTCTAAACCTCCCGACTTATTGTTCCCTTAGATTCCTGAGCTCATAGTCTTTCCATCGTACTTTCCAAAACGTAATTGCTCTTTTTAGGTAGTTTGCACGACGTTACCTTTAAAATAAGAACGCTGTCATTCAAACACTATTCACTGTTGTACAGTAATAAAGTGCATATATGCTTGAACTTCAACACAACGGGTAAGCTTGATGCAACACTACCAGCTTATCTCAGTTGAACAAAACCTACTGGAGGAGAAAATTCAGATTCTCAGATCCAGAAAGTTTAATTAACGTGTATCACTCCATCATGTCCTATTTCCTATTACCATCCTCATATTCTCACATCGACTCCAGACAGCTATAATGTCAGATTTCAGAATCTGCCCAAGCTTTTACTTTTCCACTAAATTCACTGGCACTAAAAACAGCGGTGGATTGCGTTGGCCACATAAATTGGCACATACGATTTGCGTTGTGATTTGCAGTTGGTGGAACTTTTATCGGTGATAACTCAAGTACTGTTTAACAGATGAAAATATCTTAACGGAAGCTGGTGAAGAAAAATTAAGTCAACACTAGTTTGAATCATTTTAGGGGTAAATTGTGAACAAGCCGAACTCCGTAACACTTGTTAAGGCCGTGCCATCTGGTGCCAACCCGGCTGCAGTGAGTGTGGTGTCGCTTTTATTTTGACCTGGGTCAAAACCCAGCGTATTTCCACACTGCGGTTGCATCGAGTTGTAGCAATCAAATTCGTTGAGGGCTTGGGTGTGGAAGCGTATATCAGGGTTGTTATATCGTGGCTATATCATGTCTATCATGAATATATCATGGCTATATCACGGTTATATCATGGCTGTTATATTGCTCATTGTCTTTATCTGAAATGCTGAAACATAGAATATTCAACAAGTGGGCATGCTTGCGGTATTCAACTCCCACATCGTTCTCACAGTTCTGAACAGTAACTGTTAGCGCTGCAGTCCAGTATAGCCTGAGTAGGGTTGAGGCTAGAACCCACCCCTGCCTTACGTCAGTAATGTTGTCAAAACTGTCAGAGGTCGATCCACTAGATCGTACCACCACCCAAATACCCAAACGCGCTATTTCGTATAAACTGACGATGTTGCTTGGACTTTCGAACTTGCCAGGTACCGTCCATAAGGACACATGTCCAGCAGAATTAACCCTCTTGATGAGCTCCACAGAAGGGACATAGAGCGGCTGGTTGCGCTTCTGGCATTTGTCCAGCAGTCGAAGACGTGTCGATCATATTGCGGCTTGCTTAAAACGCACAAAGCTGGCGGCAATATTGGTTACTAGACCTTCCGTTTCGTGTCGATTCAGCAAGACCTTTGCCAAGACCATTTCAACGGTTGTTGGTAGACTAGTCTCGTGGTGACTGATGTCTCTAGGATTGCTCCCCTTATTTTTTGAACAGAGGTGCATTCAGGTCATTCTTGAACCTTTGAGAGATCAATTCCTGTTCTGAGATAGAGTGAACCAATTGGAATAAAACACACTTTAATACTGAATCGCAGTGCTTTGAAATTTTCCAAGGCGATCTATCTTCATCTACAGACTTTCCTTTTCGTAGTCGTTCGATAGACCTCTCTACCTCTGTTAAATCCTGGGGGACGGAAAATGATGCTGTGATGTCTTGTTATGGCAGGATATTCATTGCCACTCAGTCACTGACAGTCGGCCGGTCAACTGGGCTATTTTGATGTCTGTGCTAGGATTCTATGACGTCCCACGATTATGTGCACGAACCCCAAGAGTCTCCTTCGATCACTTAATTAGTAGGTTGGAGGGATGGGCCAAAAGTCACTAGCAGGTAATCGTCGAACTCTTGATGTATTTGGCAGTCACTTTTACTGTGCACCAACTCACCGCACTTCTTCCACTAATCGTATTTGACCTCATGAAACTGTTCACCTAGTTTACGGCGAACACTCCGGAGCGTGATCAGAGATCAAAACGAATGAATCATAGATGACATGAGAGATCAAACTGGTCAGTATTGAGCTAACTGGACCAATAAGGGAGAAATAACGGACAAAACTCCATGAAAGAAGATGTCGGTAAAACACACAGAATCAAGCAAAAATGCAAACAAGACTTTTAACTAAAAACTTCACCGCATTGTGGAATGAGACTGCGATTTATAAACGCAGCCGCACTAGTGGAATTAGGATGTGGCAATTGGACAGTCAGCATCCTGTTATATTGAACAACTTCCTACTGTAATGGAAATCTTCGGCAGCGGTTTAGCAGTTATTGTATTTTGGTCGACTCTGGAAATGAGTCACCGTTCTCATGAAGCCTCTTCATCTATCATTATGCCTTCATTAGAGATCGGTCTCTGCGTGGATTCGGAATCGTGCGTCACAACAAACGGGGTTAGTTAGTTATTAGTATTGTAGTAAAGCTGACATACTCACGTGAGATTGTTAGGATGACATACTATTGGAGTCATTAATTCCATGTAAGTTGAGTCCCAAATTGTGCGTTCTGGGGCTGTGATCAACGACGTGGCTTCATAGAATTTATGTCGGAAGTAACTTAAAGTTTCTTGAGCTAAAGTACTGTGAACATTAGATAAGCCTGCTCGTATTCGGTTACACAGCCATTCCGGGTTCAATGAAACCAACAATATTCAGTAAACAGCTCCAAAGAAGAAAATGGGTCTGCTGAACTCATTCAACTGAGATGGCGTTAGTGTCTTGTTATCGATGCTGATTAATATGAGGAACAAGTTGATATGTCATCGCGTATCATTAAACAAGCATCCATTTGGTTGCAGTCATGTATTTTGCACTAGCGACAAATATACAGTTGATTTTGAGTCTCGAAAACTGTATAAGCTGTTGACCAATCACTTGCCACGGAACCTTTACAATATCTGATAGGCAGGCCCTCAGACACCCGACCGAGGCGATCGCATTTGCAGGAGCTCACTGGTGCACAATCGCACATCCTGATACTGAACCAATCAACCATGTGAGTAAACACTCGCCAGTGTTCTGAATAGTAGTCACACCTGAACTGGTGTGAATTTCTCGTCCAAATGCCAAATTCACTGAAAGTGTGAGGGGGTGTAACTGTAACGGTCTGTGCTATCTTGGCAATTACATGCCCAACGACCTTTTTCAATTATTGTTGAATAACGTGGGTTCGAAAGTTTCACATATGCATACAGTTCATACCTGCTATGATTTGTTGGATTCCACTTTTAACTCACTAATTGTACCGGAAAGAAGAAGCAAACTGACTGAGTGTC
Organism: Paragonimus heterotremus; assembly: GCA_013368495.1. Lineage (NCBI taxonomy): Eukaryota > Metazoa > Platyhelminthes > Trematoda > Plagiorchiida > Troglotrematidae > Paragonimus > Paragonimus heterotremus. Next base: position 70,977 of record LUCH01000379.1, read on the forward strand.
TCCGATTTACCGCTTCTCACTACTGTTGGATAGATTTGGTCTGAACTTTGTCTTCAAATTGGCAGCTTGTTTTAGTTAGGTTACTGTCATTGATTTACTAAGTGGATTTTGTCACTACAATCATATTATTCATGTTAGGTCTTCTGTTAGATACTTTCCGAGGATTCTGCCTCCTATATTTTGTGTAGGTTATTCTTATGACCTGATTCTTTCAGAAATTAGATGATGGTCTATCTTTTGACAAGTTGTCTCATTTCCCATGACCGACAAATTTACCTTTATTCTGTTTCAGATTTCTTGTTGTTTTCATCTTTTAGGTTAACCTATATATCACAGTCGCGACAGCAAACGAATTACTTTCATCCTCGCGTTAAAACCGAACCACTTCGTGGATAGAGTCGTCGAGAACGCTAGCTGGTGGGAAAAAAACTGTTTAGTTGATGAAGTAGCCTTTTACGTACGGGCACCTACAGCCTTTGTGGAGAAATCGCGTCCTTTCATCTAACGTTAGTTATGATGAATGACCTCATTAGATTAATAGAACAACAGATAAAGACACCAAGTCCACACAGGTGCATCTAGCACTGGACTTCAATACATTGGCACAGTTGCAAATCAACTAGAAATGATGACGATACCGATAATCCGGGTCTAACACAGATCAAACACAGATTGCCGACCTCTGCTTCACTTTGTTTTAGATATGTAGACTTCAGTCAAATTGAACAATCAATTTAAACTGTTAATCGTAAAGAATACCAACCGTCTGACTGTCTATGTGTAAGGACGGATGAAGTTAATATATTTTGTTAAAGCAGTAATATCGTTGCAGCGTTGTAAGGATGTTTTCCATGACAGTCGTGGAAGTTTCCACCTAACTCACAACTTTCTTTTGATTTCTTAAAAACAGTAAATACATGGTATTTTTGACAAATTTTATTTTATCTCTAAGTATGCTTGTTGGACTTTTGAGGACTAGACCACAACTTTATCCTAAGGACAGCTGAGCTAACGCAACTAACTTTGCTTCAAACCCCAGGACAACAGTGATATTCTTTTTGATCTACTTTTTTCCTACTGGTGCTTCACGACCAATTTCCCATTTTGCTTAAACTCATCAGATAGTTATAGTTTACATGAGCATAGAATCGCCAATCTCCTCATTATGAATCAAGTTGTAACTGACCCGACCTCCAGTCCTATGAGTACCGTTTGTAGCGGAGACGATTCGATTGTTATGCAATCTAATCACGTCCGATTTGAAGCGAATAAATACGATATATTACAGGTTGACCATTTGCACTCTGTTTGGTGCTGGTAGCTTGTAACTGATACTGTGCTATATTAAGTCGTACTGGAGTAGTCTACTCAATGGTGCTTGATCGACAGTTAAAAAAACGTGGGTTTAGGCAATCGGGTTGATAGGATAATCCTTAAAGTTAGGGAAAGCAGCCGAAAAATTCAGTTGAAATAAATGAGATACATAAGGTTCTAATGACGAAAACCACCATAAAAATAATGCACATTAACCTTCAATGTGAAATAACCAAAATCTCAGTTTATTTAGCAGAGAAAGCATTCCGCACAGGACAATTAAAAATGAACTCCTCAAACGACCACCAGTCAAGAGGAAATGAGCTTCTTAGAACAAATAGATTTAGACGAAGTTTCAGCAAGTGCGTAATGACACGACAAATAGGATGAAAACCGAGGATTGGATTTTCTATGTGCAGTACTGATGAAAATTCACCATTAATGTGCACTTCACGTAGAAAGCAAATTACAACAGTGCAACACTCGACATCGCATCAACCATAGAATGTCAATCATAACTACAAATTTCAGATCTATCATGGCGCTTGCACCAATTTCGATCTTTCTTGGGTATGTTAGGTGGAGATAATATGTACTGTAATAACAAATCAACGAAGCGTCTATTTCGTTATATGAAGTTTTTCACAGCCGATTGATTAATCATGTTGACTCAGCAGACAAAGATGTACCAGTCACAAGCAGTGTCCATTAGACGGGATACAGGGCGAAAAGTGGTTTCAGTTAACATTCCATACGTTGTGGATGAAAACTCACTCCTTTGAGTCTGGAACTCGATTAAATTTGAGGCAGCAGCGTGAAATTCAACCCTTTATGTGACATATACACCATCAGCTGAAATGAGTAGCCACTTCGAGAAATTGTATAACTCAAATTTGAATTAAAATGTGTACCCGCCTCATTGTGTTTCAGGGAGTCCACTGAACAAACCAGGAAACAACCAGCTCTGACATGATTACTTAGGAGAAGTACACTCAAACTCCACAATGCTGTTGCTGACCATTCGAATTTTACCACCTAGAAGTTCGACAGTTATGACGACTAAGATGGTAACCAATTCAGCTGGATTCGAGCTAGCTATATAAACCGTATGCCTTTACATTGTATCAATCCTGAAAGCTGTACTGTAAATTCACGTTAAAAACTCTGAACGTCGCTAATACGCTTAACTGCTTGTTTATCGACACCTGATCAAGTCAAACAAAGACTAAATAAGTCTCTTGGTGTAACTTCAAAGGTGAACCTTTAGGATTATTTACAGTTGCAACACAAATCCGCTGTACATAAAACCTCGCAATTTTGTTATCTAATCTTTTCTTCCTGCATTTGTGAAGCGTCTAAAGCAAGTAACCTACTCTAGGAACAGGTCCACTAATCCCAAAGGGGTTCCTACTTACTTCCTAAGTATATATATATATCTGCATTTGTTCTTTAAAGACTACCCAGTACTGAAAGGCCCATCTTTATTCTTTGTAAGAATTGTGTATACGATTTTTTTTACCGATCACCCAAAACTGTTAGTTATTACTCTTTTCACATGCCAGCTGACGAGTTTCGCAACCTAGCGACTGGTCTGCTTAGACATATGTATTCTGTTATGTAATGTGTAACTGAAGAGTGATAACAATGGTGTCGGATGCTTTCTTTTTCGCATTCCTATGAGGCTTTCAAAGCCACACTAAAAACCCCTATCAACCACATAACTGCGATGTTATTGGTTAATTGCCAAAGGATATTTGGGGCAGACATTTCGCTTAATATAATCTTCACTGTATCATAAAGATAGCAAAGATACGACGTAATAACAACTCGTTTTCCTTATTCAATGGCTAATCTAAGGAACACAGCCCATGTACATTAAAGACGTCAAGACAACTAGCGACCGAACATGAAAGGAAAAAATGTCAAGTGATTGACAACCTTTACCACGAAAACTTGACGGGTTGCGGTGCACACCTTGCTGTGTGCGAAGTGTGACTTGTTCATGTGAACTCTGTAACTTTGCAGCATGAAATCCGAATCCACTGAACACAACTGCTAAAATGGTGCACAATTATTTTCACGTAGTAATCGGCTATCACTGTACAATTCTGAATATTTAGTTGTCAAGTATTTAGGTGTATGTCATAGTAAAACTAATGGCTAGCTCGCCGGTTGGATCACGCGATAGAAAGATGTTATGGGAAATCTCCGTGAGCTGAAAAACCGATTGTTTGCTGGTAAGTAGTTAAAGATTTTGCTTTTTCTGAACTGAACATCACTCACATTTAACAGCAGACCTGTCATCCAGCCACTTCTGATTAGAAGCGTTATACTCGAGGTTAGCTCTTTTTAATAGTACGTATCATTTCTAAGGTTGGAATATGAGCTTTTATTACACTTTCCTGATTCAAACATGCTCCAGTGGCTCCACATTAGGCATGACCGAATGGTTATTTCTCATCGTTCTGCACATGCACTTGTGAATAACGCTACTACTGTTCAATCATCTTGAGAACAGAGTAACTGTCCTGTTAACTCCAATCAGTGACTCCATGATAAGGTCCTCTCCTCATGCTAATGTCACAGAAGGTTTGCTGATTCGATAAGCAGTCGGAATATTTCATGCAGCTAACTGCAAACGAAAAGGAAATTGGTCATTGAGTGTGGATTTATGGAATGGTGTGATAACACAACCACTTTGCACCCACATGACCCTAGCCAGTGCAAACTCTCAATGTGAGATGGATTGCGTTCATCCATATCAACGGGGTATGAGCAAATTACACACCGATTTAATTATTTCAATTATGTCAACTTGATGTGAAGTTCTAAGTGCAGGACGAAGAATTTGAGTAAACTCTCACAAATTCACAAAATATCCGCGAAGTGTGAGTTACATCTCTATTATTTGAAACATCAGTTCCCACTGATTAATGTGAAAAAAACCAACAGTAACATGTAAGATGTCTTGCGCAGTGACACTTCGTTCGCATCTCATCGGTTACCTTTGGGAAATTAACATACACATTATATAGTGAGGGCGCAAGCAACTGGGCGAAATCGATCTAGTCATGTCGGAGACAGTCAGTCAGGTGGCGAAAGCGGAAACATCAGGATGCAACTGCACGGTACTCATTAGCAAGGACATGAATTTGATACGTCATAATAAAATTGCTGTGGGTCAAAAGAGTAGTAGGAGTTCAAAAATAGAGAGATGGTCAAAAATCCGTACTATCCACGTGGACTTCTGATAAACAAGGGATCCATCATTACGACCTTTCGGCAAAACATGGACGGGACACTATCTGCATGTAAAGAGTTTCGCACCAATTACATAAAAACTTGGCCTCGTTAGGACTTTGTTTCACAGAGTTCGACGCATTGTGACAAAAGATGAGTTAAGAAGTGAAGTGATGTTATTACAGGAGATTCTGGTAGAAAATGGTTTCCCCGAAATGTCAATCCAAAAGTACTCCCCTCCACAACCCACGCGTGTTACACACATCACTATTTCTCACAAGCCTGTCGATCTGACTGTCCTTTAAAGGTGATAATGTTTCAGCCCTGATGAAACGCCGTTTAGATGCAGTGCTCAAACGCACTAACAACGTTGCCCGAGTGGTCTACGTGGATGAAACTACCCGTGTTCCAACTACACCTAGAAAGAACACGGTGCCCTTTTCGCTCAATCTAATATTGTGTACAGGTTTGATTGTGTCTGTGAAAACAAATGCGTCGGCGGAACTAGGAAGTACCTCGGCACACGCATCAGCGAACACATACCGAAATGGCTTTTGAATTTGGGGTTCGGTTGTGCCGTCAGTGCCTTTACAAGGCACCTTCTACAGACCGGGCACTCAGTGGACCCAGGGACCGTCGTTAGAACGTTCTTTACACCCAAAGTAAAGCAGACTGTCAATATTTCTCGCTGCAGCGTGCTTGGTTTTACCGTGAGTAAACTACCAAGTTAAGTTTGTTTACAGATTTGCCATTATTCTTGTCATTCCGACTTCTGAGTCGCGTCAGCCTAATGATGGGGAATCCCGAACAAGAGACTCGTCGATCGGACTAGCTGGGATCGCAACGCCCTTCTCCGTCCAACATTTGTCTTCTCAAAGGGGGTGTATGGATGCATGAGGATCCAGAGAAACGGAGACCCGACAAACCAGGGGGTGATATGTAAAGTACCTTTAGCTCTTCCTGAGGGATGTGAGGTTGGTAAGTGAATCGATGGTTTATTTGTACAGAGCAGTGTGCAGCGTTACCTTGTTAGTTGTCAGGGGAATACCTACTGACAAAACGTCCACATCAAGTTAGAGGACGCACACTTGTGAAGTTATTTGTTTCGAACGGCACAAGAACTTCAATCTTCCATCAACATCAACGCACTTTCCACCAGTGGTACTATATTCCGTTAATCTCCCAGATCAACTTATTAGATATGTTTAACCTTTGGACTAAATTTTCATAACCCATGCAGCTCGTTATCATACAACTGAATGTATCACGTTCTTTTTATTAAACAACCCCTCTTATTTCAAAATATTTTTGATTTGTTTATTTATTTGACCATGGTGAACGTCACCATGGTCTTTCTTATTACAAATACGCATAGCAGGCTACGTCCAGTTACAAATAACTTTTTGTACACACAGACTCCTATGAGTTGCCTGTTATCTCCAGCACGATTTCAGACTGAAAGTAGTTGTTTCTTACATGGAGTGACTGTTCTCAGGGATGACCGTGCGATCGATGATTAGTCGCCTACTGAGGTGTTTAGAATAGTTCAACAGTTTGACTATATTCACCTAGATTGTTTCACTCAATTTTCGACAAATTAGGGCAAAATCACGAACTGCAGAAAAGCGATAGGCTAAGAACCTGTACTGTTAGGAGTCAACCAGTAAATTAGTGCTTCAAAAGTGTGTTTGTTAATGTTATTCAAACTAACCGTTATTGACGGTAGCAAACATTCAGTTCATCCACTATGAGGTCGGCTGACATTGGCGCTGTCTACCCTAGTGGAGATTGTGCACACACACATGATCTTCAATGTCTCAATCAAATCATTTTAATTCAAAAGTCCTGTTAGTTGATCCGTTTATCCAGTGCTGAGGATACACTAACCTTCTGAGTGGTCTTATAACCTCTAAATTCACAGTCTAACTTTGAAACGACAAAAATTATTTTTCCAGTCTAGTATAGTATGAATTTAAGGAAACGCGCATTACATTGTGATACTGATGATTATAAAATCCTGAAAGCAAAAATATTGTTGAGTGAATTACCCAGTGAAAATGCGAAGGCCGGTGAACTGTTCTCTATGAAACGTTATAAACTCACAAACTAACGGATTGGATGTAGAAGGCAACCTTTTTTTACTAAGTTATGACATGCGAGGCGATTTGCCGAAAACTCTAGCAGATAACACTTCCGTTACAGACCAGTAGTGGTAAAATGCACGGTGAACAGATGTGTCATCTGATGAAGTTCCCTGTCGAGTAGTGCTGCTGGGGTATTCAGCTAAAATGTGCAGCATTTGGCCTATTTACTGAGGATGTTTGAGCAGCTATAGTCACATCAATAGACAGACAGGAAAACAAAAGTACGTGTCTGAGAAAGAACGGAAACGAACAAAAAGACAATATTTTACGTGAATCAAAAGTCTCTTCGGTGTCAATAGGGAATTACCCATGTAAGTCTATGTGAACAGACCTAGGCACTGTAAGCTGCGATCCATTTATTGTGCATTTTTCCGTCAAACGCCACCAGGAATTCTGTCCATAAAGTAGTTTTAGAAAATCTCTGCCTGGTTCTGTGACAAATAGGATAGTTGAAAATGGCCAAGAGACTAGTTGGAGAAGATATAATGGACTGCTCTGTAATCTCTGTTCTCAGCAATGTATTGGGATGGTTGTTAGACAACAGAGGATGGCTTTCCCTTGCAAACTGTTTCTGGGTACATAGGGATGCACAACTCGATAGTGATATCCTCAACAGTATTGAGCACACGGAATCTCATCAATCCTCGTCGATTTGTGGGTGTATCGTGAACACACTAAGAGGCAACATTCGTCTCAACAGAATAATTCAATTTAGTGCACTGGACATTTGCGCTTAAATCTGTCTTGTTCTTATCCTTGGTCATACTGGGCAACGTTGGTCTAATTCTATGGATTTATAATGTAAATAAACTGCTGATGTGAAACCATGTACTTATGCACAAATGCTAGCCACACAATTACATGAGTTGGGTTTCGACAGAAATCGTAGTTATTTAGGATCTAAAGTACACCGTTTCGGGTCTAACTTATAGTCTGCTTCAGATCGTGTAAGCCAAGTTGTCTCTTTTACGTGGTTACTTACCGTAAAAAAAACTACTCTGGTAAATCTTATCTGGGTTGTTAACACCCCAGTTTTCCCTCCGGGTAAACATGAGCTGAGGGTCCGCTTTGGCTTCGATGGAACGCAACCATCGCCACAAATTTACTCTCCACTTTTAGCCTGCTTGCCCTGCACTATTTTAGGAAGTGAATCGCCTTTCTTCTTTGTAACACTGATATTTAAAAAAAATAATGTAAAATTTCGTTCTGTAGTAGACAAGGTCTAATAACAGATTGGATTGATCATCGTTGTCATTGCCCAAAAGTGACAAGTTTCTGATAACCAAACTCAATGAATCCACTTTTTGATGTTTCCATTAGCAAACACACTGACGGAGACGCTAGGAATTAACCCCCTGGAAGAAAGCTGTTCAGTATATTTGCAGTCTTGTCCTGTTAAACACAGATGTTCACTTCGTGATTTTAGCAGTGCCCCTTCTTGTTGTGATTTAAAATGTCATCAGTTCATGGAGCAATATACGAAGTTGCAGGTGAAAAAATTACCGGGAGGATACAATAATTAAATGCACCGCATCATTTTTTTTTTTAGAAATATGGATAGGAATATTACTGACGCTGATACTGATAGCACGTGGATTCATGAACAGTTACCAACCCTGTAGTAGACATTTCAGCATCTTACTTGGGATACTGTTCAAGGGTTCCGTAACTACCCATTACAGCATAGCCAAGTTAACTCGATACTCCACCAAGCTACCGTCACAGACACCGCTTTGTCTTACGGATTGGGTGACTTCACCGGAAGAGGAGTTAAACGTTAGTTTTAGTTTTGGTCATCAATGATAAAATCATAATTTTCTTCGCCTGCACACCGAATGATTGTGGCATGGCATACACAATTAAATTACTATATACTGGCTAACCTGTAGATGTTATCAAACGTGAATGCCGATGGCTTGGTAATGTTCATCGTACACATGTGTCAGTTCCTCAAGACAAGGATCACCACAAATTCCACGCACAACTTACAAACTTTTTCAATAAACAACAGGTCGCTTATAAGTTCACAAAGTTGAGGGAGTTGTGTTTGCGTCTCTGTCGCGTTTCTGGCACCGTCGTGAAAAAAAATCACCGGTTGACACAATCCAGATTGCTATGGTTGTTGTCAGTCTCAAGACACCATGTGAATGTATATCACGTTATACTTGAACCGATGTCCAAACGAACAGAGAAATGTTGAGTTTTTGGCGGTCTTAACTATTTCATCGGGTAATTTCAAGTCTACGAAGCTGAAAGGTATTAACTAGTGTTTCCACACTTTTGCAAAGTGACCAGCAAAATAATCGGTCACTTGTACAACAGGTAAAGTCGAGTGCAACATAGACGAATGTTCAGACATTTGGTAACACTCAAAGAGATTGTAGATGGTTAGCTTAAACTACTGGATATTCAGTCTTGTAATACCAGGTGAGTATAGATTAGGATCTCCTTAGGCCATACGTCATTAAAACGTCTAAACGTGGATAATCCTATTTGAAGTGAAATAACAAAATTGTTTTAGTTGCAAAGTGAATGCGAATATCAGTTCTGTTTATGATGATTTCTGACATATGTAAGCAAAACCTGCCAATGGCGAACGCTGCACCTTCATGAATTTATACACATTTAAGATGAATTGGACTATCAGCAATATCTAACAAAGTAAATCAATTGGAAATTCCTTCTCGTCTTCAATACTCAACTCTTATTTAGTTCAATATTCATGCATGCATCCACATACCTGCTGTCCGTCATAGATAGCAAACGATCCGATCGTAGTTTTTCTGCTAGGATAAGAGAATAAACTGTGAAACTCGGGAGCTTAAACGGGCAGTTATGTAGAACCATGTTGGTTATTGAGTAACTCATCAAAAAAAAAGAGAATTGGCAATTTTGTGGAAAGTCCCCATTTTTTGTTAGATTCAATAATACATTACAATAAGCCGTCATTGTTTTCTGGCAAAATCCAGTTAGTCAGGGCAAGCGTTCAGTTACTTAAATAAATGAAACAAGACAACTGAAACAAAATAAAGCAGCAACATTTTGAGTTTACTACTGTACAAACAGGGTTCAAGGTATTTTGTATAGTTACACACTTAGCCAATCAATGGACAGTGGAGAGATTGGTTTAGAATTAACCGCAATTCTCGCCGGTAAAAGGGCAACTGAAGAACTGCTAGCTCGGGTATGGTCGCAAGGAAGCCAGTGGTCGGAGTAGGTAATCGGATTGGATATACTATGCGATAACTTTGGAACCAGAGAATATCCGTCATTCCCAAGGATTTTGCCAATAAAAATGACAATCAGGAACAACAATAGTAAAATATGTAACGCTACTGCCTCTAGACCGAGGTCCGTTCAGGAGCTTAGAATCTTTCGTCAAGGGAATTGAGAAACAACATAGGAACAATCGAGTCGACAATTAAATGTGCAAGTGTCAATAAACCATGAAACTGTGAAATGGAGACGTAAAATAACTTTAACAGAAGCACTTGCAAAGTGAATCTCTCAGTTTGCACCAACACAGAATTCATGTATAGAAGCGAGTGCGTATTATGGAATAAAGTAACTCTCAGCTTAGATGATGAGTGTCTCTTAATGGACGCGCCGTGAATATGTAACTATACGTGCCGCTTTACGAAATCCTAATTAACAGTTGCCGTTAAAAAATAAGACCGTACCATCCACATATTACAAGATATTCATAAGGGCGACAGTGTCGTCCAACCATTCGGCTGAAGACGTAACTCGTAGTTCAATAGGACTAGTTTAGAAACATCGGAACCAAGTACCCAAAATCAATATTATCTGTGTACGCGAAAAACCCAGTTCTTTCAGGTGATAGCATTCAATCTACTTTTGTGTGGACAGACAGGATAAATGAAGTTTAGTTGTCATGTGAGAAAACACAGCTTTATTGAAACATATGTATAGTGTCTCGGTAGTGGAGCAATAAATTAATGGGTACATTTGGTGTGGTTGGATAATATAATCCAAGAACAGTTGGAAAATTTTGCTCCAATTACGTAGTCGAAAACGTTGCCATAATTCAAAAATTGTCAGCGGTTGGTCGCAATTCCGTTATTTGGTTTTGACAGAACGCAGTTGACGAAACCGAAAACAGCATTCAGTATCTGTCGAGAACGTCCGTATACAAGCTGATAATGATTGCTAATGATCAGTTGTGAACCCATCTTAACGACCATAAATTTATCGACCAGTTCCGTCGTTACTAATGTGCATACTGCTGAGCTTAATTGAAATGAGAACTTTATAAGGATTAGGGCTATTCGTACAGACATCTAGCAGTTAGCAACTTTTGTGAAAGATGACAGCACATGTGAGTAATAGTTGAGTACGACTGTAGATAATTCATCTAATTCGGCAGTCATGTTGATTTTTAGTTTCCAGGACCTTAGCTGAATTACCTGATTGCAGTTTCATTAACATTTACAATATTCTCTCTCTGAGGTGCCATTTTAAAGAGATGTTTCCCTGTAGTTTGAGAGAAACCAACAAAATCGTTATTACATTCTTCATTACTAACAACTTAAACTCCCCAATAGAATTGCTGCCACCCACTCGTTTCAGAACCTTCCATGCTGTCTGGCAATGCTTGCTTTCCAGAATTGTACTTACATTCACAAAATTCTATCGATCTGGGTTTACTTCAATGCGTTTTGACAGAATCTCAACAATCACAAATTTTCTTGTTTCGTAAGTTTTCGCTTTGCATTCCTCCCAGTTTTCACATCTAAAAGAAAAAATTTATCGATAAAAATTCACAGCGATTCCTAGAATCAGCAAATCTCGAAATAAAAATTAAGGTAAGATAGCAGGCAGTCTTGTTGTAATAATCGAACAAAAAATTTCATTGTCTAATTTTTGAAAAAGCAAACCTTTCTCTACCCTCTTCAGAAGTCTTTGTTTCCAACTGTCGGCGTCTAAACTGACCATCAGAATACCTAGTTTTGCACCACACACAGTGCTAACCATACACTCTTATTCTTCCAATAGTGCACACACGTAAATTGAAGCGGTTTACAGATTACAGACAAAAGACATATCTAGCACGGCTTATGTTTGTGTTGGAAAATCTGCAGTGTTGAATAAACCATCCGGAACTCCGGTCTGTTAACAATTAACTAATGTGACATATTTTTTGTGCGAAATTAGTTGATTCTTGTTAAATGTAATCAAGATCACTTTACTCGATGTAGCTTTCTTGGGGTGTTCAATATGAAGTGGATGCGTGTAAGCTATTTGGAAATTCATAACACTCGGAGAAATGAACGCATTTCCCCTTTATCACTGGTACTACTTACTCTGTCCACTAGTAGTGGGTTTCGGTGAGGACTGCTTCACAGACAACACTCCACAGTTTCTGAAAAAAGCAGATTATCTCACCTAATCAGGTGTAGTTGTTCCAACCGTGCTGATAAATCTGGCAGGGGAATATCCCAGGCCTCCCAGATGCCAAATCTATCAAGTTGTCTAACAATTGCCAATGTCCACTGTGGTATGCTGTAAGCGGTTTGTTGCTAATTCAACCGGTTTGCATGACATAATTCATGCAACTGTCTCAGGCTAATTCAATCGGCGGGCCCATCAAGATAGAGGGAGAATGAGAAAGGCAGCAACTGTCAAACAAAGTCGTACATTTGATGTCAGTTTAAGGACGGCTAGAGGCATTCTACCAGGGACGACTAAAACAAGCAAGCTTTCTAACGTCTTTGTGAAATATTCCAAAAAAACTGGGCATTAAGAGGATAAGGCAAAACGGACGGCTTCGAATGAAAATTATTTTAATACAAAAAAAATCAGGAAACAAGTGGCAGGCTAGAGAAGCTCTGATAATTTCCTCATTATTAATGAGTAGTTTGGTGGATTCCATACGAGACAGTGGAACGAGTGGGTAACCGAGTCCAAATGTGAAATTTCCGAGCTCCTGGCGTGGCTTCGTAGCTCAGCTGGTAGAGCGCTTGCCGCGTAGAGGCATGGTGTTTCTGTCGATGGTTCGAATCCAGCCGAAGCCCTGACTTTTCACAGTTGGGCCCCATCTAAAATTTCCTTATTATCAATTTCCTGTTGTTGGCATGGTATCGCTCTCACTTTAATTCTAAGCTTGTCCTGTATGATGTTCCCGAAGTCCTCCAAGTTTTCGGTAAAAAAGAGTCAGGAGATAGTTAGGACACTGTAATAACTGGAAGCGTTGAGAATGTTTGCGGAAGTGTTCATTTGAGTTAACGTATTTAGGGTCACCCAGAAACGAAGCCTTGTCATTCAAAGTCAGATGATTCCGAAGTAAACAGAGTGGAAGCGTCAACGCGTGGGAGCATGTTAACTTTAAGAGTACTTGTGTTTGCTTTTTTTACTGTAGTAACATGAAGATCCAGACTTATTTTTATTACTTCATTCTTGCGACTGGTTTTACGTTTCGTATACCAACATTTATGAATAAAGACACACATATAGGCATACTTTTGTTTACCTATTGCAAGTGGGAATGTTTGTACTTGTATATTCTATGTAACCCAAAGTAGCTGTGAACCCAAGCTTCAGAATTACAACCCTTTCTGTTGTAGCCTGGTCAATACCCCAATGATGTGTTGCTAGATCACGAAGTGTGAGCTTCCGCTACACAAGGCTGGTACTGTCATCGGGACCCTCAGTTGTGTAGCCGAAAGGATCGCAGTTCAGAGATCAAAATGTGGCTACTGTCCTACCAAGTAATGATGCGATCCACGTTCATTCATGTCACTAAAACATAAATTTTCAAACAACCGATCGCACAGTAGTACGAAGGTTTCAGTTACAATGCACACGATATATCCTGGTCTTTCATTGATGAAGCGCTATCCTGAACACCGAAGCGTTTCACAGAGCATTGACAAGATTTAGGCCGTGCAGAAGGCCAATCAATACTGACGGTTGGATATATCAGCATATTGAATAGAAAACGAACGACGAATTGGTTAATGCCGGGTAGGTAGAATAACGGTAAGAAGGCACTGATAACTAGAAGTTGCCTACCAAGAAGCTGAGGTTACAGGCGAGATAAATACGGTTTACTGCATGCCGACTGTAACGACTTACAAGAGAAGGCGTTACTTGGCTTCTGTCACCGTCGGTCGCTTTGGACAGAATGTCAACAGCCTTATCTATACCTAATGATTGAGTGAGCGGTCATAAATTAAGAACCTCAAACTCAAGCTGAGATGGAACCACGGTTACGACGATAGGCAAATGTATCTTGAACAGTTGCGCACGAAACCTGGCTCGCTCAACAATATCTGTTTGTGTTTCACAACGCTGAAACTTTGGCGCATTTATGGTGTCATCTCATTTGACGGCGAGATGTCTGTAACCTGAATCCTAGGCTCGGCGAACAACTCAAAGCATCAACCCGAGTTAACAAGTCTATCGCCGTTCCCAACAAGCAAAGTATTCGCTTTTACCTAATACGAAGTCAACGGCTTTGCGGTCAAATTTGTTACATGAATAGGAGTTGAAATCTCGAATCCGACGAGGATATGCATCATAAAGGAACACTAAGAAAAGTGCAACTCAAGTCTGACGTTTTATCTTAACATTTGTTGAAACGTCTATTTGAATGCATAATTTACTATGAGCCGTTGGTGATGATCAGTTTATATCCACCAAAGCTTCTGATAGCCATCAAAAGGCAAAAAATGTTGAACTTAACCTTGCCACCCGATTCTTCAAAGCATGGCGATTGGTGTCGTACAGAGGTAAGTCAAACAGTGGCAACATTCAGCGTCATACTTCAACACTCAATGATCGAGTGAAAATAGATTACGAAAAGTGTTACAACCTGTCTGAGATACGGCTGCCAGTGTTATATATTAGGGGCATGCACATGACTGCATGCTTGTATAAACGTTTGATTCCCAGGAAGATGAGGTAACAAATATATACTGAACTCTAACAGACAACACTAGCATCTTATGAAGCTCCTAATGTCCTCTTATTTTGCATGGTAGTTTTGTTCACAGACAGCCCGGATTATAACGTTTATTTCATCACCTGACATACTTTATCGTCAAATGAAGAGAAACAAGTAACATTCGAGGCTTTTCTTTGATGCGGTGATACATATGTGGAAAGTCTGTGCAACAGCATTTTTTAATCATGCATTATTTGAAGTTAGCTGACAGTTTAGAAGTTTACAAGCAGTCCCATTTCTACAGTATAATAAAATCGGCTTCTTGAAGTCAAGTTTGGGCGCTTCCATTGCATTATGTTATGTTCGACTGCGCGTTATAATTGACATGTTTTTGGGTTAGGGAACAAGGTTTTCTCGTGTTGTGCATGTCTGTATGTAATGACCGACAAAGACCGATCGAGGTTGTCAAATGAGATGGCAACCACTCGCCGCGCTTGGGCACGCGTACACATCAAACAGTGTGCCGCTGAATCGTTCACGCTCGCATAAGCACCGACATCTACAAGCATCCCTTACGTCCCTCTGTTTGATGTTTCAGTTCGTTCGTGTTCTCGATGTGTAGTTTCCGGCGGCATCTCGAAGGTGTTAGTATTGGTGGTGATGGCGATAGACTTTCCACACGTCTACTTTGGGATTCTCTGTACATAGGCATGTATGGGTAAGCAAATGTCCAATTAATTTGTTCAGGCAGGTGTGCAAGCGTGTGTGTATCCAACCTTCCGTTATCTATTTGTCGGCGTCTGACAAACATGCATATTCGACTAATGTTTTATCCACTTTCTTATCCTCTTCTACTTTATCTTTGTCTTGCGTCAGCCATCATGTGCACAGGTAAAGGCGGTTGTCAGTACGTTTTTAAATTAGTATATGCATACGATGGAATGTAGCTAAACGGTCCGGGTCTATGACACAAGGCTTTGGGGAAACTTAATCTCATTCATGATAGTTTGGTCTGCCCATATGTGTCAATGTGTGCATGTGCAATGAAGTTCACAATTTGCCTCAACCTTGTAATTGTCGGTTAGATCAAAGCGCCATTGTGGTAGATGCTAGTGATTCTGTGAGTCTTGAAACAATTACCATCCTATAAATCGTTTTATCGTGTGAACCGTTTGTATAAGGCAAATGAAGCGACCACAGTGTGCGTGGGGGCCCAGTGCGACAACTGGGGTGAAGGTAGCGAATGCGGACTGTATCAGCTGCAGAGTTACCCGTAGACTGTCTGATTGCAACAACGCCGATTAGACGGCTTGCAAGCGTTTGTGGTGTATCAGTGCAACTGGTTACATGTCTCGATAGTACATTAACTGATGCCTGAAATTTCAGCGACTTTTCATATAAACTGAATGGTACTTGTAAATAATTTTCTTTTTAGGCTCTGAATAGACATTCTTTTGTTCTACATTGACATGAACACACTTGCCCAGTTTTTATATAAGGCCTTTCATCAAATTTGTAATGTTGCGTGTAAACTGTCAGTCTGAAATCTCAACCTGGTGTTTATCAGTCAAAGAATTTTAAGGGATCTCCTGAAGGAGTTCGACCGTACACAGCCAGTGTATGCACAGTATAAACATGACTGTTACTCTGTATGTCTAACAAGGGCAACTTAAGCTAACTATGATAACATTCAAATAGCTGCATTACTTGAAAGTCTGCGATATACAAGCTTTGAAAATATCGTCTCCCGTTGACATGATTTGGTTGGAAAATGTGTATTGGTATGCGAGAGGAACTGCGGACCGTAACTAACGTCTTCCTGAAAGTATCCTTAAAGCCTAAAAGGCTTTCGAAAGCTTCACGTATTTGCAACTGTTTCAACAATCAATCCTTTCAAAGTATTTACCAGCGTGTGCATATGATTGTCACAAAACTCACTTTTTGGATATCCATTCTGGTGATTTCCTGTTCAATAACAAATTATTTAATATATGGGTTACTAGCATTATTTAAGTAGCTAACCTATTTACTTCACATTTACAGCTTTGATCAGTTTATGAAGTGCGACTTTTAATCAAGAATATTTTAAAAAACGTACCATATAAGTATTTTCCAATTTAAAAAATGAAACACTAAAAAGCATACAACCAGACTATGGCCGCCATCAAAGTGACGTCACTAGATTAAGAAAATTAATACGACTGTACAATTTTGATGTGTTCTTCCCAAACAAAACCATTACATTTGTTTGCTGAATAAACAGAGTAGTGTGTTAGCAAACCACACAGGTTACAGCGAATAGTATCTAATTAAAGGCGTTTTCTCGTTTTCTACAAGTAATTCCGTGTGAACTGTTTAGTTAAATGGAGACCCGTAACTTCATGAGTGGTTAATATAGGTTCTGAAAATTATCAAACTATCGATTTTTTTACTAATTGTTATGTCGCGTTCTACAGCTCACTAAAAACCACTTACTTAAAAATCAGGTATTTCCGGTTTGAACATATGATTTGTGGACTTCCATATCAAGTCTTCCCGATTCAGTTATTTTTATTTACTAGACAAAACATATGAACTTATTCAGATTTTTAAACTTGTACGCTTCTGATGGAAGTCCGACATGCAACCTTTTCAGCTATGTATTTTACCTCAGCTGAAAGGAGAGGTATTGGAGTCTGGATGTGATATACCCCTGAGAAAGAACGTATAAATTATTACGGTTGAGAAAGCCACATCACTGTCTTGGAAGATGTACGTTTTTGTCCTAGTATGTATTGTAACAAACCTGTTTACTTACCATTAATGTTGCCCAGTTTTCGCCTGTTATTTGCCCTGAATTTGTTGCAAACCTGTACAGGTTCTCTTACATTTACTTTAATGTGGAGACACGCGGAGAGGTACCCATATGCTTGAACGTGCTGCACACAACCCGTGCTTGTTTCCGTTTTGTTGTCCCAGCGTTTCCACTGTTTTATCGATCGCTAGTCAATTTCGTGTACCAACAGCATATCGCATATTTAATCGTGGCATAACTTCAACCCTCCACCTCAGTGCATTTGACCTCACAAACTAGTAAATCTGAACGTATCACACGCGGTCCAAAATCAGCAAAATTTTAGGTTTTATATATAACTTTTTGAGTACATGTGGTTGAGAAATAGATCTCAAATATATTATACTTCTTTTATTATTGTTCGTTAAACGCAGAGGCTAAACTGATCAACAAGAAGACTTCGTCTATGGTTACTTTGACTACGTTAGCAATGACCTCGTTTGGCTATCACGACGCAGATGTACCGGCTTCCACGTCACAACTGACGAGTCACCAATCAATTGATAAAATTTCTCACCTTTTACCGTATCTCCTTCAAGGTAGTTTCTACGTCATTACTAATGTCCTATAGGCCACTAAATTGGTGTGAATTGTTAAACTATTCATTTATAAACAACCAAACCCACTTGAGAAAATGCTTCTGGAACAACTGTGCCATAAACACAGTTAAATGATTAGAAGCCATTGGTGTCTCTTTGAGGTAAGTCGCAAGTATTTGGCAAACTATGTTTGTCGCAGTCTCTCCCACTGGAGTGGATGAAACGGTTGCTAAAATAAACTCAAAACTACTGTTCTCATGACCCTCACACTTGTTGATATATCCTGTGGTATCAACTGGTGCAATATCCGGACGGTTCTAATGCTCTGCATCCTCGAATTAGTTCAGCACCCAGCCACCTAATCCAACCATGCCATAATTCTGTTACATACTACAGACAGTGAAGCAGCAGTCTTGTGTAAAATGTGGTGAGCGTTTTGATTATAGGTTAGTTGTTTCAAATATCAAGTTAGCAGTATTTCATGACAAACTGGCAGATTTTCCTGTTGCAATTGGATTCTCTAACTTACCGTTTGAAGTTTTGCGGTTAGTGCTTTTTTTCCCTTCGACGTCACTAGGCACAAGCAAACTTTTCGTTACCGTCAAGCTTACGGGGAATTGCCAGACGGTATTTGGCGAAGACATTTAAACCAGCAGGCCGGTAAGTTTCAACGCTAACGGATGTAAACTCGGGGAGAATTTATCACCTTTTCCTTGTGAAGGGCTCAACCCATGGAGTGAATTTCCTAATCTGCAAAAAAAGAGAACATTAGTATCATTCTTCACCCAGCAACGTGCCCGTGACTGCAATCTGACACAACATTTCGAATAATAGACTGTGCTCCAGGTAAAGCTTCCGACCGTCCACTGTTTAACACGACTCAATCCAACCGACCACTGATTTTCCTCACAGTCGCCGTAGACTTTCTACTTCAGTGGTTTGGATCTCTTCAAACATTTCGACATGCTCGCCGATGCTTGTCTATCACATCTCGTAGACATTTCAACCTTAAGGGTGAACCTTCATACATGGTTGTGATCACCTGAACGTTATTCACTCATATTGTTCGCGAACACTACTGGAGGTTGTCATTCAGTTTCCCACAATTGATTTGAATATCTAACTCACTAGTGACCGTAGAAGCAGAAATCGTGTACCACACTATCATTTAACTCAGTGCAGATAAGACTGAAGTAGTCCAAACCGAAGTGGTGCACCTGTTTTCAACTGACGGTTTCTGCTCTTCCAATAGTCCGGAATTCCACACAGTTTCCAAAAGGGCGGATAAGGACTGGCGCTCATATGGCGGTACAATGCACCAGATGACAAAACCGCTCATGGCAAACATCCTATTTCGCACATGAATGATCTTATGCTGAACCTATCTGGCACGCACGTATTCATCATGATTGGCTGATCGTGTACAAGTGCATAAGCAGATTCCATCAGCCCGTGAATAGCTCAAAGACAGCGATTGCAACTTTTGAATTTTTCCAAGTTTGCGTATGTCGTACGATTTATCACTGTTACCCTAATGCATCAAATTTAGTATACGATACTTGTTTGGAAAGGTATAATGCTTGGACGATGCATTTATTTTCAGTCCTTCATAAGAAGAACTCTGTGCTTATATGTGCTGTCTTTTCGATAGGTTGTCGCTTCATAGGGTCATATTTTGTTTAGTTAATTGCTCATCTGTAATGTAACAACTGCAAATTGTGTTCACAACCTTCTTGGGGCATTACCTATCCGCTAAGGGGACCAAGCACCTATCAGACACTGTGCAAGCGACAGTAAACTAACAGGAATCAATATCAATTTAGCAGAGTCTTCACTTTCACATTTTAACTGACTTTCCAAAGTTTCACTTATACCTGTGTCCAACATAATAATTCATAGAACGGCTCAGCGGCAAGTTACTTTCGTTTTAGTTAATAACTGCCATACAAAATGCTTTTGGGAGTTGGAGGTAACTATCGTCGAAGTGGTGACGTCTTCACATTATCGTCATCTGTTCTACTCATTAACGCTTACCGTGAATATATCTAATGTGACTGTGAGGATATTTTCATTGTAGCAACTCAGCAACGACTGTTGTTCATTAGCCTTTTTCTCCAGGTGTCTACAACCAGACAATTCGATATACTGCGTCCTTAGCAAGGAACCTTTGGAAATCTACTTAAACACTTGCAGCTTATGGCATGTCCTGGTAGGCAAAAGTTTTACCATCATCATAGCTGAAGAGTCACTAACGTACACTCCACGTTCCGAAGTTGACAGATAGTCTTATATGACACCTGGACTGTACACGTCTGGTGTCCGCCATATTCCCCCACACCCCCGGTTAGCAACCAGTGCCTCAATTCACCAAACCAAACGTAATCTGTGAGTACAAGTGTGGATGTGGACCATCCTGTGTTAGTGGAACAGATCGCCGGGTTGGATCTAAGTTTGCCGAATATTTACAAAAATGTGTTCAATAAACTATCACGCAATCACTCTACTTGACAGAAGACACCCGGAGGGAACCAGCGTTACCGATCGCCAGACATCATATGATGACACGACATGTGACTGACCCTTCAGAGTCCTTTCGTGTTCTGTTCCCGACTTGAAACAAACGTTTGCTACGATGTACCTAGGACACCGCAATCAGACACCGCCACATCATTTTGTGTGTATAAAAAAAGAATGGTTTATGATGTTGATGCTGGTAGTAACTGACCTCGCTTTAAACGTTAACCTTTTGCGATTGTTTTGTGATTTGGAATTTCGTACATTTTGACCGTCCGCACTAAACACCAGTGGAGATGCGGAGAAATCTGTTTCCTTATAAATCGTGTCATACCATTCTCTTGTCTGCTGTATTCACATATCATGTAGCCACGAATCTGGTCGTGTATACACAACCGCCCACCAAGTTTCATGATGAGCACGACAGACGGCATAATCAAGATCGCGACCATTGTATTTGTACAGATCAGTGATTAAGAGATAGGGCAACTCAGTCGATCAGGTTCTATCAGACACATACATGTTCCAATGATCTGTCAGAAGGGATGGTTATTTGTGACACTGCACAACACACTCCACGTCCAGCTACACCTTCAGTTTTCCGCTGCTGATTTTCGAAGGAGTTGCACAACATATGTCGTTCGTACATACACCCCGCAGTCACAACGGACGTCGACAGTTCAGACTGGCTCAGATCTAATCGCAATATCCACACCTGATCAAAGGAGTGTCTGTACTGCCGGCGATCAAAGACTCGATGTCACACGCCTGATCGGTTAGGCAGGTTTACCGCCCGAACGAATAATTTCCTTGACTACATGCTGACCTTGTCGACCCACTGCTATCCTCCAATGGGCACACGTACAACCTAACTTGCATGGAACAATCCATAGGCTGGTCAGGAACACAATTCCGAATTGTTCGCTGAAAGCCGTCGCTCGAGCAACTTTGAACGTTGGGTCGCCGAGGTTGGCTGCCCTATTGTGTGGACCACTGGCCACACTTCACCTAGGTATTCGTAGCAGTCCGTAACCCGGGAAAATTTGGTCAAATTTTTGCAGCACAGCTTGGCTTACGGTAGCAAACGAATTAACTGAAAGTTCTGTTGATGGTTCACAATTTCTCTGACTGCCGTCAGTAATCTTTTGGGACAGAATACTTTGTTACTTGATTGCTTGATCTCACAGCCGCGCGAAATTCACCAAGCAAGATGAGTTGAAGCAGGGCTACACAGACCGCCAAAAATACGGAGTTACGCGATTAGCTTAAGACGATTTTGGCCCATCCTTCCAGACTACCGGAACACTGACTGATGACAACTCTGACGTTTTGTGCACATAGCCGCAAATATCACGATAGTCCGGCGCAAGCACTTTGGTATCTAACTAAATCGGTCGCCAACCATTGATTGGTTGCCCATAAATAGTCCGCTATAACAGGATATCATGGATAGACTTTGGAAGAAACCCAATTGCGAAACATCTGGACGCTGGCTGGATTCGAACCAGCGACAAATGCAATTATTATATCCAAGGACTTGTAGGGGTGCAGACATTTATTGCACGGCTCTGGAGAAGAAAGTCTAAATATGAAGATGTGTTGCCTGGGGAACTTTTGAAGCATGGAGCCCGGTGTTAGAATGCATTTTGCTCCAGATGATTCGCTCCATCTGGAAACAGGAAACAATCCTTTTAAAGCTTACAGATGTCCTGATCGTACCGTCGCTTGAAAATGATGACAGTAAGCGAGTCAGCCATGGTTATCATAGTATCAGTCCGACGCACCGCTCTGGAGAGGTTTCAACAAGAAGTTTGGCGAACCACCTCATTGAAGAGAGTTTACAGACCAGTGTACTCGAAGGACACTGTGAAGTTCGGGGGAGTAGCAGTACGATCGGCATGCTGTTCGCCGTTAGGCAGATTCAGGAGGTTTGCCATGAACTTACCCAACAGCTGTATGCCATGATTGTGCATTTCACTAAGGCGTTTGCTTTCGTGAGTCCTTGGGCCGTGTGGACGGTACGTAACAAGTTCGAATGTCCAGCTGCTTCGTTAAGTTAATTAGGGCGTTGCATGCTGGTACAAAGAAGAATGTTCAATTGTTTTGACAAACTTCCGATCATTTTTACTTTATCGTCAACCTGGTTGAAAGTTGTGTGTTAGCGCCAACGTTAAAGCTTGCCGCCATGCTAACACCCGTTGTGAATTCTGAGGATTGGGCGGAAGTTAAAATGCACGGACAGGCGCTTGCTGAATGTTCCACATCTTGAAACAACAAGTCGGCCATGTGTGTTGGCAATGTGCGGACTGTTGTTCACAGATGGTAGTACATTGTCCGCATACAGTGAACGGGAAACGATGTCTTTATCCACGACTTTCGAGACCGTGAAAACCGAATGTGGTTTTAATGTCAATACAACCAAATCGTCCTCCATATTTCATCCTTTTCTGGTTGAATTTGTTGTACCTAAACCTGGAATCTCAATCAATGGAGGAATTGTAGGTAGGTGCACAGAATTCTGCTACTTGAGTGGAACTTTGTCGAAAGATCTGTCAGTGTACAGCAAATTGTTAGCTCGTATGACGAAAGCCAGCGGCAATTTCAGACGTATCGTAGGACTAGTCTTGATAAACCACAGTCTTAATATGAAAGCAAAGCGGCTTGCCTACCGCTCGTTGGTGTTACCCAAGCTGTCGTGCGAAGGTGAAATTCGAATATTGTGTCAACGGAATGGGAGACTTATGGGTCGCTTCGATCTGTAGTGTTTATGTCGCATCCTAGATATTTGGTGGATGAACATGTTTTCCGACACCAGTGTACCTCAGCGAGCAAACTTGGATGAGAAAGGAGCCAGGGTGATGCTCAGTCAGCGTTGTTTTCTAGAACGTGTCCGTAGGATAAGGGACGAACGGATTCCGAAACAAGTGTTGTATAGATAGCTGAAAACATATTCATAAATACCTTGTGATCGAAGGTTACAATACGAGGATGTTTTCAAGGCAAAAAACCGGTTTGTATTTTAGATCCTAGATCATGGGTTGAATTAGCCTCGACCACGATCCGGACAGGCCTCCGAATGTTCAAGAAGCGACAGTTGCTGTGCAGCGAATCCAAACGCATGTTGCGTGAACGAACTATACGTGTCATAGACTATAACTACGTACTTGTGTGGTGTTGCGAAGCATGCTTTTGCGAATGCACTAACCGCCTCGGGTTGTTAAACCATCAACATGCTCACAGCACACCGCCAGCAAAGAGACCGCAAGCAACGATAAACGAAAGTGAGTTAGGTAGATTTCCTATGTTTTTCATTCTTGTAAACCAGCAGTTACCGTCATTTGTTAGATCACCCGCTCCTCTTTTCACAAAGGTGAGCCATTGTGGCCACCCATCTTTGTTTTTCTCGGTTTTGTTGGTACGCTGTGTGCTAAGGATATTGTTTGGTCCTCACTCCAAGTCTAAATCCGTGTTTTTCTTCCTACCCTCGTCTAGACTGTACAAGTATGTACCTCAGTATGAAACTCCTCCTTGCCTTATGTTTTCATTTTCCTTCTTCCTGGGTTAAGTGTCCTCCTTGCACTTTCTGTTCACCCTTTACAATAGTCCACGGTATGACTAACCGGCATTGGCTGGGTCACAAATGTCTCCACCCCACGTTTCCTGTTCTTACTCCCTCCGGTTTCCACTGGATACGAAATGTGATGGTGAAACTGCTGGCCGCTCGTGGTGAAGATTGTGCATAGGTCTCATTTGACTTTGACCAATGTGACCAGTTGATTCGGAGTTGAATGCTACCAACCGTATTGCACCACTTCATGTCTTCTTGCCTCTCAACATGTATTAATTAGATCGGAATCGCAACCTATATTCACTGTCGTTGACTAACTGCTATCCACCAGCTAGCACGGTTGACGTTGGAAAGCCTTGTCAGCTAAAACCTGATAAACAAGCTGAATTCTTAATCATGTCATGACATCCTAGAGAAAATGATCTCTTCTTACTTCAGTAAACGCTCTGGAAAGTGCCGACGTAAATTTCAACTCAGCTGTGGTATTGAAGATAGTTAGGCGCAGACTGAACATCTTCAGTGACGTATGTGGCACAAACCGTTCCAATTGCATAAAAGTGGATCACTTACCACCATAGGACAAGTTTACCGGGAACTCTAAAATAGCATATTGGTCGCTGCACGCTTCACTGCTAACAGGTGTGATCACTTTGGCTGAACATAACGATATTGCTGAGTCCACTGATTGTACTAACAAAGTCGACGGGTAGGCGAGACCACGAATGCTTTGTATAGGATGAACATTGGAGCGGAACTTCTCTAGGACACTTAACAGATTGAGCGTGTCCAAACATCTCTTAACCAGTTGTTCGATTCCAGTATCATTGGATGGTTGGCAGTGGGAACTTTTGTAGTGGAAGTGATGATCATAGTTCACCATTGTCAAATCAATGTCCCTTTGTGCTTGGCTGGTTGTGAGGTTGTATGGGTTATAGATAAATAACTACGGTCTAACACTTACTACAGCTGAGCATTAAGATGTATAATACGAATAGGCATAAACAGGAAATTGATAAGAAATAGAGAAGCCAGGGATGTTTGTAAGCGTGATAGTTAACATGTGGTCTCCTGGCCAGATATGGGACGAATGGATGGCTAGGACTGAGCCCTCCGGTTTAGCGCAAAGTATTGAACCGTTTCAAGCGATTTGTGGTCAGTTTTTATGGTGGTATAGCGACTATAATAAATATTGTTTCGGATAGTCACACTCTCTTTTACATTTTTGTTGAGTGTGGCCTTTTAATTATGTTTATAACCTCGGTCCCGAGAATAAAATGACAACTCTCTCCGTGCCTCACTAGCTTGACGTGCTTCCTCTGTGTATTCACTTATTTAGGGGTTGGCAACAACACACAAGTTCAACGTGCCGAGTCTTGGGTTTTATTACCGTACGGAATTCGACAGTAAGAACCGACTGATAATTATTACACTGGACTGTTCCAGCAGTGGTTCTGATGATTGTGTCCCACTTTCCTATTTGCTCAGATTTTTAACGAGCGTGAGTGTTTTATTTTCCAGCATGACCACTTTTCAGGGCCGTCAAGGTTATCGTTTAACTGTCAGGCTGATGAGCATATTAAATTGCTTGCTGGTTTTATCACATTGGTTCAGTGCTGTTTATGTCGTTTTTTTCGTGCATCATCCAGGTATTACGGGAAGGGGGAAATTGTGGTGCTCTTATTGTGTACTAACTTATTTTATTAAACATGCTTAATTATGGAATCAGACTGCATGTACCTAAGTGGTTAACTTCATGATGAATAGATACAACACACTTTTTCAGTGTAGTCTTTCTACTTGTCAACCATGTCGCAGACTCGCTGTCAGGCCCATACCGGAGAGGCGATTCCGCACCCATTCCTTCTGAAATAACTTCCGCAGACTCCGCACAAACAAAAAATTCGGAGATAAGGCAGCTGTGCCGAAGAAACTCCTCAAAATGTAGTCTTTTCTCATTTATGTCGTCGCTTGGTACTATCTTGTATGGTGTTTCACAAACCATACCTAGGTTGTTAGCTCCACTGTCGTTCTATTACCGCGTGTTTCTATTCACTTTAAAATTTGCAGCATTCCGACACACGTGCTTCATTGCAACCAATAATTGAGCATTTCGTTTGGCTTTAGTCGAGCCACGGCGTTTGAAATATGACAGGTTATTGCTTAGAACGTTAAGGTTCCACGGTCAACTGACAGATCAAGAACCTCACCGGAGTTTTTATTTGTCAGATGTACCTCTTTACCGTGCGTACGTCGATCGCGTCGGACCGTTCCTGCCTTCGAATGGTTTTACTTTTTCATTCTGGTGTATGTGGACCTTGTCACTAGACAGCTGTTAGCAATTCTACTTCCTGATTGTGCATCCCAAACAGTGGCTTGAACATTTTCGGGACGCTCGGCTGCCCAACTTAATTGTGCCGTAATGGTGACCACAAACCGCGACTCTCAATTCTAAGGATTTTACGAAAGCCCTCTAAATAATCTGAGTTGCAGATTTATACTAGCTAAGACATGCAGCGCAGTGAAGCCATACATGTGCTACCCAACCCTTCTTGGCAAAAGGTCTTGCCACTTGTTTTCTTCGAATGTGTTCAACATAATGTAAACGGCGATTAAGGTAACGCCAGCATATCCCGTTTAGACTACATCCACCTTATGAATCAACAAACCGTTCCACAGCGATGTCTGCTGATTACGGCAGTTTACCTCAATAATGCTAGTAACGGGTGCGACTTGGAACCATATCGTCATGAGCTGGCCGCCTGTGCTAGCAAAAACCCTATGGCTTAACACCAGACAAGTTTAAAATAGCGCGACCCGCTTTCGAGAACAACCTTGAGCTTGGTATCATCTGCCCAGCAAATGGCCATTCAGCCTCGCCTCTCTGTTTGTTGCTAAAATGCCAGGATTTTTGTACTCATGTGGAGACTGCGACACCCTCAATAATGTGAGTACACAACTGATACCTTACTTTGCATAATCAGAATACCATGGCCGATATTAAGTGCACCAAGGTGTTCACAAAGCTTGTCCTTGTCTGTGTTCAGCGTTAGACCGCAGTCGTCGTCTACAATAATCTGAAGACAGCGGTCATTATTACATTTGGTCATTTGAAGTTCCTGTCCATGCCCATTGGTTTGAAGAATGCCACAAAGCCGTTACAATATTTTATAAACGAAGTGTGATGGTTCCTGAAATACAGAAATGAAGTAACTTACTTAGGCCAACCCCAGAGCTAGTTTCGACACGGCAGTAATAACATCCGAACTGAGCAAACTGGGTACTTATTTCTTGTGAGCAGGTGTACAGCTTACTGTCAACGATGCAACAAAACAACAATAATGAGAAATAGGTTTAGTGACAACCGCCACAGTTTCTGCATTGTTTAATTCTGAGCAGCTCAGATAGTCACAGGTGTGATGGTTCTTTCTCAACAGCATCTTCAACCGAGGGACCTGAATCTGCAATAGACTCAGAAACATCGGTATTAGTAATAGACACTGTAGAGTTAGGAACAGCTAAATTATAGACAAATTCAGAGAACAATAGTGTAGCGAACAAGCTGGTTTTCGGTTACTCATTACCAGACTAATTACATAGCAATTTATATAAAACAGATTTCTGATGAGTAGTAAGGGACTTTGATTCTCATATATATTGAACATCACCCACAATTGGTCGCAGCTGTCGCATTCCCATAGACTTTCCAGTCGGCCCCTTTCGAACAGCAGAGGCACTGGATTCGAGTTTCGCTCCTATTAGAGCTCGTCTGTAGTGCACATCCTCGCCAGTGCGGGGACTAGAACCACGGTCACGCTGTTCATGAGGCAACCGTGTTTACCCCTGCGCCCTTTACCTCCCATTAGACACGACCCAATTATCACCTGTGAACGCTCAACCACTTTCGCTTGTGAGTCAATGGCGCAGTGGTAAACACGGTTGCCTCATGAACAGCGTGACCGTGGTTCTAGTCCCCGCACTGGCGAGGATGTGCACTACAGACGAGCTCTAATAGGAGCGAAACTCGAATCCAGTGCCTCTGCTGTTCGAAAGGGGCCGACTGGAAAGTCTATGGGAATGCGACAGCTGCGATCACTTGTGGGTGATGTTCAATTTATATGAAACATATTTGTCAAGACGAAACGAACAAAAACAAGTTCCAAGTTTGAGTGAAGTCAGGCACGTCATTGGCACACACGGAAACAACATTTTGATATGATTGCATCACCATTACGACTCAACTGGAATCATGGCGGTTTGACCGGTTTTGGTGTGGGTGGTAGGCCATAGCAACTTCAACTTCTGAACAAAGCATTTTTGTACACAAAAGGGTGGATTTTTAATCGAATTCCAATCGCTTCAGCTGTGCCTAAAATTCGACATCTGACGTGTTCTAAGTGACTGGCGCTGACTCGGTGAATCGGTCGAAAAGAGGAGTCCAGGTTGACAGTATGATGTATATCAACGAGGTGTGCAACACTTGCACTGACAATTACCTTGGTGACTGCTCCACTGCTGATCCAGGCTGGATGATGCTCACGAATACGTTCATATAAGCGCCTGGTCGTGTGACCCACACAACTAGTTCCACAGAAACAACTAAATGAGTATACACAAAAAGAAGCCGCAGAAACGGACACTTTATCCTTTGACCGTAAACACAAAGCTGGAGTAGAGTTGAAACAGATGCGTAATTTTGCAGCATAGGAAGTTCTATTGATGACAATGTTAAGTCTCCTAGTGATTGTTTCCTCAGGCGCATCCCCTTTGAACGGTGGACAAATTGATCAACATGTCTCCGGTGGACAG
Organism: Paragonimus heterotremus; assembly: GCA_013368495.1. Lineage (NCBI taxonomy): Eukaryota > Metazoa > Platyhelminthes > Trematoda > Plagiorchiida > Troglotrematidae > Paragonimus > Paragonimus heterotremus. Next base: position 99,841 of record LUCH01000379.1, read on the forward strand.
ATCCATCAACTAAATCGAGTATGCCACACAATGGAGTACCAGGTTATTGAGCACAATTCCTCGAGATGATCGGAGGTCATTGGCACGATAGTATACAACTGATTCCAAACTAAGCATGTTCATTCGAAGAACACGGTTTTTTAACAGCTTAGCTGGACTGCTTCCAGTTGTTGATTGGTCACATTTTCGATACCGCATCAAGATGTTATCCTCACCATTCTCCAGTTCCTCAAAATTAGACGGGTTGATAGGCTTGATAGCCGTTTTCAGAATAAGTACAAAATTCTCGGCAGCGTCGCTGGATTGGGGTAGTAAACAGATGTCGGCATTCTACTTTTTTAGCTAGTCTGCACAATTCTACGCAGTGAAATGAATGCCATTGCCAGTGACGAAAGCACATGGTACTCCATTCCGATTAGACGATTTTGCAATGTAACCAATGTGAAGTCCGAGGCTGCTGACGGCGTAAAATGAACTTTCGACCAACGTGAATATAAATCAAGGATAATCAGACCATAGTATCTTTCCAAAAATGGCCCGCAACAGTCAACATTTATTCGTCGCCAGGCTTTACAAGTCATTGTCCAAGGTGTCCATTTTGATAGTTGCGACTGCGCTTTGTGTACACAGCGGACACAACCTTTAGAAACGTTAAGCATATCAGCATTCAATTCTGGCCACCAACGAGTCAAATGGGCCAATGATTTTAACTTCTCAATTCCCAAATGACCGAAGTGTGAGTCATTTAGTACCGCGAATCGCAATGTGGGAGAAATATCAATTCTATCACCAAGACAATAATCCATCGGGAGTAACAGAGAGCTCATCTCGACGTGTGTAGAATTCAAGAAATCTTTACCGGACCCCACTGGGTCAGTAAACGGTCTGAGTGACCAGCCTCTGCGGGGTCAGCATACCGAGATAAATAGTCAGCTTGGGGAGTGAATTTTGCACTACGGTGCTATGTATCGTAAGAATACGCAGCCAAATGAACACTCCGTTGCTGAACCATAGCCGTAAAAGATTTAACAAGGTGTTTATTAGGATTATAAATGAATTAAGGAGCCTCATGATTAAAAATTACAGTGAAATCAGCACTGAACAAGGATTTGTGAAGTCTGGTCAGCGCCCCGTAAACTGCTAATGCTTCTTTTTGTGTTTGCGCATATCCATGCTCCGCTGAACTGAAGAGTCTAAAATTACAAATAACAGGATGGCCCTCTTGTTCTAGCACAGCTCCAGTATTCGTTGGTGACGCATCAGTGGTCAACATTGATGATAATTTTGAAGAGAACATACGTAATACTGCATCGGAAGCCAGAAAATTCAACGGAACTCGGAGAGTTCTTCCATGTAATTCAGTCCAAATAAAAGTATTTTGAGGAAGAAGATCAAATAAAGGTTTAAAATTATCAAGAAAATTGGGAACGAATCAGGAATCATACTGGAGAAGGCCTATTAAGAAGCGAAACTTATTAGAAGTCTCTGGAGTGGATGTCCTAGATAGGAATGCAAAATGATCAGGATCAGGACGATAACCATTCTCATCAACGAGAAACCCTAAACACGAGAACTTGGAGGTACCAAAAATACATTTGGAAGAATTACTAGTGACGTTTAAATGACAGAAACGTTCAAGTGGAACATACAGTCGTGCATTTCGAACAGGCCTAGTTGGCGCATGCACAATAATATCATCCCTATAGATGGAAGCGCCCACTAGATTGGCAGTAATGGTGTTCGTAATATATTGAAGTGTAGCAGGTGATACATTCAGAACGAAAAGCAGAAAGTTATACCAAAATAATCCGAATGGAGTATTGATGGTTTTCAGAGCATTGGGAGCCTTATCAATTGGAATTTGTGGAAAAACGTTCTCTAAATCAAGCTCTGAAATGATTATGGGTCATGCATTTGATACAGAATGTCCTCTGGTCCAAACGTGGCACAACTTCTCTGAAAAAGAAGTCTGCTGAACGTGAGTTGATAATCATTACAAATTCGAGACATTTTACCATCACGTTTGAGCGGAGTCAAAATAAGTGTAGTCCAAGCTGAGAATTGTAACAGCGTTGATAACTTTTTTTTCCACAAGTTGGTCGATTGCCTTTCCGACACGTTCACTTAACCAAAAAGGATGATTCGTCGCTCCATAAAGATCGGATTGTCTTTGAGTTCGAATGAAACTGGTTTAATACGCATATCACAGGAAGCTTTCGAACATTGAGGGGGTGAATTGCGCACTTGTGATTTAAGTGTATCTGAAAACAATGAAACAAAAATGTTCAAAAGTTTCATACTTTTTAAACTAACGATCGATGGCCCACGATCCATAGACAGTGAATGGCAATTGTTAACACTGGTTTGGAAATCAGAAATTGTGATCTGACAAGAACCAAGAATTGTTAAAGTGTGTCCAGTGATACATTTCACGGAAACTTCAGTAGGTTCCATAGTTACCTTTTACAGGCACTTTGTGAAATCTACAGGATTAAATCATTCAACGTGATGAGTGTCCACAATGAATGTTCGATATAATTATCAACTAGGTAGGTTCGTTTAATGTGACTGGTGGAATCAACAGAATTAATAGCAAGACCAATGCAGTGAAAGTCCGGTCTCAAGTTATGATCGTCACGATTGGAATGTATGAAGTAAGACTTTGAACTGTGGAAAACAGCTTGACTGTGTAGGAGACAAGTGGGTATACACTAAACCCTCGTTCGCTTACTATTTTAAACGCCTTTCCTGAAGAGCAATCAGAATACAATCCAAACAGGCATCGAAATAAAAGAATGCACTGGGATTTGAAAACAAACAGTATATTTCAAGCAATGTTTGGAAATGTGATAAACAGTTAACTCTAGCCTAGTTTAGGACCAACGGTAACAACCAAGAGGAGAAAGAAAAGAAACGCGATACTGGGTGCAGCCCAGTCGGCGGCACTCAAAAGCGCGTCAAGTGAATACCTTGAACAACGCTCAAAAAGGTTCGGGCTAAACGACCTTGAAGAATGGGAAAGTGGATGGGTCGTTAGAACAGAGGGTAAGCATTCGCCGCGTGTAATTAGTTGCACGACTGAAGAAAGTCGCACTGAGTTCATATCAGGTCTCCTGTAGCAGGCATACACAGAACCATGCGTACAGTACAAACAGGTGGGAAAACACGGTTGCAGCCGGGATCCTTAGAGAAGCCACACGATCGCTGGTCACTACACAAGCCCCTCTCCAGAAGAGTGGCGGTAGGCAACCTTCGATCATGTAACCGGAGGTATCGACGTGTGGGCCACCCCCAATGATTTTGTTCACGGCACTTCCGATGCTATGAGTACAAACACAAAAGACCTAAGTCCACATGGTTCACTTGCTTACGCTACTGCGCCAATGTGTAAATAGTGTGGACTGCCAAGCTCAGTGTACAGACTGGTGTATGTGACAGTGCAGCCGAGGAAGTTGCGTAGGTCACGTTCCAGTGGATATCCAGTAGAATCATTGGAACTCGACATAAAAATCTAAAGACTGGTTAGTGCGTAACTTCCTACGTGTGAACACACATAGGTGAAAAATCGACAAATGGATTAACAGTACCTGCGAATAGCACATGATGTCTAAACTGAAAAGCATCGTCAGGCAGGTCATGCGGATGGACGCTAGTTGGACTGAGATGAAGTAAATAATGTAGGTCTGGTGCCGGTAGGGTTATCTGCGCAATCGTATAGTTAGAAGTGCTGATGGACAGGAGACATCCATGGTTTGCACAAACAAGATGAATGATTCCTTACAAACGTGCGCAAACAATCTCGTATGGCCCAGCAAAGCATCTGTTGTGATGCTGCAAAAACAAACGAGTGGTGGAGATCGCAGGTGAACGTGCACCAGTGAGCAAACAGGAGTGACCATGCAGCATGGACATTGAGGATGGTCGTGTTCTTCTTGTGTCACCAGTATTAGGTAGTGCTTACGACATTGCGGAGTTCGATGCCGGCTGAGATGCACGTTGGCAGAAGAATACATTCGTATGGATGAGATGGTCTCTGGGTCAGTGCTGAATGTTGAAGACGTAGCGGAAATGAGATGAGCAGCACGTTGGTATATCTGATGAACTGTCCGTGTAAAAAGCCTGTTATAAGTGCTGAAATATCTGATCTCGGGCAGAAATAACCTATCGATGAGTAATGCTATGGAAAGCGTTGGAGGTTTGAGTCATGAGGACGTTTAACCCGAGGTGTGCACCGTGCTGTTCATGCCTGTAAGAGAGATATCCGAGATATCGCCAACAAAACCAAAGCTGCCAGATTTGTTGACCCATGAGTATTAACCTAGGCCAGATGCTGAATCGGTGCGTCGATCGCAATGTGACGAGAGGATCTGAGGTCAAGATAGATCAGTAAGGCCGCGTTGGCTACTGAGTCACATGCTGAATTAGGTTAGGCTGGTGCACGCTGTTAGATAAGTGTGCGAGGAGACCAACATGAATTAGTACGATTAAGTTTTCCGCAGAGGCGTTAAATAACCGTATGACTAAATAGTGACAACGGTGTGCAAAGGAAATAATCCCGAATAGGATTAAATTTGTAGCTATGCAACCAGGCAGGTGGCGAGTGGAACGGATGCAAGTGAAAACGACCAAAAACTTATGCAAATACTTAGGCGCGAAAGTTGAATTGTCTGAGGTCGCCGAAGTTGTGCCTAATCAGATGCACAGGCTGAACACGTATCCATCGTTTGGCGAATGGTTGGTGAAAAAGGTAACCGGATTGGCGAGGATTATAAAGCGATTGAATAATATAGTGATCATTGGAAATCGGGGATTGCAGTGCTATCAGTAACCCAGTGTATAAGTCGCTGCTGTAGAAAATCACACAAAAACGTACAAGACATGAACACCCACATACCTAAGAATAGTGAAAATAAATGACGCTTTTAAAAATTCGGTAGCAACGCCAAAGATGGATGACGATTGCGTTCAGATTGAGGGTCACTGAATTACTAAGTGTAGGATAAGCTGGGGGGACCCAGCTTAAAGGAACAGACGCACCAATTTGTGTTGGGGATAAAGGTAAAAATGCGCCGGAAGGAAGTATTGAGGATAGGTTCAAAAATCCATAGTGATCAAGCAGAAGTGAAACGTTCAAATAAGAAATGCTCATTAGTAAAGTCCACCAGTTTGTGCTGGCGACCGAACTAAAAGCGCTGAAGAAAATTATTATACGGGTTCACCAATTTAGAGTGAACCGAAACGAAAGTGCTGAAAGAAAAATGATTATCATTCGGGCTCACCAATTTGCAGGGGACAAGTTGTTATACGCTAAACCCTCGACCACTAACAATTTAAAATGCCTTTCCTAAAAAGCACTCGAAACGTAGTTCTCTAAATGGTCTTCGATTTCTCTTGACGAATTCAGAATTTCAAATAGGCAAGAATCCATCACAAGGATCTACAAAAGTCCGCCAAGCCAACTGTAGTGGTCCCAGAAAAACAGAAATGAAGTAACTGACTTAGCTGGATCCGACAGCTAGCTACGACGAAGTAGTAATAACAACCGAACTAAGCAAAGCGGGTATTTTATCTCTCGAGAGAAATAGGTTTAGTGGCATTCGTCACACAAGTTACGCAGAGTTAAGTTTTCATCCATCATCATCATCATCATCATCATCATCATCATCATCATCATCATCATCATAACAGCCATGAGCCTGACCAAGAGATACTGTGGCTGGGGCCGCCGCTCATTTCAATAGTGACATGGAATATCTTAGAATAAAACGTTGCTAAAAAGGTTGAAAATTATTAAAAGAAGACTAAGCGGAAGAACTAGAAACGGTATGGATACAGTTGCACCATTGACTGCGACACACCGCCACCTCGGATAGCGTCTCTAACCAGCGGTTTGAGTGATTACGAGGACCCCATCCAGGCAGGTGACACCTACCCACTTTGCTCAATGGAGCAGTCAAGGTCTTCATATTTCGTGATCATGTTGTTGGTTGATCACCACACGGTTTTACTCAGCCGTCGGTGGCCTCAGTATATAGTGCCCGGTACGGTAAACGCTCAGCTGGCATACGGAGTACGTGACCCAACCATCTCAAGCTGTGCACCCTGATTAGTTGACCAATTGATCGCGCATCCCGAGCGTTCCCGAATACGCGTCGGCGAACGGCCACATTACTCACGCGATCAGTCCACCTAATATGGGCCAATTGGCGGAGACAACGATGGTCAAACACAGCAAGCTTGTTGATATCTTCTTTGTGAACAGGCCAAGTTTCCGAACAATAAAGCAAAATTGAACGCACATAGGCATTATATACACTTCCTTTCATCGACAACCGAACGTCTTTTCGACGCCACAGATGATGCAGTTTGGCAAAGGCAACTCGTGCCTTTGCTATCCTCGTTGATATCTCGTCAGCAATATTACAGGCTGACGAGATAGTGCTACCCAAGTATGTGGAACTGTTCACAGTCTCAAGCGGATTACCTGCAATGAAGAAAACAGGAGTTGAAGTGCCCCAATCTTGAAGCAATACTTTGCACTTTGAAGGTGCAAAGCGCATTCCATACAAACCAGCTTGGTCGCTCAATCTATCCAGCATGGTCCGCATGTTTTCGGTAGAGGGGTTAAGTAAGACAATTTCGTCCGCATACTCTAGATCAGTCAATCTAGTGCCAAGAGGAAGTTCAACTGCAAGCCCACTGTAGTCTCCAAGTGCACCCTCCAGAATGTTGTCCATGACAAAATTGGACAGGAAGGGAGAAATCGGACACCCCTGACGAACAGTACTAGAAGTGATGAACGCCCGAGACAGTTGTCCATAAACTCTCATCCTGCTTACAAAGTGAGTATAGTGATCTCAAGAGATTCACATATTTC
>LUCH01000379.1:109141-162957 GCA_013368495.1 Paragonimus heterotremus
TCCTGATACGGAAGACAACAGTGCAGCAACCGTAAAAATAGTGCTGCTGTATGCCCATAGAATCGTGCCTCACTACCTAAGCACTCCTATGCGATCAGCAGTGCGACATACAATCCTATTAGTGTAACTGCTTTTCGTCTGACTGCTCCCTATTTGGCCTGTCTGACAAGGTTGCACCTGGAAGGACCGGAGTCCTAGTCAGCATATCCCACCGGATCAAAACAGTACACAAACCAGTCCATCTCCACAAGGTAGCAACCCAATGTTCCAAGAATGCTCTTGCGGTGGTTGCCGACGAGCAATTCGGAAACGGTATGTCTTCTGGCCCACATGTAAACCTATCTACACATGTCAGGATATACGTACACTCATTTGAGTGTGACAAGGGTCTGACAAGTTCAACATACACATGATAGAAACGCTCATCAAGGGCTGTGGAACTCCCCAATGGGGTACACGTGTGACGGCTAATTTGGAATCGATATCAGTGTATGCACGCTTCAACCCATGTACGGAGGTCACGATTAACATTGTGCCAAATAAAGCGCCCTGTGACCATGTTGATTTTTTGGCATATGTTTGGGTGTCAAAAATTCGGCGACAAAATGTTAACGGAATAACCGGGCGAGGGATACCTTTTGAAGTGTCACAAATAATCACCTCTTCGGATGAGTTCATGAGGACGACTTCTAGCCTAAGGGAGCTGGACCGACGGAGTTGTTCTATCTCCGGATCTTAATTCTCTGCAGCTGCGATCACTGCCAAATCGATTGAGCTGTCTGCCATGCTGGTTGTAGCACTGATGCGCTAGACAGCATCGGCGTCTGGGTTCGCAACACCTGAAATGTGACGGATATCTGTTGTGAACTGAGCGATATAATCCAGGTGTTGGGTCTCTCTAGGGGAGTACTTGTCGGTTGTCAAGCATATGACGTATGTTAGCGACTTATGGTCTGTGAGGATAATACAGTGTTTGTCTTCAACAATATGTTGAAAGTGGCAGATACCGAGTTAAACCGCCAAAAATTCCTTTTCGCACGCACTATACCGTGACTCAGTTGGTTGCATGCGTTTAGAGAAGAAGACTAGTGAGCACCATTGGTCACCGAGTTGCTGCCGGAGGACCGCTCCTACAGCCATGTTTTATGCATTCACAGCTAGTGCTAAAGTAGTGGACGGAAGATGATGCGACAGCAACGCTATATTGGCGACAGCTGTTCTTAAATTAACGAAGGATCCTTGTGAGACGGGTGTAAAGAAAAATGAACGTATTTTACCTCTGAGCAGGTCGGTGAGGGGTTGCATTAGATTAGCGCAATTAGAAATGAAACAGCGATTAAAATTTACTAAACCATCGAAACGCCGAAGTTGTTTGAACGATGTGGGCTCTGAGTAGTCCACTATTGCCTACAGTGTGTTAGGGAGAGTTTCAATCCCGCTAGTGGATAGACTGGGCGTTCCAAACGAGAACTTAGCTAGGCTTATGGTCACATCATGATGCGACGAACGGACGAACAATGTACGCAAGTGCGCGCAATGTTCTTCATGTGATGAGCTACTGACCAAGATATCCAAATACGGATAAAAATCGACCAGTCCACGACACACTTCATGAATAAAACGTTGGAATGTCTGGAGAGCGTTATTCAGACCAAACGGCATACGTGAAACTTCGAAAAGTCCGAACGGTTTCAAGACCGGTGTGTTTGAGATGTCTTTAAAGATACAGGAATCTGGTTGTAAGCGCACACTAAGTCGACTTTAGTGAACGTTTGCGTTCCCGATAGGTTTGCCGTCAAGTCTTCGATGTGAGGAATTGGATACCTATCGAGAGTATTTGCTCTGTTCATTGCCCGATAATCGCCACATAAACGCCAATCGTCATTAGACATTTTAGGCACCATGTGCAACGGCAAATCCCACAGACTGTTGGACGGACGGATAATGCCGAGTTGAAGTAAATGTTCAAGTTCGATTCAGGCAATTTTGAGCTTATTGAGAGCCAAGTGATGTGGACGACTTCAAACTGGTAGCCCTCGTGTGACAATGTGATGCGAGGTGTTGGTTGTCTCGGCCGATAGTTCGTTAACGGCTCGGATCAGTTGAGAGGAATCAGATAAGAGCTTCCCATAAGGCTCGCAAATTACGGAATCTGATTGCAACGGAATATTCACAGCAGTGTGTAATGGTTTACCCCGAACATTGAGTTTTGTTGAGGTATCAATCAGACGCGATCAGCGTGTATCGACCAGTAAATGGGATTGTCAGAGGAAATCGATACCAATAATAGGGGAATGACTATCAGCTACAAGGAAAACCCAACGAAAATCATGTCGGAGACCGAGGTTTAGACTCAACAGTCGACGGTCGAAGGTACTAATGGGCATACCGTTTGCGGCCCGGATTGTGCTACCAGATTCTAATCGCGAATTCGTTGCCGAATGCGGGATGACACTAACCCTCGCTTCTGTATCGATTAAGAAGTTCAGCTTGGAATACAGTCCTCCAGAAAGAAAAGGTGACTGTTTTTTAACTGGTTTGTGGCTGTCAACGCTGCTAGTTTAAACGTTTGTTACCACGACGGCTAAATGGTGATCGTCATCGTCTGGCGTTTTCACCACACGTCTCATGGCAGCAACAAAGATCGTTAGTCTGTTGTCTGGGCGGTGATCGGGCAGGCGTCGGAGGAATTCTGAATGGTGACCTAGTATGCTGGATACTGATAGGAAGAATCGTGAGTTCATATTGCAACTGAGCTATCTAGGCATTTGGTTCCAAAGGATTGTTTTCATGATGTTCGAGCGCTTCGCGCAAGACTGCTATTTTGGCACTCTTCGTGGCCAACAAACTATCCGCAAGACTGTTGGGGGTAATTACCTGCCTAACTAATAGCGAATGCGCCGTGCCTCAAGAACGTTCATATACTGAATTGTTCGAAGCGGCTGGGTCACTCAACGGACGTGAAGGTATACTCAGGCAGTCGCTGCACCCATAACTCTTGCAAAAGTGACTCTGGCAAACTAAGCTTTACCTACTCCACGCCGTATAGTTCGAAGCAGAACCGACGGCCTCTTCCCACCTAACGTAATTTCGCCATCGTCTCCAAGTCGCTTCACCAACCACTACCGCTGACGCTAAGTGACAGCATCTCACGGAGCATCAGCAATCATGAGAAATATCGATACTTAGTGTCATATACCTCTGGACAAGTTCGACGACAACGGTGTGAGTTGCTGGAGCTTGACGTAGCAGAGGAATGAAGTGAGTGTTGTTTTTGTTATGAACTTAAGCAACGAGGACAAGAGAGGTGCATTCTATAGCGTTCACCAACTAATTAGTTTCGGGGAGAATGAGCGACTAGCTGCAAATGACAGGTGAGCTGAGGTGGGGCTCTGCTGACCACCAGTATCTGATTTGTTTCATGCAATTTGCGGCGACGGATGCTGTCTCTAGCGCTTCGCGCACATGATTGGAAGACTTCATGGGGCTCCGACGCAAAACTTCTAGAAACCTATTTAGTAGGCCTTCTGTCATTAGGTGAATGGCCGTGAATAACTTGCTCATGTCAGGGACTTGGTTGAGGTCCGAAAAGTCATTACGCAAATGCGAAGCGAAAGCATTGCAGGTGAATATGGATTACCTGGGAAAATAATTTGACCGTGGCAGCCCATGATTGCACTTTACCATGCCCCAGTTGTTCCGCTGTATCTGGGAACAGTGTGTGTTAGCATTGTATTACTATTTAAAGGATAAAGGAATAAACAGAGCAATGACCGCTATCGATGAATTAGTGCAGAGCTGTGCTGGACAGATTCTACCAAGAATCCTGTTCATTCGGCTCAATGTGGAAATCTTGAAAACAAATGCTCCTGAAGTACAGTATGGGTTTCGACTGTATCTCATTAGTGTTAACACGATGCCCAGCGTTTTCCAGGTCCAGCAAGGTTCGATATATTCCACTAGTTGCGTATTATGTACTTTGCGACTTCATCAGGACGTCTGATTTCGTTAACTGCGAAGCATATTGAATGATGTTGCGTGAGACTGGGTTTTTAGTTTATTTCGTTAAGTCAACTGAAGTGCAACATGCGAATATGAAAGCAAAGATGCATTGATGCGGATCGACCTCTGACGATTTCGAAAATGCCACTTGAGTAAACGAGGGTTGTTTCTAGGCCCCAGACATGTTTGACTTGAATTTAACTCCAGTATTACCAGTTGCTGTTCATAATTCGTACGAAGGTGTGCAAACAGCATATCACATGGATGGACGCCAGCGGAATGTTTGACATTTCGGTGGGCCATATCTGCAGTGTAACTCCATCACTGGGATTCTACTGTTTGAGATTGACAGCGCGCCGTTCCCGCATAATGAAGTAGAATGACAGAAAATGGCCATGACGTCCGTGACCGTGGCAACCAAGTTTGGTTTGAATATCAATGCAAGTGTGTCACTTTCCTTCTACTAGCATTTTTCGGACGAAGGTGAGCAGAATTCTGCTGTTTGAATAACATCCTGTCAACAGATCTATTCGTAGACCAGGAGTAGCGAATTTATATCACGAAGACTTGCGTTGTTTCCTGACATCCTGGAAAACGTGTCTAGAAATACCTCGGCTCGAATACTGAAACCAATCTGTTTTCACCACAAAATGGTTTTGTGCACGCTGTTGCACAGCAGTGAAATCTGCACACTGTGTCAACAAAATATTCGGTATCTGAGGCGCTTCCAACTTTGATGCCCAATGCCCATATTGGGTATTCAGTAGTCGGATATATTTCCGAACACTGAAATACTTTGCCCAGCAGACACGGACAGAATCAATAATGTCCATTTGAAATTTGGATTCATGCAGAGTATGGATCTACAATTCCTCAACATGTTGACTGAAAGACGAACGTGAACAATACTGAAGTGTAGTGCCTTTCTAACGCTATTAAATGGAAAAATCAAAACCAGCAAATGTAAAGGAAAACTTGTAGTCGAGATCGAAATGCCACTTTCCGTCCTTCTGCGTAAAATGACTGCAATATTGTTTTATGAACAAGAGGTTAAATTGTTTCTCCCTACTTAATCTAAGATTTTGTGGTTCCAGTACGAAGAAAGAGAGGACTTGCATCTTATATTACCTCGACTATATAACTGCACCACAAACAAATGAGCAAATCAAGTAAGTACAACAGATTCATTAAGTACACACGATCAGATCTGTAACCACTTTAATCCATACAGCTTTGAAACAGTCAACAGTTCACTGTGATTGAGACTCAAAGCTGTTCTCGAGACATCTAAGACTAGCTTCAAGATTTCAGGTTAGACCTACCTAACTCGACAAAAAATAGTTCCATTTGAACATATTACGATAGCATCAGCTTTGGCTCACAATTTTTGATGCTCAATGGTGTCACTAATCAACACTGGGTCAGTAATTGATGGTCAGTAGAAACCATCAACAAAATGTCACAGCACTTGCAATAAACGTTTGGCATTTTGTGGTGTAGTGAACTACACTCCACGCCAACGAGAAGAGGTATCAATAATAATCAAGGCATATAACCCAATCAGTAGTGGAGTCAAATAATTGGCGTGTACATATTTACGCACTTCATAGGATGATGGCCATGAGGTTCATTTGAATGGTCTGTAGTGTGTTTTATAAACACAGTTGATACAGATGTTGGCAACTCGGGATAAGTCACGGTCAACAAACAGTTAAGCGAGCCAAGGATTTGAATTTTCAATGCCGATATGATCAGAGCACACACTGTCCAAAACGGTTGGTCGTACCGATGGTCAGACCATTCACACACAACACTTCATTCGATGCAACGAAAATTCCTTGTAGTCATCCGTAAAATAAAAAGACCTTCGTTTTGTTCCCACTTTCCAATCATTCCTGATAAATAATGAAATTAACAGTTCCACTTTCGGTAAGGCAGGCATAATCGGTCGTAGTTGATTCCAACTTTGACGGAAATAAACGTAAATCGGTTTGGTGGACAGGAACATTTAACCGATTCCGATTGTTCACTCCCGATTGCCCATCAATCCAAATGAAATAATGTCGAACTGATAGTTCAGAAAGCGCTCGCTTCACCATCGGAACATGAAATGAAGCTGAATCGTTAGTATTCGTTGAAAACACGTTCTGTTGGCAACAGTTTAACGAAATGACAATTTTGCTATGCACGTATGTAATGCCTGCTGTAACTACGAGTACCAACAGTGAGCTCGTTCACCTAATCTGACGTGATAACGATTCGTGACGGCGCTGCTGTGTTACTGGATATCAATATAGTGAACGACTACCGAAGCCAGATTGCCTAGGTCAACAAGGTTCGGAAATATCAGACCGACTCTTCTAATACCGCCACTCAGTCGACCTACCTTACTTTAGGCAGTCACATGGACTTAATTTCTCAAACTTCTGTGATCATCACACCTCGTGGTTTCGTGTTTCTCTCGTCTTGCAGTGCAACTCTTCAACCTGGACTGGCCTCCCACGAAGTCGTTCATTTATATCCACTGACTGTTCTAGGTTCTCTGAAAACCTACGATACACCCATGCGGGGTATCTGACGTTAATTGTTGCTGTTTTCTGACATTTGTCTCACCGTGATGGATATTTCCCCGTTTCGATACGTACATGTTGGCTGTGATAGCACACATGCGTGCTGAACAAGATTTGATTTTGAGAGATTCCTTTTTTATTCTATCCCTTCTCATTACTAAAATATCATAGCAGTAATTTTCATGTGATAACTGAAATTATTAACGTGTGCGGTTCTCGTGGAGGAACTTGTCAATTGGTCAGTGTTTTTGACCACGCAACGCCCTGTGTTTGACAGACAGCTTGATTTGAGTTTATGTTCTACTTTTTTTCGCTTACGTTCTCGTGCCGCCGCGTGCCTTTCAGCTGAATGAAGCTGTATGAATTGCTCCTCAATATAAACGATACCTAGTAATAGTGGCAGTAGTAATAACAGTTTCGACTGCAACTTCAACTCCGAACCTTGCGGTCAATTCAGTCAGAAACACTTATCATGGGTTGATACTTCACTATCAGTGGCAGTATAAAATAGAACAAAAATGTTATTTTATAGACAGATTATCTGTAGGTGTAACGGCAATCACCTCATATACATTTGCCTTCTCTTGTAGTCCCGGTTTCTGCAAAACATGTTGATGTGACTGTCAACTGGTAACCCTTGTCCACTGGATCGGAAACTCTCATCCAGGTAATGCATTGCGACAGATTCATCATACGCAAACCTAACTGGATTTTGTAGCCGCCAGCCATCAAAAAATTCAAACAATTATAAATATTTTTCAAATCGAAAAGTTTATTCATGGAATACTTGCAACATACGAACTATTATGTAATAATTACAAATGTTAACCGACCCGTATTTACATTCAGTTTTGCACGACGACACTCGATGCACAGTCAGAAAGTACTCAGAAACCTTGAACGAATAGTAATCGGAAAAATTGCTGAAATGCGAAAAAATAGCTGCAAACGGCGGATATGTTTTGATGATAGGTCACAATTCCCCAGTACACTCTTAAAAGCGTTGACTCGCCGTGTTACAAACATGTATTTAGAATGCGGTGCAGTTTTGTAGAGATCCATCAAGAACTCGACTGTCTACGCACTTATCAAACAACTACAATCAGTATTCACGAAAACACAGTGTTCAACACATTGATCGGAACCTCATGTTGACAGCAAAACTCATTGTGCTGGTCAATTTGGACTCCAAATAATGATTTTAAGAGATGTTTGAAAGAATAAAAATGAAATGCAGATTAGTTCTGCAACGGGCCATCAGAATGTGTGTCGGACAACAGCTGGACCAACTGGTGACATTGGTGACAACTATGTGCTGGTCATTAGGCTATGGAAAACTGCAGGAAAGTGATGTTATTGTCAAATAAAGTGTGAAAAACCAGAGGTATAAAGGAAGATATGGGAAATTGACATTTTAATCTGAAACTCCACGAAATGTCACGTGACCCGTGTGCAATAACAAATGACAGATTTCACATGACTTCTGGTACTGTCCTTCGTTTCACGACTTGCACGAAGAAAGCTAATCAGCAAATAGGGTCATATTTCGAGATTTCAGTCATCTAAACGACCGCTTGTAAAAGTACTGTCGAACTGCAACATTCAAGGTCTATTGGACTGAGGATAACGGTTACATAATTTTTTGCATTTTCCTCAGATTTACCAGGTGCACATGATCCACTCGAAACAGGTTACTTCGAATTTCAAGCGAGAGTCGAATAATGAATGGCAGACGTGATGACCTTTATCGTTTCCTCTGTGAGAATAAGGATAAATCCGGTAGCATTATCCACTTGGTTATGTGCGAATTCTTCCCTATGAACACATCGCAATCGGAATAGCCTGTGCAACACTGCCTACATTGCAAGTAACAGTACTAGAGTGTAAGAGACCATTTTGAGAAGGTACGTGTCAACTCGATTTTGGTAACAATATTCCGAGCAGTCCCTCAACTGTCTAACCACGATTCGCCTTCTTAAATCCGCAATGAACACCAATAACAAAAACCGTCAGTCAAATTAAAACCTTACAGTGTTTAGCTTAAGCCACTCGTGCTTCTTGAAATAGTTGGGGTTTTGGGAAGCACATACGTTTGGCTTCTGCTCATACAAATTCCATTTTTGCACACCGCCTTCTCGGTCAACATGAATGCCAGTTTGCTTGTACGCACAATCACTTGGGATAGACAGCAGTGTGTTCGAATCGCACTTCAATCCAGGAAAGTGTCAGTGAGCTACTGCTAACCTCCAATGCCTAGTCTCCACTAACAACATGACAAACAGAATGGGGAATCTAATATCCCATGTTGAAAAGGCAGGAGATCAGTCCATCAGAAACAGATGTTCTCAAGGTTTCTAACTGATAATTTGATGTGAAAGAATGATAGAACCTCCACCTAACTCATTAATTTCGTGGTTGCCACATGAAGTCAATACAGTCCAGGCAACCATGACACGACTGCCGTTGTTTAGCTGTTAACAAAAGGTTAAAACAATAATGAATGCCTAGGACGCGACCACTTTGAAAAAAAATTGTATCCTGTCTACTTCATTTGTTGGCAAGATTAGCAAGAATACTGTATCCTTTGCGTCGATTCCACGATATTCATCGAACAAATATCGCTTCTCATGCCGGCATTGTTTGGTGGTTGTCGTCAATCCGAACACCTTGGAGGTCGCTGACAATAGGATCTTTTAAGAACCGCGTACAGAATACTTCTTCAAGGCGGACACCATTTTTACAAGCCACATTAACACCCAATAATTCATCAGCAATTAATTAGAGAGTGTACTCCATGATAACGGCTGCCATGCAAGATTTATCCCAAAAAGCACGATCAGAACGCCACCTCAGCCTAAAGTGCATGACGTGAGAAAGCAAGCCGTGTTTATTCGCGTGCCTTTCAAGGATGACAGTGGGGCAGAATGATTGACAAATAGATCCAATCAAGCAGGCAGCAGGAGACATAACACAGCACACAGCACACTCTGTGCTGTTGATGCTATCAGAATCAGGCTGCTTGGCTCGGTGCTATGCCATCAACAGAGGTTTATTGGGACATTGCCTCCACCAAGGCCACAACTCCACTGGATCAGTGACCAATCTGCGTGGTCATTCCAGTGAACGACCGTGACGCTACGGATTAATCAAGCCATCGTCAACTGACTGACCATTAACCTAGTTTCTCTGTAATAGTCGTGATCGACATCTCGATGTAACTTCAATAACTCCCTATATACATGTACCGACTTGAAGATTAACTACCTAAATGGCACATTTTCTCCTCTCATTACCCTGGGCATCGGCAACTGTTACATTATTATTTATACTATTTTAAGAACTTGAGTTGCCATTATCACTGTTTCGTTTCCAAAATGAAAACGAACGTGTAGCTCTGCGTAACCGTCACCATGGAGAGTGTGTGAAAAGGTATTCGCAAGAAGACAGATTATTACCTTTGATTATGATCAGTTTTTCTGGGGGGAAGATGAATTTATAAGAATGTAGTACCGATGGCAATGAGATCGTACTACGTCGGATCACGTGAGAAACATAGCTGGTTAAAATGGTGGCGATCACTGATGAACGATCTGTTTGTAGCGACTCGATCATTGCAAGGATATTGGCTTCCATTAACTTATTCCACCGGACACGCTGTTGGCAATCCAAACATTGGCTGTGAAGCTCGATGAGACTCTATCTACATTTATTCACTGTTCGTTCACTGCCAAGTTTATCAACTCCGTGATGACTTTTTGCAACTGTTGTGTGTACCACCTATGGTTGGCCAAATAAATTGCGGCGAAATATTTTCATTAGGACCATTATTGTGAATGTCCGCAAACACTTTCATTATTAGCCAAACACTTAGAAGCACTGCCAAATCATACAGGAAAACTTGAGACATTCGTAGTAGTCACGAATCAGGAATAATGATAAACTCACTCATCATTGAACCAATAAGCAAATTAACCAGTAGGATGAAAATGATAACAGGGTATCCTAAAATAAATTCGCTGGTGATTCGGGCATAGTACTAATAAAAGTAACAAATAAAGATACGATAATATTTTCGTGTATAATAAGTAAATGAGAACGCTAACAATAAAATGGTGAATGGCTTGATAAACGTTCATGATCCGTCAGTGATCGCCCGAGATTTACAATGGGCCAAATGCTGTCTGATTGGTCGGTTTCATTGTGTCAAGATAATCGTTAAAGCCAACAGCCACTTGGTGTGACGCCTTTCCTCAGGCAGTGGCAAATTTACGTCTGTCGCAGATGGTCAACTGAGTAACGCACGGTTTTAAAAGGACCGGTCCCACACAATACGGTCACACAGAGCTAGCGCTCACGTCTCGCTTCTCATCCACGGAATGGTCAAAATGATCATTCGTACCCAGTGATTTTAAAGACATTGAAATTTGTGATCCACTTCGTTAGCCAATAAAATTCATGGAAAGCGAATGGTAGCGCAATACACTGATACGCAGTTGTTGATACCATTTGCATCTGAGTTCCGGTTTAGTTGGCTCCTCCATCAGATATCATACCTGGAGGTTGATCAGACAATCCGCTGTTTGGAAACTAAGACATACTACTGATGTGGCCGCAAAAGACGCTTGGCCTGAGAATTCATTTACTGCGCAAACTTCTGTATAGTTCATGTCAAAAAGCAAACCACAAACGCGTACACTCATTTGCGCGTTAGACATGCATTCACATACATTGGGTGGTAGTACGTTGTCATTCTCCTTGGTTAAACTTTTGCCACAGAGCGAATATACTATTCCGATAGTTTACTCTTGTCCATCGTCTTCCTGGCGTTCGGAGCTTGCTCTTTTGTTCCTGAATACTGCCTGTGGGTAATGTACTACTCGTGAGTAGTGTACTACTCACAACGAAACTGCCTGTCCTATAATACTACCAGGATGGTGTTTCGCAATCACCCGAAAAGGCTGGATGCAACTATGTTTCAGATGGAGCCGAATTTAATCGCTACCTTTGGTACAGAGTGAAAATGCTTCAAGTTCCGATCCGTGTGATGTACAAATCGTCCTTCATTTTAACTAGTCCATTTCATGAAGATTATTATCAATTCGACAAGCTCCCATCGAAATTGTTATCAGCCCGGTGTTCGCCGAGGTCATACAGTTATCCGATAAAGCAAGACGATAAGTCCAGTAACATAACTGAGGCACAATCACGGGCCGCCTCTCATTGACTCCGGGGTCGTTTTGTGTGTGTATGTATGTATACTAGTGTGTGCCTACCAATGATCGTTTAAAAGTTCAGTTGATCTTGCACACTTTCTTGCGGACTTAACGACCCGTAAATTAGTGCAGGAGGTTTCCGTACGAATTGTCACTCTTTCTCTACACTGTGGCGACTGCATCAAAGACATCATTCTGCTCCAATGCTTATTTTCGAAACCGGCTAGCAGATTAGCCAATGCGAACGCGTAAGCTGCGGTCGGATGTGGGTGAAGTTCAAGCGAAAATTACAACGAAAATACTGCAATATTTATCATTATTCGTTTTACTACTGTAAAACATTAGTAACCTGAAGCTTCAAAAATAAAACAATCCTACATACACATTTGTCAGCTGTCTTCTGGTTGATGCCCATGTCCTGGTGAACATTCTGTGGTTTTTCGGAAAATTCTCATAACATCAGGAGTAACTATGTGACCAACGATTGTTTTCGATTATTCTTTCTCAATTCAATGCAAGTACATGAGATTCATGAAGACTTCACAAGCCAGACGGCAATAAAATAAGAAGTGGCTGTAAACGAATGACAATAAAGGCCCATACTAGACTCTGCACACTAATTGGTTAGGCCCTGACCTGACTCTGACTGGATATTACTTCACACGGTCAGGGACGAATGTTTATGTGTGGTTAGACTGGATGTGATTAATATGTGGTCACGGAGGTTGTAAGGACTGAACAAATGATTTTTAAGGGTACAGGATAGGAATGTGTAATCCGATACCAATCGATTCGATGGCCGCCAGAATGCGACAGCGGACAATTTTTGATTGAATGTGTAGGGGGTCTGAACAAATAGTTCGTTAAGGTGCGTCGGTCCAGAATTCCACTACACCGAATGCAGTATCTAATGGATACAATCTGTCGTGTTGTTCCTAAATAATCTTGGAGGCCACAACTGTGGTAATTCCGAAGACAGATGAATAAGGAAATTTGCCGCAATAGCCGGTTGATTCAGTTAACCCCCAACTCTGCAGAAATCTGTGTACTAGCGACACTGGAGGCAAAGGGAACGCAAGGCTCTCAACCCCAGAAGTGTGGCTTCTTATTTATTGATTATAGATTAATTCGATTAAATTGGTTTAAGCGTCGGTTGTATATGTGGAGTTAGGGAAAGTAAAAAGTGTGAATAACAATGAGAATTATCAAATAGAAAATAGTGCACAAAACGCTACAAATGTTGGGTGCTTTGTAAACAACCTGGAATGCCTTGGTGACATCTACGAGGTGGCTGGTATGAGCTAGATGTACAATAGTGGCGCTAGTAATTGATTCACGACAACCGGTCCCGATCCAAGCTGAATAAGGTTCCTTGATCCTTTTTGACAAGTGCATAGTCGTACGACCAATATATTGTGCAGTGCAACAGCAGTATGAAAATGAATACACGAGCACTGATTGATCGCGGACTGGTAACTGGTTTTTTAGGCTAAATCTCGACATCGGTTTTATGCAAAATCTGTGTGACTGTGGTGACTTGAGAAAGACTTATCGGGAACAATTGTTCACCACATCGTTATTTTGTGGTCTATTATTTATTATCTCCTGACATTCTGAACATGCGTTTACGTACCAGTGCTGTTACAGACGGCGCTCAGTGTTCAAACTGTGCATTACCATTTGTAAGGCAGCATTTCTCCAAAAAAGAAATTAGTGGAACAATCACAAACTTTGCTGCACAGGATTTATGGCCCAACAAACTTCACTGCATATTATCAGGTGCGTACTAGAGAACAGGAGATTATAAAGCGGAAAACAGCGATCAAATTTGAAAATGAGCAAACAAGGAAAATAAACGACGGGACTATTCACTAATCAGTCAATAGCATGTTTGCCATCTCAGCGATAAACTAGACAGAGGATTTTGATAAACACAGATTTGGAAAGCAACGTCTCAGAGCAAGTGCCTCAGCATGTAGTACTAACCGGGGTTTATCAGTTGCGTAAACAATTCTGAATGTCTGTGTGTGATCTACCTGGTGGTTGCTCTCCAGGAGGTGACGGACGACGGCTGATACCGGTGGTCTGTGTGGTTGTTGTGTGCACACATGTGTGTCAGCTCGTATCTGCGCCCCATGCCTCTTCATCCATGCTGGAATATGTTCCGAGATCCAAAACTGCAACTGCCGTTCCGTCGTGCCAGTATAGTCAACCTGGCAACTACATGAGAGCCGGTAAATGATATGGCTCTTGGCGAACGGCGGCATCTGGGGTTATCGAGATGGAATTCGATTCTGCGTCACTAGGAATTTAAGTAACTTGATAAAGACTCTCTTGGAGGTGCGAAACGTTGCAAAACCGATAATTCTTTTGGTTTTAACTTATTGTGGCTTAAACAAAGAATTACTTAATAATGAAACTGGAATGTCTTTTCTGGTCTATATTAACACGATCTCTGCAGCACTATACGTCCGTTATACGGCTGCCTTCAACCGTCGTTGTAACGACATTCTGATATCATCCAGTTCAAACGGCGGTTGTAAAAACGACTTCATGTTCGGTACCACCATCACTGTCTACTCTTAGAGTCTTTCGTTGAAAAACTTGGAAATCAGTGATTGAGAATAACCGTTATCCAAGAGAACCTGCTTGATTAGCTGTAGTTCGCTCTGGCTTCGTTTCAGAATCGGTAAAGACAATGTAAATATGACAGCACTGTGAGGTGACAATGGAATATGAAAATGGAGTATGAATCAGACATAGGCTGGTGAGTGTCAAAGTAGCACACGTTAACGAGCATCGACTTGTTAGTAATGGCGTTAAAAACGATATTCCAAATCAGAGTTGTACGGCTGACTAGGCTGACTAGTAAATCAGGCTAGTGTAACGAGTGTAGAAACAGTCTTCGCATGAAGTCATCTACTGACGACGTTTTCACGATAGTTCCAGACATGGTGTTCAGGACTGGAATCTCGCTTGTTTGCACTTCGGACGACCCAACTTGTATTGAGGTTTCAGCAAAAGACCTCGATGACAGTGTGTTTAGACCAAATGTAAGAATGTGCCCCAGGCAACCAATTAGTTGCTGAGATGTTTGGTAGATCAAAAGAAAACCGCCTCTGACACATAAGTAACGCGTGCAGAAGTGAACCGGCGTAAGCAAACTTATCGTGCAAGAACGTTAGTGAAGCGATGAGGTTTATTTTTCGATTCTAAGTTGTACTCTCATAACCTGTTTTTGAATGTTTACAGTAGTACCCAATGCCACTCATCACAATGTCAACAAACAGTTAGCGGTAGTTTAGTAGAACCAGTGTGCTGTTTGTTGGGGCCAACAGATTTCGATTTACATCCAGTTGCACTGGCATTGCCCGATCTATAGCAGCCTGATTGCTAACCGTTCACCTATGGGCAGCTCCAAAGCACTCCATATATTTCGTGGGATTATTAGCGAAACTTGAGTTCGGTTATCTACATTAGTGAGAGATTGCAGACCACCCGCAAAAATTCGCCATTTACATTGACAATTCGTACTGAAACACAGCTTTAAGCAGTTGTGTTTGTAGATGACAACGCTCGTATATGTGACGGACCCATTGTTCTTGCTCTTGATAATATATATACATATATATATATATGTATTTAAGGAGAGAGCGGGACAGAGTTCAGTCAATGCCACTACCACAAAGCTTGCTCCGCAAGTAAGCAGTACTGTAACCGGGCTTTTAAATATACCGCTACTTTAAGGGTTATAAAAAACGCCGGGTGTTAGACAACTCGTAGGCTTGAAGCAGTACAGATTAATCTTCAAAAAAATGATGAAGACTGGCAACCTTTGTATAGTGGAGGACCCCCAACTTGTACTTTCGAACCATGTAGATAAGAGAGTAGACAGCACGGACCTCGTGTGATTGTTGGTTGACTGCTCCACGTCAATTAACGTACGTCATAATAGCCATCTAGGAATACGGTCAAATCAAGTTGTGGATTAGCTACGATTTATTTCTACTAATATATATGTATATATATAATAGGGATTCACATCGGTGAAACAATGCAGCGCCCATTTTCCATACCTATTGTGAGCAACAAGATCCGCCGAATATTTCCATGCCACTGTAAGATAAAACTTTGTCATGTTACAACATCTGCATGTTTACCACTCATCCCAACTTCTGATCAAAGCGCTCGCTGATGTCACAGTCTTTCGTATTTAAATCTCGACACAACCGTTATTGGTCCCTCAGTTGGTTGATGATTATCATAGTGAACTGTACACTCAAAGCTTGTCTGCAACTCACTCAAGCATTTAAGTTAGCCAAGTCGTCAGTATTCACTGTCTAGAGGTACATTTTTGTTCCAGCTCTTCAACAGGCCGTCACCAACGTCAATAATATGAGCTGATGATAAGATGATCGTTTTCGTATGGATCCCTTATTAGAAAGAGCTCTGATTCACAGTAGACAGATGTGTCAATGATTATTGTCTTTTGCTTTGGAATAGCTGATCCAGTTGTACTATTAAGTGGACCCGTTGTCATGCTGTTTTATTGATTGTTTCACCATCTTCAGTCGTGTTTTGTTTGTTAGCAGGCTTCAAATACGTCAGTGATGCAGTAAGGAACATCTCTGATATTTCAATAAGGCGTGCTATTAGGTCATCAGCAAATGCTTGTTTTCTCTCCATTTACTAATTTCAGAGGGCTCAGAACGAGGTTCGAGGATATGCACCTTTGATTTGTCAGCAAGTGCACAAACACATCTACACAATAGATCTGTTGAGCCTAATCCATTTTTAGACTAGGAAAGACACCAAACAGATGCGGTTCGTCCGGCACATATATTTGACTCCTCCACTTGTCCTCTGTAACTGCCATCTGAGTTGATGGCGAAGGGATGTTCGTCAAGTGAAACCAACAGTTTCGCATGTTGTTACCTAAGTTTTGCGTTCGAGAATTTGTTTTCCGTGACCTGAATAGTAGACACACGTTTCGCAAACACCCAAATTGTCCTTACAAGGCAAACTGCAGATAGCTCGCGGCGACGGCCGAGTGACCCGAACTCGAATCACGTAACTCAATCTTGTTTCCGGGATGATAACAAATTTCAGTACAATAAGCCTAGGAAGGAAGGCTACGTCAACGTTACTAACAAATCAGACGGTCCAAAGTGTTTTCCATCAGTTTGTAAGATAAAATAATGGAATAATCCAAATGCATTTAATAGTCAAGCGGAAGGCATAATCAGATAATTCAGTGTTTCGCTTACACGCCTGAGACCCAACAGTACAGCAGTATCAATCTGCCGACCAACAAAACAAACAGTGCAATACCACAGCGAGAATTGGCCACATGGAATGAAGGTGAAGATCACAAGGCAAATTAAAATGTGTAATTCTACCTTTTTCCTCTCACGGAAGATAACTTTTGCGGTTCGTAGTTGTTGATGGGGAGTAAATCTTACACACGGACAGGCAAAACAGATCAAGGCAAAATTGCTTAGTAATTTGTGCGGAATGAGGAGCAGTCACAAAGTTATTTCATGGTGGAAAAGTAGCGTGCACGAAAAAATACACAAAGGACTTACTTACTGTGAAATGCTGTCATTAAAATTAAACAAATACGAAATGATAGTATCTGCTTATTTGCCTATTAGTCTGAGCTCAGTCACAACAAACAGTCGTCGCATAAGCATTCGACTGATCCGGAGAGACAAATATAGGGCATGAAGGACACATGAGTATAGACCAGTAGTTGACACCGTCGTGTGTTCACAACCAGAATATTTATAGTCCTACACAGCGTAGGTATCAATGTTGACATTGCTAGCGGGCACTACCAGACAGAACTTATGTATCTCTTCTATTTCGCCAGTCAAATTCCTTGAGATCAGTCTTTCCTCACTGAAAATCATGTTATCCAGACTTGAGCTAGTCTGTTTTTCACATGGTCTGTGTTCAACGAATGCATAGCGAACCCCGAGCGAACGACAAGTAACGTGTCCCCGTGAGACGTGCTTTTCAAAAACGTGAGAGTACCCGGGAAATACACACATCCCAGTGGAACCATAGGACATGCGATTGAACTGCATCGGATTTCGTGGTGCAGGGTACCAATCGGTACCGAACGGTCGGAAGTAAAGTGGAAACACAACATCAATAGGCCAGACGTAATGATGTCCGTAGGACTCAACCGTATCGCGCACGTGCGTTGTATTCGCTTCGAAGTAGCTAATATCCAAAAAAGGCCAACCCCAAGAGAGTACTGGGCGGCTACGTTCTACATCCAAGTGTGTTTCATTGGCGTTTATTAACTTTGCGTAAAACTTATCTCTTGGAGTGCCCGCATACAGAATATATCCTTGATTATTATTTCGAAGTATTTCTCGCACTTTTGAGCGTACCTCGATGTCGACCAGCACATCAATATCATCATCCCAGGGTATGAAATCATGATGGCGAAATGAGCCTAAAAGAGTTCCACCATATAGCATGAAACGGTTTCCGAGTCCCTCTGCAAACATGATGTTAGCGAAAGTTCGGAGTAACTTCTTGCTTAGTTCACGTTGCACCATGCTCATCACCGGATTAAATAACGGTGGTAAGGGCACTAAGTGTCCGGAAGAATTCGTGCTTCCTGCAGGTTTCAATGCGATCGGATTTGGAGGCCAACTCATAGCAGTCAAATTAGGTAGTAGGGACATTTGCATATCGTCTCGATAGGCACGAACGCAAAATGGCGATTCACCTGCGATGTTCCCACTGTCCGATTCGATTTTCATCCAAGTATAAAATAGACGAACATCTTTGTAAAATATGATTTGACGTAGCAGAATGAAGATAATGCCTAAGCATGACGCGACCATCAACAGTTGGAATATACGTTTAGTCGATTTCCGATGAGGTCGAACTGATAGACGAGTCCTTACCATCTTGAAATAATTCACATGACCACGGTTGCCTGTAACATAAAATAAAACATAAGCATAGTGTTGTAGAGTATAAGGCATCTTCGATAAGTTCACACGATGCTGGATCCAGACAGACAACTAACAGAGACGTCGTTTTGTCCATTATTCATTCAAATGCGATGCTGCTGTTCATATTTGCTCAACCCATAAGCGATACAATGTGTATCAGAATTGAAGCGGTGTATAGGCTGCAGACCCATCATTTGCGTGATTCAACATTCTCAAACAGTAATCGTAAAATTATTGAAACGTGATCGGTTGAAAGGACAGGGAAAATAACAGCTCGCCTCCATCAGTTAATGATATAAAATGTGATGACCAGTGGTGCGTGTGTACATCCTCTACAATGACAAAAGTTCACCCCGTTTCTGGCTGGATACTAACGCTCGGGATTATGATGGGTTTAGTTTTAACTCGTTCACTCGTTTAATGTCCCTTTTGTACGTTTGTTAGGCAGATTCCATGCGTACTGGTTACACTCATTGCCGCTGCCTTGCGTTCTCATATACGACACAAGAATGAGCAATTAATCTAAAGACCAGAGATCTGTTGCAATTATGATGAGGATTTGCGTTAGCAGCGGAAAGTTTCCTGGTGTTGAAAGACACTAACTCATTCAACGACTGTATGTCAGTCACAATTAACCTAGTTAAGTGGGCAAACATTTGTGTTTATGCCTTCGAAGTAAAACTTTCGCCCACGGCTTTTAGGTTCATGACAACATATGGTGGTGTGAAAAATCACTGGGTTCGCAGGAAGGGGAAACTGAAGCTTGCTTCAAATCTGCGCGCAATAATCAGAAATCGATGTTGAGGCCGAATAAAAATCTGAGGTTTTTTTCCCAATCGCAGATAAACCTGATCTACTGTTGATTATTTCAGGCGTTTCTTCGTCACAAAACCATTCAGTTTTATAGCTTGAATACCACGCACATTGGCTCACACCTGTTCAGCTTTTCACTAGAAGGCGTGATGTGTTCTGATAGTTAACCTGACGATGACTAGATTCGGCTACCAAACGAACATTCTCCTCTGATCCAGCGATTGCCATTCACCTCGAAATACTTATGCCGTCTATCAAGAGGGCTAAATCCGTTTTGGACGGTTCCATTGTATTCATCGCACAAAATGTACCCATCTGTGATGTTGCTTACCTAGGGTAACTGAGAGGAATTTGTGTGCAATGTGAGGACCACTAACGAAGTGGTCCGTCAACCGAATTTGCAGCAGAATTCGCAAGTCTAAGCAAGTGACCGACTGACCACATCATCAACCATCACATCACGTAATAAAAGCAAACTCAGGAACGATTCTTGTGAAATTTGTCATAGTTCTAATGTGCAAGCAAATACACATCTGAGCGTTCTCCAGTTGGTGTTTTTGAAACTGTTTAAGGCTCTATCCGTTGCTCATCTATAAACCGATAGTTGCATTATCGAATAACTAACAGAACTCCTTAAGCCGCATTGGTCTGGTTGCTTTCAACAACACGAGTATTTTTCAACACTTCACCACCATAAGCTGATGAATGAACTAGGACCAGCTGAAAATTCACGTGCCCGTATCTGTACTTCCATAGGTGTATCACAATAGATGTACTATACTCACTGGTAGTAATTTAAAAATTCCTCCTACTTTTTGGTTTACTCTGGTATGAGAATGTATCAGCCTCCAGGTGAAATATATGGTGTTTGTGTAAGCATACACATTGCGAACCGTTCACACGTAATTGCATGACCGACGTGTCCCATTAGGGCTGATAATCGTATGGCCTTCAGCACACCTAATACGAGGGTGTATGATCTGTCTGCATCGCATCACTCGAAGTCCGTCTCTCAGTGTCTTAGCTAGCGTGTTCTGCAACTGATTACAGCTGGCCGTCCAGAAGTATACATCGATGACCGACAGGAAGCATGAGCACGGGACCAGTGCGTATAACCTGATCCAAGCAAGAGATATGAAAACACTGTGTTTGTTTGCTGGACGATGTTATCCTGACCACTTTGGCACAAAGCGATGGATAACAAAAGCGGCAATCCTCAGTGAAGGTGATTCGTAAACCGCAGAGAGACCGATGAAAATATGACAGTCCATTGCTCCAATCCTAACATCCCAACCGAAATGTACCATACCTCTGACTTCACATCATTAGTGACGGGATTTCATGAAGAAATCACATTTTGGCCACATTTCTCCAACTGGGAGTTTTCCAGAGGCCACTACCTATGTCAGGATATTAAACCGGCTTATGCCAGAAACATTCATTTCGAATGTGTGATAGGTAGACAGAAATGTATGAGAAAAAAGCAGCTAAATTCGCGCAAACTAGTTGGGTGAATCATTCACTTCATTCTGTCAAATACGACAACCGGTCATTCTTTCCGGTGAGATGACTGGTCCAAATTGACCATCAAACAATCAGCTCCTATATTTCCTATTGTAAACTGTCGAAAAAAGGACCACGAAACGTGACTTATTCAGAGTAAAGTCCGTCACATTTCAAAATTAAATTGGGACACGTTGAATTACTCCCACACCTTATCAGCATGCACAAGTAGCCACATCAATAATATTAAAACTGCTAATGTAGTCGTTGTCCTTGGTAGCCGTTAACAAACTGCAAAACATACGGAGTCAGTGTACCAGTATTAAGAATTTCAAGTCACCACGTTCAGCAATGCCCAAACGGTTTCGGTTCTGTGTTATGTACGGTTACTACATTAAGTCCCTGTTCCTAGAGAACGGAACGTAGAAAAACAATTTAGGTCAGACTTGGCTTTCTTGTCAAAGCAGAAAAACCCACATGCCGCTAAAAATAAATCTGCTGTTGAGCATTCATTTCATTCTTTCATCCTTCAGAAGCTAAGTGATCTCCTTTAAAACTAATTTCTCGAACATTCACGTCGCAAATAAATCAATACTTTGCGCAGACAGTATTCCAACGTGAAAACTTACTGACATTGTTTGCGAACTTCTGTACCCCTCATCCTATATCGATTGACTTTCAGAAATACCTTATTTGACTGGACGCTTAGCAATTTGGTTCCAGTTTTCAAAACATACCGTACATGCAATTTGATAACATAGAGACGGGCAGTCCATGTGGAACACTTTTCGTCCATTTTTATCGGTCGTGATTAAAGAAAAACTAGCTAACACCAAATCACAACAGCCCAATGCGAATGATTTTGTAGCAAAGGCCGTTCAATAAAACACGGTCTATTTTGTCCAACTCGCTTGTTCCCACGCTACTAGCTCGTTTGCGTTTATGAACCGGAAGTCCGGCCAACAACATTGGCGGTTTCCACTCACACTTCCTGTGCGCTTTCTCCTGGTTTACGTGTGTGCCTGACGCCCTCTGTCAGGTTTTTTTTATCCCCCATTCTTCGTCCACTGGTCCGATTTCTTTGAGTCGCGGCTCGTCCGGTCACCTGCGTTGTCCAGAATGCACTCACTGTGGGATTGTGAAGATAACTGATCGCCGTGCTGATGTATTCCAATGAGTACTGGAGTACTCGAGCACATCGCACTGTGTGGACAATACTTCGGTTTTTTCCAGTGATCGGGACCTAGTTGAACAATTTGTCATGCGTCTCAACAGGGACTTCCACAACTTCACGGTGACATGTGAAGCAGAGGATGTTGAAGGTCTGTCGTTCCTAGACACACTTATTGCACGAACAGCCGATGGATCAACAGCGCATAGCATTTATTGGAAACAAAGACGGTCTACTCCGTTCATGTATTTTCAATCCGGTGAGGCAAGGACATGGTGTGGTGAGAATATTGTTCACCAAAGCGCACCAAAGCTGCATACCAGAGCAACAACCAGAACTGCTCATGACGACTCTGATGTAGAATGACTACCTGGAACAGTTTATTAAACGTCTGGGCAAACCTAATCTCACAAGCAGCAGAAATAATGAGATAGCCGAGAAATTAGTATATATTGATCTATCCTTCAAGGGGAATATTGGGATTTTGCGAACAGTGCAATTTATCGTATCCTCGTTGAGAAGTGCCTATAACGCCACCGAATTGCGGATAGACACACAGGTCACCTGTGCTTTTACTCTCAACAGATCAACCTATTTGTGCTAAGTCCCACTGCGCATACCACTTCTCATGTAACTACGAAGGAAGCTACATAGGTAAAACCGTCAGACCACTGAACCAAAGAATGAAACAACGAGTGAGTTCATGAGCAGATCTCTCTACCCGAAATAGAGAATCGTGAATTCCCAGCCTCGTCGACTGGGCAGCACTTACGATAACCTGGACACAACGCGTGTCAAGTTCACCCATCATCAGCAAATGACGATATCACAATCAGCAATTCTTAAAATGTGCTCAGGCCATCGCAGCAAACCAGTTCAAACTTGCTTTGTGCATTCAAAAACAATTATTTGTGAACTTGAGGTAACTATGGTTCATAGCTGTGTTGGCTGTCGTTCAAGTCACATTACTGAACGTACATTTTTTCATCAGCGAATCCACAATTGTTCTGTCCGACTACTACAGATTCGAAGCGACATCCAGCAATTGGACGACCATTTGGAACCCTTGCTACCGCCCGATACCCTTCTAGTGGTTCGAGATGTTGTGAGACAACGAGCTCTCCATCAGAACGATATAGTAAAACAAAGACAACAGAAGTTCGACAACCCCTTTTCAACGGTTAAACAAAGAAACGATTGTTCAACAGTAGGCATACGAGATACCATTGCCCAACCGGTCATAAACCTGTCGGATCGCATATTGTCAGAAGCTGAAAACAAACTCTTGAACAAGGGGTTGATTTTCAACGTCAATCCTAAACTTCTAAATACACTGGAAGTGATTCCGGCAGTTGAGGGACAATTGTATATGTTACCAATCGGGCATAGATCGCCAGGATCATTAAAAATCAGAAATCCCTACCAAGTAACCTAAGTACCAAAGAGCGAGATGCATTCTGAACGTTGCAGTCTGATCAGTTAATCGTTATCACAAAAGCAGACAAATGGAGTCAAGTGGTCATTCTGAACAAGGGAGATTATGAACGCAAGGCAGCTGACCACATTTCAGATGGTCCGTACATCATGATTCCGGTGGGGGAACAGCGCTCCACTTTGAACAGATCAAGAGCTTCGACGGCAAATTTGCTTCGGAAGATGAAAGTCAGTCTGGGTAAGTCACTCTGGTTTACTCTATATCCTAAAACAGCACTAACTTCGAGGTTTTGCAGTTTACCAAAAATATATAAACCTGGGATACCACTCCGGCCAATTGTTGATTATACAAAAGCCCCAACGCACGCCCTGACCAAATTTTCGTCCCGTATTATTAAACCTCTTGAAAAGTGCGCAGACCATCCTATTCGGACTTCCACACAACTGATCACCAAGCTGAAAGAACAAGGCTTAAACCCGGATGGATATCTGGTCAGCCTTGATATTATTTCGTTGTTCACCAAGATTCCAGTGGGGAAAGTCTGGAGGTGATTCGCCAGCTTCCTGAAGCAGATGCCAGTTTGGCTGAACGAACAGGTTTATCAGCTAATGAGGTTATAGAAGCTACGGAGCATTGCCTACCGTCCACCTTCTTTACTTTCAACGGCGTCCTCTATCGGCAAACAGACGGAGTGACAATGGGCTCACCCATCTCTCCCACAGTTGCTAACTTGCTTATGCAAAATGTGGAGAAAAAGTTGCTGTCCGGCTTTTTTGATCCACCTAGAATTTAATGGAGGTATGTCGATGATACGTTGGTGGTGATACGTAGAGAAACTATTGATACATTCATGGAACACAAATTCCTTTCATCAGGAAATCAAATTTACGATTGAGCACGAATCAGTGGATCATGAGCTGAGTTTTCTAGACTGCAAAATACGCAGAAGAGCCGACGGTAACCTGGACACAGGCGTGCACAGAAACGGCACCCATTCTAATCGGTACCTTTCGTTCAGCCCAGAACACCCCCATGTGTATCAAGAAGGTAGTTGCATTTAGTCTGTTTCACAGGGCCTTGTTATTAATCAGTTCAAATGACGAGCTATTGAAGGAATACAAGACTGTAAAGTCGACATTGAAAGACAACCGTTACTGTGACAAGGTTCTACGTCGGATTCAGCAGCTACCTTGCAACAAGATCAACGAGTCCAGGAACTGGCTATTGGCTATCGTTATTCTGTACAGAAGGAATACGTCGGAGGACTTTAGACGGGGTGTCAATCAGCACAATATCAAAGTGGCATTTAAAGCCATCAACACGTTAAGGAATAAGTTAGTCCACCTAAAGGACAAACGATCAGTGCTGGAGCAATCAGACTGTGTTTACCGAATTAAATGTAAAGACTGTCAAGCTTCATACATTGGACAGACCGCCCAGCAGTTGGAAGTATACACTAAAGAACATGTAAGGCGTAGTAAGAAGCCTCCAATCGATACTCAGCAACTCCGGAATTTTGGACAGGATTCAGTCATTGCTACACACGCGGTCCTCAACCAACACCAAGTTGACTTCGACAGTCCGACAATGCTAAAATGTGGTTTCCTTAACCACGATGAACGTCTACTGGCAGAAGCCTTGCTGATCGCCAATACGCCACAAGCGGTGAGCCGATCTGATCACGTGGAACTGTCAGTTGTTTGGCCGGATTTACGGAGTGGACACCAGTGACAATGCACAGAAAAAGCTTACGACACCCCCTATCACCCACACCACCCCAAACAACCTACATGCGTGCAGGTTAAACACACACTCACACTGTCACACAACACATAATAACTATTCCCCCTTGTTTGAACCTGGGATCGTCACGTGATGACCTCAGATGAACCGTGGACCCTTACATCTTACTGGTCACGTATCTACACACCGCCTGTTAAACACACAAACACGTGCCAGCTGATGACTACCTCATTTGAAGCTTGTACAATGTGAATTTTCGGATTTAAATCGCTTGCTAAGGGTTCTCCACGAGGGTCGAAACGTTGCGAAACCGGTCACTTTTGGTTTTAACTTGTTGTGGCTTAACCAACAATTTACTTACTAATGAGCATTAGCACAATTCACAATGTTTTTTCTCATATCCGTTCTGTTTACGGTTCGGAAGTACTGTCACATTTTTTAGTGTGTGATATTCAGTCTCATGTTCGTATCTCTCCCTCAAGCATTGTAGACGTTAACTTGAAAATTTCCGTGTTATTGTTTATTTGGTACTAACGAGCCAATACGGAGTGTAGGTGGCCAGCACTATTCGGCTTCCAACTATATTGTTCTAACTACTGAAGGGATAGAATTGTTTCTTCTACCTCTATGTATTTGCCGACGGAAATTATGAGTGGTCAACCGGTTACAAGTGTATTCCAATTAATCACAAGCAGGGAGGTTTTGCCGAAGACGAACAGTAATTGTTCCTCGTGCGCTTTGCTTTTGGGATCAGTAGTCATCTAGTGTGAACCAAAACATCTAGTTCTCGAATGAATTACCTCGCGGCAATGAATGTGGACCACTTAAATTCAACTAATGAAGTAGAATAGGGTGGACAGTAAACCTACCGGTATCGTTTGAGCAACGTTTCTAACAAAGTTATTTGGGCGATTTATCTGAATTCTTAAATTGTCACGAAATGTAAATGGTGTCCAATGTATACTATTCTAAATTTTAGGCTAACCATATATAGACACACTGCCTTCATTGTGTTGTGGTAAGTTCTATTTCACTGCGTACGTAAAAGTCTTTTTTTACGGAATTGGCACTTGTCCAACACAACGATAATTCAAAATGGCACACAGTAAACAGACACACATTCGTGTTGAATGCACACGCAGATTGATCATAAAAACAGCTAGTTTCAAACCACTGAAACAGAAAATCGATTCGAACTCGGTGTTCTTCGTAGCAAACTGGGTATAAGAGGTTGCTTCCCTCTTCTCGTGTTTAGGTGAGCAATAATGAAGAAAGAGTGCACACGATCAGCCGAGTGTAACTGATGGTCATTCGAGTTTTGAAGAATGGTGTTCGCTACGACGGCAAAAAAACGTAGTTCACTCGGTAGAAGTTGGTCGTACCCAAAAGGCCCGCACAACAGCGCACATCCAAAGCAATTGATCGAATCGATTTGCAAGTTCCGGAGTCATAATCGCGGATGAAAAGAGACGGTTTACCAACTATTGAAGACAAAAGTTGTGGCGACTACAGGAGCCATCAAGTACACGTTACTTCGCTTGAACTTCCCTACCCGGCCGAAATAAGTGTCGGCAAGTGGCCTCTCGCTTAAGGCTTCTTTCGATATGTTAACACGCGTCAAACATAATTCCTTCTTTTGGGGGGCTATCGGCGGTCGACCACTATCTTTTATGTAGGTTGAACATCACCCACAAGTGATCGTGGCTGCCGCATTCCCATAGACTTTCCAGTCGGCCCCTTTCGAACAGCAGAGGTATTAGACTCGAGTTTCGCTCCCATTAGAGCTCGTCAGTAGTTCATATCATCGTCCGTAGTTCATGTCCCGGCAGTGGCGATGATATGCACTACTGATGAGCTCTAATGAGAGCGAAACTCGAGTCTAGTACCTCTGGTGTTCGAAAGGTGCCGACTGGAAAGTCTATGGGAATGCGACAGCTGCGATCAATTGTGGGTGATGTTCAATCTATATGAAAATCAAAATCCCCTACTACTCATCACTATTTTTTAGTTTGGTACCGGTCGGTCCGCATTTCAAAACAAATCGCCGTATGGTTGACAAAGCTGATAGTCATTGAGTAGCACATTGGTGACAAAGTCTCTAACGCTGACTTCTGTGGTTCGTTGATCAACAGTTCAAGTGTGCAAGTGTGCAAATACAAGCATCCGAATTCCATCTGCGCAGGCGAACGAATTTGACCAAAAGCTCTACTGAAGACAACAATAAAACTGTAGCGATTAGGCGACGGCGACAGATGTTTGTGCAACCCAATACTTGTGTGATGAACGTCGGCTAGCCTGTTTTCCATTGCCCATACAGCTACCTTACTCGACCCCAGATAACTATGCCACTCGGACCAATTATTAACCAAACGTGACATAGCCTGGAGAAAATTATTTGCATCACAGATTCATGTCGTGCCTATCTGCCAGCATGATTGTTGCTTTCGGACCTTAAGCTAAGGTGTACCGGTTTAAAGGTCTCGACACCCAATGCAGTGAATGATTCAACCGGATGGATGTGATGACTTGATTCGAAACGATGGCTCTCGGTAAAAGTGTACATTTGGACAATGTTAAGTCAGGTGATATTCAACTAATGTCAGCGTCGTCGTTGTCCCTCTGATCTTGTCTGACGTTCTTGCGTTTTACGTTTAAATTCATCTTTTCTATTGATCTCCCAACCACTGGTCGGTATTTTTGTATGGCGCTGACCTGGTTGTCAATAGCTAGACACGCAAGTGTAGAAGTCCCTATATTGTAGTCTCATCTTAAACAATGACGGCGCGTAAACTGTCTCGTATGTGCCAAACAGATTAAACACAATAGCAAAATTACTGACTTCTTGTTTAGTAAGTCAGCGGCTCACATAGCTTGTTGCGCAGCGCCCACAACGGCCTATACCACTCAAATGCCTCTCAGTCCGACCCAGAAATTTACACTAACAGAGTGCAGTGAGGAACCTGATGGATTGCCCAACGTACTCACTGGGTTCAACTCACGAAGAGGTAATAATATAACACAGGTCTTGACAGTGGTCTAATGCGAGACGTGTAACTAGCGCCGAATAGTGCACCCAAAACAAGAAAAGTTACTATTATTTGTTCACGTGGTAAGCAACAGATTGTGACAATGGCTGTTACATGTAAACATACGACTAGGCCAAGCGTGATCCACACTGGAATGCTCATCATGTTCAACCCCACGACAGTCAATCACGAGAGTTGCCAGTATGGAAGACCCATTATAAGGCTGTCCTTTCTGAGTACTGCAAACAGTTAACTCTTTCCAACTTTTAATTCATACCTTCACAACAACTACGCCGGAATAATGGTCCGAAATACAGCGACTTTCAAAGACCGATTCTTGTCTCACTCAGAGACAGAAGTGACGTAGACCTGTCCCATAACTACAGATAATTGTGTCAGTGCATTTCACGGTTTGGACCAGTGAAAATTTGTAGCCACTAATTGTGAATTTTCTGACTCAAAATGGCAGATGTTAATTGAATTTCCAGCCCTGCTCAGTTGGCATCCAGTCTGGCTCCTAAACTTTTACGAGTTTGATATTCGACACAAAGCATGACGGATCAGGTTCCACTACCAAATTTCGAGTGATACCAAGTTTTACGCAGACCGGCCTTATAAAATTGGCTCGATCGTTCGTCAGTAGAGGCAGACCCGCGAGGAGATTACTCTATGGTGATCTTCGTTGAGTATACGCATAACAGTGCCGCAGCCAGGATGAAAGAGCTTCGAATGGTATGCGATGTATTAAAACCGTCCATCGTCAGTATTACGAAAGGCAGACGTTGAAGGAGTGGGAAATATCATATGAGACGACTGTGTACAGTTGTGGTTGCCGGCATGCAAAAGACGGCAGTGTTGCTGTTTATACTGACAGCTGAGTTAAGAAATCCGCAATGCACGAGTCGGTTGTTCTGAGTTCAACTGAAGTCACGTGGCGCATTCTATATTTAACCAGTCACTCAGTTGTCTGACCGGTGTGAACTACTGACTCCTATCAGCTTTGTCGGTCAACGACCGCTAGCTTAATGATGTCAAACGCCGACTAACCTCTGCACGATTACCATATATTCTACTAGTAAGCGATTTTAAGTAACCTGAGATTGACTTTGATACCAGCGTGAATCATGCTAAACTTGTATCACATGCTTTTGAGTTATAAGATGTAGTTATGAATTCGCACTTAATCAAAAATGTAAAAAGGTTCACGGGATGGAAGGATTCTCAAAAACTTTTATGATTGGAATGTATTCTGACCAACGTAAACATGACTGGTAATCTGAAAATTAACGCTACTGGGTCATCACATTTGATGTAACAGGACAGGTAGTGATATCCCCGCTAACTGAAACCTTCACAAAACTTTTGCAGATTGGACCAGACATCCCTGACCAAACACCCAGCGATGTGTTTGGCTGTTGATCACTGACAGTTTATTGCGTGAACGGTTATGGAATTCATCGACAGATACATTTCGTTCAGACAATCCAGAAGACCCAGGAGCAGAACCTACTTTGGAGCCCCGCGAAGTAGTTGCAGTGAAGAGATAAGCTTGGCAGAGAAACGAGAAGGCATACACTGAACATTTTATAGTCCTTTACGGGGCAACGACAGCTGTGAGGGTCGACAAACATCAGAATCAATCAGATGTGAGCAACATGTTTGATATCAGTCCAAAACTATTCTGTAAAGTTGTTCCGTCCATCATTGGAGGCCGAATCACAGTCTTTCAGCTGTACTAGATAGGTGAGATGACCGTCTCAGGTGAGAAAACTGGCAACGTTTTCGGCAGTCAATAACTCGGTTTGTTCATTATCAGCTCCATAGAGTCAATGCGTACATCTAGTAGCAGAACTACAAAAGGCGTGACAAGAACTAGCTTCACACTACACATCGAGTTCCAAAAACTGTCAACGCTTTGTGAAAATAAATTCACTGGTTCTCATGTCATCTCACGTCTTATAGTAAAAGAATGTGTTAAGTTGGTAAGGCCGTTTAGTCAGGAAGGGTGAGGCTCTTAATGCCTGAAAAGTGGACACAATGTCACCCATCTCTAAAAGCGAGGATCATGATGAGCGCATTAATTACAAGCCGATTGCTCATTACTCATTTTTTCGGAAGTCACAGAGAGCTCAATTGACAACCTGTTGTACATGCATTTCATTCGACTCAGTATGTTGTCTCAGAGTCAACGTGGATTTTTACGGATATTCTATTATGTCACAAAGCTCCCGGATTGATGCTGTGCGACCGGCGGTGTATCTCAGGGTTCCATACGAGGACCTCTGCACTTTATTTTATTTGCGCACAAAATTTTGAAGCCTGTCAATGCTAATTTGCCATTACATGCTGTCAGTACCAACATTATGTGCATAAAAGAGAATAGGATTGAAAGTGAAAAGATACACAGTGATGTAAGCATACTCATCATCATCAGCTTTGAGCCTGACCAGGAGTTACTGTGGCTTGGATCGCCGGCCACTGCAACAGTGATGTTTAATATCTTCAAAGAAAAGAGCGCTACTGAAAAGGTGCAGGAACTAAACATGGTATGACTGCAGGTACGCCAATGAATGCGCCACATTGCAATTTCGGATGGCGTTTCTAATCAGCGATTTGAAGGATCAAGAAGACCTCAGTCAGGTAATTGATACCTACCCACTTTGTTCAATGAAACAGTCAGGGTCTTGATAATTAGTGACCACATTATTGTTTCACCATCACACACTTTCACCCAGCTGTTGGTGGTCTCAGTATATAATGTCCAGTACAGTAAACAATCAGATGACATACGGAGTACATGACCCATCGATCACATACTACGCAATGCGATTACTCGATCATTTGATGACACATACCAAGCGTTCCAGGATTCGCGATGTTGAATGGCTGTGTTGCCCACGCGATCAGTCCATTCAGTGTTGGCGAAGAAAACGACGGTCAAACAGAACAAGTCTGCGATCAGGCTAGAATTCTAAACCATACCACAAAACAGAACGCATACACAGTTCATAAACTCTTCCGTACAGCGATAACCAGACGTCATTCGAACGCCGTCCATGAATCAGGTTGCTAATGGTAACTCGTGAATTTGCTATTCTCACTGTTTTCCCACCAGCACTGTCACAAGCTGGGAAAATTGTGCTACCTAATTGTGTGAAGCTATCCATAGTAAGAACGTAAGGACTGGATAACTCCAGTCATGAAGCAGCACAGTGCACGTCAAAGATGTACAGCACATTCCATACAAACCCGCCGGTCACTCACCTTATTCATCATAGTCTGTATGCCTTTGAAAATGCGGCTAAGTAAGACAATATCATTCGTAATCTTCATGTCGGTCAACCTAGTGCTAAGAAGAAGTTGAACACCAAGCTCCCTGGATTCCTGAAGCTCACCTCCCAGAATGTCCTCCAGGACAAAACTGAAGAGAAATGGTAGGTGACTGTTGACGATACCGAGGCTAGTGAATACTATATCAATGTGAGCCAGTGCGAGAGTTTCATGTTGCCTTTGTTGTATTCACCAACGGTTTCTATCTGCACTCTGGATCTGCACGTATTAAATAGTGCACCAGGCAAGAAATAATTATCTATGTTCCTATCACACCAACGTTGAAACTCGGCTGTTCAGATATCCAATGAACTTTTGCAATATCAAGAATTATTGGGCCTACTGCACGAGACGTTAATAACACAGTATTCCCTGGTGTTCGTAAACCAAAGGTGACAGTTTAATAGACGAGATGGACCGTGTACTAACTAGATTCAATTTGTTGGTTAACAGCTCGGCATGTCTCTCATGTGGTCTTCCCCGGATCTTAGACAATTTTTCCTGGCTCTTTAGCTGATAAGTGATCAGACATTCTGTGAAATGAACTAATAACAAAGGGAAACCACCAAACCGTCCCGAAATAAAAGTGAATATCAAGCCAAATCAGAGATTCCACAGAGGCTGATCTGTCACTGGACAGTGTTTGTGCTGATAATCTGAAGATTGTTGAGGAAATTGGACAAGCATACTGTAAGGTTACTGGCGTTGAGGTTAACACACTAATCTCAAAAGCAAGCGGGTCGGAGTGCGAAATCTGATCCGGACGATGATATAAACTATTAGTTGGCTCTGGTAATAAGAAAACTTGAGTCTAGTGATTCCTTTCAAAGTGAACTAGCGAAATTGCTTGGTTCAATATGAGTGTTGCAATCAATCCTGAGTAGTGTTCAGATTGAAATAATTAGATGTGTTTAGAGCTATGCAAGTACGATTAATTGCAGAATACCGTGGAGGTTATGAAAGTAAAACAAAGTATGCATAGAATAACTGGCCCTGGTCCGTCTGACCTGTGACCACTGACCTTAGATCGATCAAGCTGATTTTCATTGATGGTCATTGACGGCCACCAGACCGACTAATACATCTCGCCTCTTCAAGCTTGTATGCAATCTCTTTTGATCGATCACACTGATTTCGTTTCTGATTTATTTTTCACTTGTGTTTAGCTCATCGCGATTATTAATTCGAGGTTAGTACAGTCCTCTCCTTGTACATTCGATCTATGGTGCGCTACTTTCAACTGTGTAAAACTGTTTAGATAGACCTAACTTCCAAAGAGTGTAATTAATTCACGTGGTCCTGGTCATTTTGTGGTAAGTCGAACCCGCTATGCCGAGAAGTGATCGTAGTAGTGTTTGTGATTTGTGAACATTTCTTAAATCATACAAATGCAAGTCTTTCGGTTATGTGTCCATATGAAAGCAAGGCCAGCAACTCACAGGAAATGTGTTTCTCCACCAGCCTTATTTCACCAGGTTGGCTTTCTTTTAGAATATGTTCTGCTATCTGAAAGGTTGACATTCATTTTCTTCACATATTTCTGCTTGTCCATCACAACAGTTCCGGACTATTTATCACGTTTTAAAACAATTACCTCCTTCCAGTTTGCTATTTCTTTGATAGTGAACATTTTTGTTGCATGAAAACATTCAAAAACTGATGCGATAAATCCATCATTTTAACCTTACACCAATTGTGGATGTCTTTAGATGTGACAGTCAGTCCTCCCAATTAGTCATATAGGTTTTCGAATTCGGCTTGCACTTGTGAGTTGTGAACAACCCTACGCTGGCATTCAGATGGGAGTAGGTGTTCGTGTATGCAAAGCGTATGAAAATGTACACTTGACATCCCATTTTAATAAATCTAAACTCAACCGACAACATGGTAGACAAACGACTTTTGCAAAAGGATAAGTTGAATATCTGAAAAGTTTGTTGAAATCTTAGCTGACTTTAGCGTGCAAATCTTGTGCATGTTTGAAGTATTCTCACGACTAGGACTTCTCTGATTATTGCATATGACAATTCAATCGTGCTTAATGTGAGACAGCGACTCAACAATCATGGTTTCCTCATGAAACAATGTTCGGATTTCAAATCCATGCCTAGTCAAGAATATACACCACCGTGGAACATTAGAAAGGGCAAAACTAGCGTCTAGGTACGGTTTGGTAAGTCTTTTGGATGGCCGGGTTTACGATCAAATGTGGTCGATGTCCAACTCATATCAATTACAACTTCGTACTATTTATCTGTGACTCAAGTTCGTCTACAAGAATGACATAATGACGGATAGAGCATGATTGGTTTGTGACGGGTCTAAATGGCATGAGAAATCCCAACGTAGAGGCTAAATAATCGACACGAATGGAACGAGGTTAAGAGAGTGTTAATCGAATATGACACTGTGAAATAATGGTATGAAGTGGATACAAAAGAACAGTGTAGCTTGTGATATAGCACTGGCTTCGGATAGTTTAACAGGGTTAGGTGTCCCTGATTGTTGCTTATTACAGCAGGTTCTCTTCCCTAATTCCTTCATATTGTAACATATGCCGATTTCACTGATGGGAACCGGAGGTATCTGCCGTACATGCGCTTTGAACTGAAAACCAGTAGGAGAGTTTCTACACATTGTAGCTCTCTTGTGTATTTAGCTACACTTCATCAGATGTACATTGCAAACTACAAGTGTACATAACAGCAATCAACAGGCATTTTGTAGTAAAATGTCAAAATCTGTAGCTACATGCATGTACACATCTGCATACATTATTTACCATGGAAGGGCAATGTTGACAAACATGTTTTCCTTCAAGCATGGATGTGGAGTTGACCTGTAAATGTTTTCTGTCCCAGTAAACCATAAAAGCCTTTCGACTTGCTTTTGAGTATTACGTTTGAAAGGCTGTCTCTAAACTATACTGGGAGTAGCATGTCTGCACATATCCAACAAACGATGGTGTTGGTTTTTGGGAGATAGTAAACAGTTTGATTGGATTTATACAGCTTCGAGTAAATAGGCAATTTGTATCGTTGATGTTGTTGTTGTTGTTGTTGTTGTTGTTGTTGTTGTTGTTGTTGTTAATTTCATGTCAAGCAAGTAAAATGGAGTGTTAACTTGTACTAAACGAGTATTTCATTGGCCAGCTTGTCTCATCTCAGTTGATAGTGTGACAATGAACACAGCTAACTGCTCGGGTGAGTATGAAAACAACGGCACATAAAACCATTCTGAAGTATTCTAGGGGATAGAAGCAAAATTTTTGTCCAGGATTGTAAGCGGCGAATGGACTTTGACGAATACAACACACACAGAGAGAAAACGGAGCTAACGAAACCGCAAGGGATTGATGATGCTATGTGGTCTATCCATAGAAATAATACAGTCACTATGGTTGTTATCCTCACCACATCCTCCTCTTTTCTAAATTAACACTGTCAATATGACTGTGAATTTTGACTCACCCATAATGACTTGTCTGGAACCGTCCGATTAAACGTCATTTCAAGAGGTCATCGTAACCAGATTATGAAATCTCTTAGATAAATGATATCTAAAGTGTTGATGGTGAGTACCTAATTCCGACGTCCACTATACCGTCACAGCTTTTTGCAGCAGTCTATCTTGTGCTCAAGATAAGATCACACAGACGACTGGTTCTTGACTGAACCCATTTCTCAGCGTGTCAAAAGCTGATGTAACATTAACGGATAAAGTGTCTTAATTGTTAATGCGAACTAAGACGTGCCGATACAGGTGGTACTCTCAGTTAGAAAGCTTTCCGGTCACATAAGCTTATACCTGACTTACAAACGCCGGCTTGTGTGTTCGGTACGTAGCTTCACCAAACCGCTTTTCGAAATCACGGGCTTGAAGTGTGAACGTGTTTCGACAAGATGAGATCGCGTGATTATGCGCCGTCTGTTGCATAATTAGAACCATCATGTGCAAACTTGTTATGGACTTTTGTATGAATCTGGAAAGTCTTCACGACTTCTGATGTAGCATGCTTGTTGGTAGCGGTGGGAAAATTCAAGATGTCAAGACGTGGAAAACTAAAATTTCACAATGGGACTTGCTGCAATTTCTTGATCCGAGTCATATGCGTGCTTGTTACTGTCAGATTATGTGGTTTTTGTATCCCTTTCAAATCACGTTTCTTCTAATCTTACACTAGCATAATGTAAGCTAATCATTTTGCTTGAAGCAATTATACTTTCTGTCAACATTCATCTTAACAGTACAAGACAAATTCAAGCGCACACAGACTTCCCCACCTCGAGCCTGTGCAGTTCTAGTGAATTACTCAACCACAGATAGTAAGGGCAAGTGAGATGCACGAATATGAAATCGAAACACAACACTCCGAGACAGGCGTCTTTGTCAATAGGCAACTAAAATTTACAACAAATGAAAAAGACGTATTGGCGCATTCTTCACGCAATCTTAAGAATGTTGTATTCCGGTCACCGTAGTCATAGCTGGCGAGACCTTTCGCATTTCAGTTCACAAAATACAGTAAGGAACTCAAGGTCATCAGGTCAGGTTTCCCGGAAGAGTGGTTGTATTCGTGAATCTGTAAGACGTATGCCACTATGAGACTAACCAGAAAGTGCTGTGGTTCATGGAATGGCCCGCTGGAGAACTGACGTGGAATTGTTTGAAAATGAACAAGTGATTGCTAGAAAGTATCAAAGTTGATAACAAGAGACTAAGCGGGGAAAAAACGAAAAAATAGTGGGAAAGCAGCCACACCACTAATTGCAGCACATCGCCATCTCGGATACCGTTTTTAACCAGAGGTCTGAATGATTACGAGGACGTCAGTGAGGCAGACGGTATCCACACATCTCACTTAATAGAACAGTCAGAGTCTTCATATTGACCGAGCACCACGAACGTTCTGAAAAAAGCGCCAGCGAACTGCCCTACTCTTCACGCGTTTATCCCACTCGTTGTCGGAAGCACTAATGGCCAAACCCTGCAAGTCTGTTATTATCTTTGTTGCCAGCAGACAGGGTTGGAAAACCATAAAGTAAAACAGAAAGCACAAACGCATTATGTACCTTTTCTTTTAACGTCAACCAAAAATCTTTCTGACCGTACAGTGAGCCCGGTTGACTTCCACTATCCTCAGTGATATCAAGTCAGCAATATTACTGGCTGAAGAGATGGTGCTACCCAAGTAGGTGAAACTGTTCACAGTCTCAAACGGATTACTTGCAATAAAGAATTGGGCTACCCAGTCACTAAGCAGCACAATACACGTCGAAGATGTGAAGCACATTCCATACAAACCATCCGGTCACTTACCTTATTCATCATAGTCTGTATGCCTTTGAAAATTGGGCTAAGTAAGACAGTGGTGTCCGTATACTCCATGTAGGTTAACTTAGTGCTAA
Organism: Paragonimus heterotremus; assembly: GCA_013368495.1. Classification (NCBI taxonomy): domain Eukaryota; kingdom Metazoa; phylum Platyhelminthes; class Trematoda; order Plagiorchiida; family Troglotrematidae; genus Paragonimus; species Paragonimus heterotremus. The sequence continues at coordinate 146,333 of LUCH01000379.1, forward strand.
GAAGAAGTTGAACACCAGGCTCTCTGGATTCCTGAAGCTCACCTCCCAGAATGTCGTCCATGACAAAGTTAAACAGGAAGAGGGAGATCGGTCACTCTTGACAGACACCAATAAAAGTGACGAACGTCTGAGACAGTTGTCCACAGACCGTGAGTGTACTACAGCACTGGGCCACGGGTACCTGCTTCTGCTGAACACGGCTTAAACTACAGTGAGGCACCTTTGCCATTCCAGTTGAACAGTCTGCATTCTAGGAGATGTCAATAGGCGTAGGTGTGACTTAGGTGAGAGTGTCACAAGTGACCGTAATGTGCATCCCAACAGCACGGTAGTGAACAATAAAATTTCCTCGGCACACCGGCTACTCACCAGATGTTTAAATTGCTCCACTCAGACTGCTTCATCATTATGTTCAATCCACCAGTGTTTCCTCATTTCAAAATGAATATCTAAGTTTGTCGTTCTTATTTCACGGAAGACGTTAGTCTTATTGAGAAGATATAAATCTTATTACTACAGATCTTATTATACAGGATTCTCTTCCAACCCCAACATCCTTTCACGAAAATTGCTTGTGACTAACGAAAACAACCACCTCTTGTGTAACTCGTTAGAACTACAATATCCAATGAGTCGTCTGACTAACAGATAGCACTCTTTTAGTATCCGGGTATGCCCAACTCTCAGAGTCTATCATAACTGCGTCGTCGGTAGTTGAGTTCAAGTGCAGATGGGATGCATATATTCGGGACACGGAGCCGATTATTCAGATGACTTGGTCATCGAACTCATTGGTTTAGAAGGAGAATGCTGTCGAACTTTCACTGTTAATGCCAACCAGGTGTTGTCTGTTATATGCTGTGGTGTGATTGTTTTATGTCCGACAGTCACTGGTTGAGTTTCAACTCTACCTACGATCCTCTGAATTCCCCTTTCACAGTCTTTCTATTGCTGAACCTCTGAGGGCGAAACGATCTCCTGATTTGTCTTGTGATTGCAGCCCCCAAGTTTCTCAACGAACCGGTCATCCGTGGATCTGAAACCGATACATTTGGCATATTCGTGCAAACGGTTGAACAGAACTGATGGATGCACAAAATTTACGCACAAACTCTACATGTTTTTAGTTAAGTGAACAGAAACGGATTGTGAAACAATACTGACCGTTTTTCACCAACAGCATGACCGTGTTCTCTGCTTAGTTAGCCAACCAAATCAGCACTTCCATCCACACGTAACGAACGAACAGTGTCTGTCACCGTTAATCCACCTCGTCCAATTAATTAGAGAGGCGAGTTGTGAAATGTTCTAATGTTCCGTTTTGTACAAGAAGAAGTCAAACGTCACAGCTCATAATAAACATCTGCACTGTCTGAATCAATAGGTTTATTGATTATCGACGGCTGCGTGAAGTGAACCAGCTGAAAACGCCTCTGAATATGGATGGTGTTAGTTGACGTTGTTCGTTTACTGACTGTCCATAATAACTGACAACGATCCAATATCCTGTATTATACTGATAACGAACATTACGGTTGTGTTCGAAGTTGGCAGAAGTGACCAGGTGATTGTAATATAGTAGCATACTGAGCGGATTGACCAGATCTGATTATAACAGGTGATTGTTGATAGTTCAAAGTAAACGGATCGAGAAAGTGATATCGCTAGCAGACATATTCCACATAAAGTTTACCACACCCATTCGATCGATATACACTATGGTCCATGGATTTTCGGAAATCGATAACTCCTAGTTTAGCAATCGATGGCCGACTGTATTAAGTGGGCAAAATACCGGAAGTGATACCAGCTGATAGACGTCACAACGATCCTGTGTCAGTTTGATTCAGTTTGTTCAGTCACTCCAGTTATGTTGGTCGCTTTCTCAAACATGTCTCAACGTTTGAAATATAATGGTTGAACCCTCCACAAATTATTTCTAGGATACTCAAATACATCGGATAAGGAGATCCTATTGATGTTCACTCGTGAAATCTGCTGCCAAGCTAAACGTTTATTTCAACTGGCACTATGCTTGTTGGATCTGTTGAAGTTCGTCTGGTATGTTTTTCGTCTTTTGTCTGGTATGATGCGGAACGATGAATCCGTTGAGGTATGTTTGGTTTTTTGTAGAAAACCTAGCCTCGATTTGTCTTTATTTGTCTTTGTTGTGTGCAGTAAACGATCATGACGAACTGTGTACCATAACTGCACATAAAATGTTTGCTTTCTTTCATTTTTCCAACTATCATTGTTTATCTGTTAAAACCTCTTTCTTGGTACTGTTCGACACGTTCTCAAATCCATTTGTAACTAAATGTTCTAATCAGCTCATTTCCCGTTGACTGGTTGCTGTTTGTGAACACGTGCTTGGTTGCCACATTTTGAACTCCTTTGCTGGATAATTTGTGTATCTGGTTGATACACGTTAAACGTGAGATAGTGCCTTTGTTGTAATTCCATTAAACAGTACCGTATGAATTCCATTCCCTTCGATCGCCTTTCCTGATATTTTTTGGACTTAGAAGATAGTCCCGTTAACCCGAATTGGAATTATCGAATACGCGTTACTGAGTGAATTACTCTGAATCACCAGGGGCGATTTCACAACGCTGATAAAAATATGAGTGAGGAATCTGTGCAGAATGCGTATGGACACTCAGGAATCATTGTAACGATTTAGTATCCACCCAAAACGCGACGGTTTGTTTGTTATAATTGTTGTCTTCCGCTGCCTTGAAGTGAAACAATTCTGAGAGGACGGGAAACAATGCCACATGATACAACATAGCTTTCAAATGAAAAAACCGGTGAAATCGCGGTTCACCAGGCTAAGTGGTGCATACAAAACATACTTACGATCAATATATGATGGTCGTGACAGAGCATGTGCCACGCCGGAGGTTTCTTAGCAGCAATACTTATTACATGAGTAGTAGAAGTTCGAGGATTTAGGTTATTTCAAATTGTTTTCGATAATTTGTCATACTATCAATACATCTATATAGGTTCAGCGAAATCAAAACAGTACGCAGACAAGTACGTAAACAACAGGTTTGGCAAGATGTCACTAGGTCACGTACAGCGTTACAAAGTATCCAAACATCTATAAGCTAGTCACTCAGAGTGCAACTCACCAGTGTTAATGATGAGTGGTTTGCAGTTCCACTCACCATTACCTCACAGAATTATCGGTTGGTATTTGGTTGAGAATGCAGACCAATAGTTCGACCTTTATTCATGGAAAATGCGGGACTTGTGCGAACTTTTTCTGTGAACACAAAGTGAGATAGCTACCGATCCAGCAATAGCCAACATCCGTTGTCTGGCCAATTTCGGGTGAGTGACCGGAACTGCGTAGATAACATGGAACGCCTGAGTGGGGTCGACCCGGTGATCAGTATCTCCCAAATGTGCGACGACTGCGCTGTTGAGTGATTTGGTAATACTTGTCCCAAGCCAAGCTGAATGAAGTTCTTTGATCTGTTTTGACAAATGTTTCATCGTGTGATCCACGTATTCTGCCGTACAGCAGCAAGAGACTTAGTATACTATTATGGATTGGTTGAGAACAGTGAGTTTGTCGTTTGAGCTCAAAGTCAGCACATCGAATGTGATGAACCAACTGAGTGGCATCGCCGCCGGAAATCCATGCCTAAGAGTCTGATAAATTCGATGGCTGAGTGTCCCCATTGCACTATCACTTTTAGAATGGAGGCAGATAGGAACAGCTTTCTTCTCCACCGTGGTTATCGGACTCCGTGGCCAGTCACACTTAGGCTCACGGTTACAAAACGGTCCAAATAACCATTTTCCCGCAACATGTTGGCGATTGTCTCCAGTTCCTGTTCTACCGTGTCAGCAGAACTAATCTCCATTGCTCTACTGGTTAGGCAGCGAACGAGGTTCTGGTTTTGTCTCAATTATATCAAACTATTAAAATTTGTGTATTGTTTGGCACATGTTGTTCAATGAGTTTTCTGACTCCGCTTCAGAAGTATACGTGATGTCGGAGTGTGCCTGATTGAATGAGTAAACGACACCAGGTAGATCACCCTCTGATTTCAATAGAACAAAAACATCGTCTACGTACCGTTGATAGAAGCACAAAATGTTATTAGATTGAATCAGTTGTTGATGTTCAAGCTTGTCCATGAAAATGTCCTCTAATAGGGGACCCAGTGATGACCCCAATGCGACCCAATCAGCCTGACAATACAATTCGTCGTTAAATCTAAATAGAACAGGCTCCAACGGATGATTTGGCTCATGGATATTGGGTAGGACGCATAGACGGGGGGTGATGGAACCAGTCAGCTTAAGTCGTTCGAACTGTGTCTGTAATTATTCCTTGTCGCAAAAGTTACTTGAAAATATCTTCCATTTGATGCAAGATCAGAATTGGTTTTTCCTCCTTGGTTTCAAGTTTACTAAACTTACTCCTATTTGAGATGATCTCCAACATTTTTCCATTGTAACCTCTCCCTTTCATAGTAACTGTGTCTGCACCATGGTCGGGACGTGTCATCAGGATATCTTCAGGTTCGCGGAAATCTCCAAAGGCTTGGAGGTGATACGATTCATAAGAGTAAACTGAGTTTGCCAGTACTGATAGCAACACTTTACTAGGTCTGATGTGAATTGTTCCGGAGTACCATTTGAAGTGAGGGTCAACTGATAAATCTGGTTATAGAGATTTTCAAATTGTATTTCAATTTTTAATTGGTCACCTTCACGGCGTGGACAACGAAACTCCAGTCATAAAGCCAATATTTCAAGCAGAGCTATGTCAAGTGACACATATCCTTCTGGGTTTACAAGAAATAGTGATGCAGCCTTCTCGTCAATGAGACGAACCATCAGCTTTGAATAACCGGATTCAAATGCTCATTCACAACCTTGGACGAATGGTATTGGGCTTATCAGATTTGAAATAACTTAAGTTCTCGGACTTCTAGTACTTAATTAAGTCATGCTCAGTTTGTTCAATGAAGACAGTAAATTTAATCTAGCTGAACAGTCATGATTACGAGGTTATCAGTAAGATAGAGCAAATTGGTTCTATTTCTTCTTCTTTCAAAATGATCGGGCAATCTGAACATTATTCATATAAGGTTGTGGTTGAGTACTTGGAACTGCTTCCTACGCAGTGGAGTTCAAGGAGGATGCATAGTTTTGTTGAGATGACTGTGTGTCCAGTTTACAGGCAGGGCGAGAGATTACGGACAAATGTCTTGGGAGTTCATCACTTCTAGGGGTGTTCGTTAACGGTGTCCGATCCCCCTCTCCTTGTTCAACCTTGTCATAGACCACATTCTGAGAGGCGCGATTCAGGAATCTAGGGTCAACTAATCATGCTGCACAAGTTACGATAATCACGTCACGTATTTCACGTACCAGCTGAGTGCTTACCGCGCCGAACTTTATATTATGAGGTAACCGGCAATTGAGTGAAACCATGTGATGGTCAAGCAACAATGTGATCACGAGGTATGATAACCTTGACTGCTCCATTGAGCAAAGTGCGTAGGTTTTACCAGCCTGGCTGGAGTCCGCGTCATCACTGAATTTGATGATTTGAAACAGTGTTCGAGATGACAACTTTCCACATAGACAAATCTGTCAACAACCTCTGTAACCTCATTGTCCAACATTATATCTACTTAACCACAGCAACCTTGCAGAAGCACTTTGCATTCTGAGGCTGCAAACCGTATTCCGGATTGTTTGACAGAGTGCGAAATAGCGTCCAGCATTGCTTGTGCTGCTTGAAAGTTGTCAACAGCATCACCTTATCGTCAGCATAATCAGGGTCATTCAATCCTACTCCAGGTAGTGGGTATACGCCGGTATATTTTGACCCACAGAGACAACCTTCCATTATATCGTCCACCACAAGACTAAACAGAAAACGTGAAAGAGAACAACGTTGACGTATGCAACTCATGATGCTTAAATTGTCAGACAGTTCTCTGTAAACCCTAACTTGAAGTGGCACATGAAAATAAAGCGCCGACAGTATGTTTACCTACTGGTTTGGTACATCTCGGCGTTTAAGTGAATCTAAAAGTCGCGCGAAAATTCCCAGTGTAGTCATGAAAAATACTATGTAACGAACAAGCTTGTTTTCTAAAGTGTAGATCGACCAGGGAGAATCCACGCCTGTTCTTCCACAATGTTTGTCTCTCGAACTGCAGTGAAGTGGCGAAGTATAACGGATGCGACAACACTAGTGATGACTGGTGTCAAACTAAGTCCTCTATGGCCTCTGCAAGATCTCTGGACCGTCTTCTTTTATATGGAAACAATTATCAAGTGACCACAACAAAACAAAATGTTTCCCGTCTTCCACACAAGTTGAACCAATTGAGTTAGGGACTCTACTAATACACACCAACCTTCTTTGATAATCTGGGCCAGCAGACCAGTTATAGTTAAGACCCGAATTGCAAAGGCAGACCTCAGTCTCAGTGACTGGTTCCAAATCTGCTGACTAGAGTGTTAAATTGCATGCTTGTAGTGGTAACACAGTACGTGCAGGAGGTCAGCTTAACTGGCCTTCGGAGTGGTCCGCAAAATACTCTAAACTTCTTGATTGATTACGGATCAACGTGCCATCTGTCTCGTTGACAGGTTCAATGATAGTGGAACGGATAAACTTGAATAGATTGGTGGTGTTTCCCGAAGCAGAAATGGTCTTCACTTCATTGTCTTTTTCCATTAGCTAGGCATCAAGGTCGGAAATCAGGCGACACTTTAGCTTCTTACGGATATCTCCCCTAAATTTGTTGAATGAATTGTCAAGAGGAAGGTTCCGTTTGTCTTCTAACGACCTCGGGAATTTTTCTGAACTCCAAAGTCTGTTTAACCCACGAACCATATAGCATGTAGTATGGCTTGAATGACATGTGAGATTCGACTCGAGCAGCTATTAGAATCTTCTGGGTGAGAACTGCTAAACCTGCTTTCTAAGCTGGTTCGATACTCACACTTTGCCGACGACATAGCCAGCTTCTTAACCTCCGGCAGCTGCTGCCTGTGGGGTCGTTGCTCAGCAAAGTAACAGCAAAACGGCAATATATCAACGCGCGATGTGAGTTCAAGTATGTGCTCCAGTAAGGAAGAAAGACCTGATTGGAACCAGGCTAGATATAATTAAGCTGCCCACAGTTATCCGTGCAAGGTGAGTCCATCTCAAACCTGCTACCTAAATAAGACACTGCTCAATCAAGGCAGCCAGCCGGAGTGTTTATATCTCCGGTCCGAATAACCATATAAGAACCACGTGTCAATCAAAGGAGAGCGACCAGATGCGAATAAAAAGCATCCTTGACACCGAAGTGACTGGAAAGATTTCTGAACGTTGTGCGTCTAGAGATGGCCTTAACAGATCCTGCTCAGCGGACGGCACCAGGTCTACTGCTAACAGAATTCCATTCTACCTGTACGACTGAGGCCGCCGTGCTGAGGACCATATCTATTCCAGTCTGACCGGTAGCGTCGGCCGTGAAGTCACTCGAAGTGTGTAACCAGTATCGGGTAGACAGAGTGGATACGGTTAGGTCCATAAGTTGACTACTGTCCTGGATTCTCATCTCTGAAATGCAGCAGATATCAGCATAACGAGTCTAATATTCGTGCGAGAGTGGTCTGTTGACCTATCCGTTTTGGAGTGCGAATGTTGGAAGTGCCTATCTTAATCCGTGCTGGAGGTCTAAGCAATGGCGGTGGAGGTCTGAGGCTTGATAGTAAGAGATGGGACTTACTGATATAAGGTTAGTACGATTAGTTGTATCTGTTGTGGGGCCTTCGAAGTGCTTATCACAAATGGTGATCGGGAGCGGCTTGAAAGCTAAATTTGATAGGACATTGGGGAGTTGTCAGCAGTAGTATGTTTTCGCCTATCCACCTCGTTGTATGTAGCAGATAGGGCGACTCGGTTTAGACTGCGAGACGGCCGATGCAGTACGAAATTATTGGTGTTATGAATAGTCATCATTGTATGTGAGCTGAGATACAGTCAGGACCCCCAGACCTGGAGAGGAGAACGATTGGGGTTCCCCATCAAAGCTCTTGGCTCAAAAGTCCGTGCCACAAGGCAGCGGGTGGGTGGTAGTGTGCCAGAACTGGTACATTTTTCGGAAAAAGACGCCAACCCTTCTTTCCACTTCCAGCCTGGAGAACCGGAAGACTGTGGTTTGTCAAACATTTACCTATCGACCAGTCTGGTGTGAGAGACCGTTGGTATGGTTGTCACACAATTCAGTTCAGCCTAATGGGCAACTGAGGCGTAAACCATCACACAACGTCAAGATCCAGTCTCCTCAATACGTAAGAGTGTAGCGCGGTCCATCGGGTTCGAGCTGAAATCTTCATTCGAACCCGTCAACCAGATCGTTTGAAGGCATGACTGAGTCAGGAATGTCTACTTTCCAGCAGTTATCTGTCAATCAATCTAATCGTGTTGCCCGCCCAACCAGCTGTTTAGGCGTCATTGTTAGAAAGCGTTCCAGTGGTACAGTTAAACATCGCTAGAGACATCATCTCGGTATGCACGCCACATCCACGTACACAAATCAGTAAAATACGTGCAAAAACCAACTCCACTAACAGAACCACTCCGCACTGACGGGGAACACTCTATACGGAGCAGCCTGCCACAAGTGGTTCGCCTACACACACTGAAGAAATCTGATCTTAAGAATGCCGTCCACGCATATCTCAACTCAGTCGGCCATCAGTTCGCACTTGTCACTGACTAACGCGAACTGCCGCGGCGTGTGTAGTCAGCCGGCTGTGCATGTGGACAACAATCAACAGGTCAACCCGACTGACAGCACAGCAGCTTAGCAGCAGTCACCAACCCATGCATCAGTATAATTTGGTCGCAAAAAACATGGGAAATTGGTATTTTCCGCTAAATCGGTGGTAATGGTAATGAAAAGGCCTAACACCAAGATTAATGCACACAAGTAAACAACACTGCATCCATTCATCTATTGTCTTGTATATACAAGACTACAGCATATACAATTTATATAAATACAGACGAGATAAACCCTCCACTCCTAATTCACACTCCAAACAGGGAACAGGGGTGAAGAATGTGAGCTATCCATCACTGTGATCATGTTCAATCAATCTGGCAAGGTCAGCCACTCAAGCAGACAACGAATTACCCATCTCAAACAAGAACAGAATAGTGGGGTGCAGTCGCACTCTGTCATGAATAAGAGTGCGTAAAGCGCATCGAATATGACTGACGGTTTGTTTTTCATATGCCCAGCCTTTCTGTGACATGACTTCAAGTGAATCTCTATTCGGTCTTCCAGAAGACTTGAAGTTACAAAACACTCTTTCGCGTTCAGCACTCCAACCACCAGCCCATTCGTGCTGTAAATTTGTTGGCCCCGGGATCGAGAAAATTTGTTTCCACTGTTTCCATTCCCTATTTTTTCTTGCCAACCTGACATTTATTCTCAATACTTTGCCCATCCCGTTTTGTTCTATTGGACTAATTAGTCGTATGCGGCGTGGGTATTCATTCTTGACCCAATCTACCCGCGTGAGGGGTCACCTTTGACCTTGCTGGTCCCGTTAGGGGAACCATTGCTTCTGTTGGACAAGACTATCGTTGTGAACGATTGCGGTTTGCCTCTTGTAATTAAGGATGCATTTTCTTCAACAGTACCGTAGAAATATTTGGGTTCAATCTTGTTTTCAATTTTGGGATCCGTTCTCCAGCTATGCGTAACTGAACGGTCAGACGTAGATCGTTACACGTAGTTTCCTGTGACGCTCTGTCAGACAGTTCACACCACTGGACCTTAGTATCGACGCAATGTGGTCATGGATACCAAAATAGTGCCAAGTTTGCGAGCAGCCCAACTAAAAACAAAAAGATTCTTCAGTAGGCACCAATTTCCACCCTAATTTGACAGCCTCTACATAGAGCATTAATACTTCAAAAATGAGGCTGCCTAAAGTACATTTTTATTTCACCGTTTGAGTTTTTATTTATTTTCAGCTCTTACGTATGTGCCACATGCCTCCGGTTTGTTAGATTGTACTGCTTTTTGCCATCAGTGTCAGCGCATATAAACAAAGTGACGTTGAAAACCAAATGTGTTGTGACCTAGTTGAACACGCGTAAGACGGCTCATAATGATATGTATGACCGGCCAGTCTTAGCGAACACAATTGGTAACCACGCCAATCGAATGTTCGCAAATTTTGTTTGTGGTTCCGAATCATTGGTCTGTAAGTTTTAGGAGGACACAGCCCTATGTAAATACATCCTACGTACTGCAGCTCACTGTTCGGTGAGGATATGTCTTGTTTGAAAATTATAGACAATAGGCTGAAGCAAAAATACCTTGGATTAGTTGTTTCACTTTACTAACGCCATCTGACCTAATAACAATATATAGCCGGGATTGAGCGTTCGAGAAGCTACTATCTAGGTTTTAATGCATTTGATTACGTCAGTAATGCTTACGTGCACATTTTCACTGATGCGGGTGACCGATACTCTTTTATCCAAGTGTCTGTTTGCACCTGCTCGTATTACTACAAATGGCAGTTAGGTCATATTTGATCAGCCGTAATTGTCATCAGCAATTCGGTGGTCTTGCTGTTCGAAAAGCCTGACCAGATAAACGTGAACGCTTTTAAGTGATGTTTATGGAAGCGTGTTTATAATGAATCCGTTTAGAATGACAATTTCCCAGCAAGTAGAGCAGAAGAATATTAGCCCAAAAGAGATTGAAAAAATAAATGTGCGACTAGTTCTTACAGTCTGTTCTCAACAACTGAACTTCCCTTTTGCTTATATCTATATATAATACGATTGAATGAGAGTGGTGTAACAACGAGGATCTGTATGTTCACACTGTTGAGCAAAAATGGGACAAGCGGTCATCATCGGTTAACTAGGATAAACCTTATATCAAAAGATTACGTCTTCTCTAATTATGAACCGAGGGACGTAATTAATCATTGCTATCATTGTTTTTTTGTGGATCACGTGATTTATTTTCAGTGCTGCCCGTTCATCGGTCAACTTTCTACTCGACTAGACACATTTTTATCGAAATTGGTATGCTATTCGTCCAGCACCAAAATCTGGTATTCGATGTGAAGGCGAAATGTGGACCTCGTCTGAGAGCTATTCACTCTTTTGATTAATCAACTCTCATGCGAACCCACCGTTCTTTTCACCGTTCTGCTCTGCTTGACTCTAAAATAATGGTATAGCACACAGTTGGACAAGAAATCGACTGCACAACCAATATGTATTCGCTGTGAAATCAGCAATGTTTTTATTGCAAGGTAACACTGTCGCCCAATGGTTCATGAGTCGTTCAGAGCACTGACACTTTGCCGACTATGTCTATCAAACCAATGACTGCGTGATATAAAAATATCACCATAACCCCTCCAGTTGGCCAGTGAGCAGATCGTACAGACTGTATCACGATCATCTTACACTACAGGGATGTTAATACGACTGTTCAAACGTCCGCTTCTGAATCTCTTACCGAGTACTCGTTCATCTAACAGACACATCGTTTGTCAATCAGCCTTCCACATTCCACATGATCACCAAATTTGGATAACCGAAAACGACTATACCGAGCTCGATGCAAGCATGCTGGGTAGAATGAAAAGGTGAATTTTTCAATAGACGATGTTCAGTTGGATCAAGTAATCGACCTATGACGTCAATAATACGGACGATGAATCCCTAAAAAATGGAGTTCTTTCGATGAACCCGTAAAAGATCAATAGTGCGTAAGATACCTCGAGTAATGTTAATTTAAATGCATCCTGTCAACTACCTTTGCGAAATCAACATACACGATGCATATTGTGAGACAGGCAGCGGGATGAAATTTTTCCATACATGCCTGAAACAGTCGACTAACCGGCTGACCCTTCAACCCGTTAATGAGATCAGAGTCCGACTTACCTGCTCAAAACCGTAGGATCCAAAATCGCTGAACACCGCCTAAAGAACAACCTTAAATTTGTGGGGTTGGTTCCAAACGCAAACCTTTAAGTAGTATTGCATAATTTCGCTCAAGGTTGATTCAATGTTTACATGATTTCTGCTTGGGGAACTCGTTGCGTTTGCAACTGAGCTACACAGAATTAGCCGACACTTAACATTCCTATCACTAACCTTATAAATTTACAGAAAATGTGCATCTCCCACGTTCGACGGTACGTTCTGTGGACAGACAGATGGGATTGTAACGTGAAGATCATAAGGAAAAGTGTTGAGAAATCTATTTATATATCATTTACTACGTACGGTTTCCATCGAACTCTGGATCACTTGACTTTACGTATGATATGTACTCGATGATTTTGCTGCGTTCGACCATCACTGGTAAGTAACAGTGTCTCATCAGCTGTTGAGCATTTAGCATAGAAAGGTGACGTTCACTTCAAAAGTTGAACAGAAGGGAAGCCGGTCATTTTCAGCCCGTTTGCTGGACAAGCACGAAGATTAGTTCCTGTTCAGCCATGTGCATCGCGCGTTCACATGGGTGAGACAGTGTCTAAAGTTCGAGAGCTTTGCATTACTCACAATGAAAACCGGACATGTCGAAGTTTTAATAAACAGAGTTCAGTGTTTACAAAGTGAACTGAAGTTACTGGAAGAAAACTTGGTAGAAAATAATCTCTTCTTGTCAACCGCACTACCGTCTATCGCGGACAAGTCTGTTTTGCAATTGCTTTCAAAGGTACCAGTATTTCAGTTTTAATCAAACATCATTTAGGTTCAGTAATCGGATTTACATGAAAAGCCGCCCAACAGGTCTTCATGAGAGAAACAACATTAGTTGCAACCACATCATAGGAGTACACAACACAACTTATGCCCAAATACTGTTTATAAGTATTACAGCATGTGAATAGAGATATGCTTTTGAAATTATCAAACAGTTCAGTAAACGAATCAACGAGCGTAAATGGAAGTGGTTTATTGTTTATGCGAGCTGTGCATGCCATAAAAAAACATATCCAACAAACCGGATATTTAGTTGGTCCAAATGCTACCTTCAGAGTACTTTTCAATTTCAAACTGAAGCAGGTACTCAGCATCCTCAAAGCAGTGCCTATACATCGACTGAATATCGATCTGTGTTTATCGAAACGATGTTGACGGATACTTCCGTGATTCGGTAAGAATAAGACTGTCACCCTTCGTTTTCACATGGGTTCATTCAACTTTTCTTCGGACCAGTATTTTCGGACAATTAATTGTTGATAAGATTTCATTATCAGCTGATAGGCAATATTCTTCTAGTATCCCGTTCACACCATTATTTCAGTAAGTGTCATATTCGATTAACACTCTCTTAACCTCGTTCCATTCATGTCGATTGTTTAGTCTCTCCGCTGGGAGTTCTCACGTCATTTTGACCTGTCACAAACCAATCATGCTCTATCCGTCATTATGTCATTCTTGTAGGTGAACGTGATTCACAAATACATAGTACGAAGTTGTAATTGATATGAGTTGGACATCAACCACATTTGATCGTAAACCCGGCCATCCAAAAGACTTACCAAATCGCACCTAGACGCTAGTTTTGCCCTTTCTAATGTTCCACGGTGGTGTATATTCTTGACTAGGCATGGATTTGAAATCCGAACATTGTTTCATGAGGAAACCATGTTGATTGTTGAGTCGCTGTCTCACATTAAGCACGACTGAATTGTCATATGCAGTGGTCAAAATTTATTTTAACAGTCTCAATAATTTCATTGACTTCAACTTGAATAGAAGTCCTAGTCATGGAGTCATCGACTGAAGTTAGCAGGACATTTGTTCTCCTCTCCAAGCAATAAGACAATCTGAGCATTACTCACAAACAAATGTGTCTGAGCATTTGCACATAATAATTCAGCCATTCCTAAAATGAAGTCAGCGGCATCGTAGTCAACGTGGCTGTCTGATGAGAATGTGACCGGACTTCAACCCCGGGTTTTAACCTGGATGTACACGACTAACGAGCTCTAACAAGATCCAGACTCGAATATTCTCTTGTTGCATTATATTAATTCCGTTTTAAAGATCAGACTGAATGTCTTAAACGTGGCCGAACAATCTTTGTTCTGCTATTTCCCTCCTTTCCAATTGCATACTTCGCGCGTTACCTTTGCAGAGTGATTGCTGTTTGCTTTCTTGACATCAGAAATGGCTTCATTCCTTAGTTCATCTGAAATGCGTATGGAACGGATATGGGAAAACATATTATGCGCTATGTGCTGATGTTCATTATTAAGTCATTCCTTGGTTAAGCCACGAGTTAAAACCAGAAGAGTTATCGGTTTCGGGAAGTTTGAACCATTTTGGGTTTAATGTGCCTGACCCCTCAAATCAATTACCAACATAGACTGAAACTCACTTTTATCTCAGTGGTGTGGATGTTCTAAAGAGGACAGCTTATTGAAGACTGTAGCTGAAGCTAAACGTCATAGGGCATAAACCAGTAAGTAAATCTATGATTCAGAAAAGTGGTCAGACTGTTCAGTTAATGTTCTCTCGCGTTACAGTAAATCACAAGAGTGAATTTGCCTTGTTTGTCATCTGTCTAACGTAACAACGAAGCTTTCACTGATACAACAGGTGAACAAAAGACTTACCTCAAATCAGCAAATATCACGAACTGCTCACAGATCGGAAGTTCAAGTGTTGGTACCGGAATTTCATTTTGACATCAAAGCGAATCAGAATGTACAATCGAGCAGCCAATACGCCAACACAGATGAGTGTGGACTGACAGACGAGTGCATTCGTCCCGTTACGTGTGTGTTTAAATTAGTTTGGTGTGTCATGTTTATACTGCAGTGACCGGCGATCGTGTGGCTTCTCTAAGGATCCCGGCTGCAACCGTGTTTTCCTGCTTGTTTGTTCTGTACGCATGTTTCTGTGTCCGCCTGCAATAGAAGGCCTGCCATGAACTCAGTGCCACTTTCTTCAGTCGTGCAACTAATTGCACTCAGCGAATGTTTGCCCTTTTCTTAACGACTCATCTGTTATTTCATTCTTCAAGGTCGTTTACCCCGAACCTACTCGAGCGTTGTTTGACGCACTCGATAGTTCCACGCACTTTTCGCCTGGCGCGCTTTTGAGCGCTGCCGATTGGGCTGTAGCCCATCTCGCGCTTCTTGTGTTTCCTGTTGGTTGCTGCCGTTGGTCCCAGACTAGGCTAGAACTAACTACTAATCATATTTCCAAACACTGCTGGAAATATACGGTTTGTTTCCAAACCCCGCTGCATTCTCTAGTTCGATGCCTGTTGGGACTACGTTACGACTGCTCTTCAGGAGAAGGCGTATTAAATTGTTAGTGGACGAGAGTCTAGCGCACACCCACTTGTCCGCTACAATATTTCTATGTTGACGAGACAAAATCTGCTTCGTTGTGTTCCACCCAGTACCGAAGCAGTCCAAGGAAGTACTACTGGGGCTCGTTTAATCATGGCTACGATCGCCAGCACGGCTACACAGTTTCAATTCACAGTGTGGGCGACCAACGACAGCTTTCGAATGGACGAAACGGAAGGCTTAGAGCAACACTGCTTCAACTTAGTTTTGAAGAACTTGGCGAGTGGATGACTAGTTTTGAGAAAGCAACCGTAGTCAACATTTGTCAACCGGAATACGGTGTACGCTAGCTTGTTTCATTTGGAAGACACCAGGTGTGTGATTATTTTTACAGATAGCGAATCTCAACCAGATGTTAACATATAAGCCTGTATGCAGACGGTGTCTACCCACTACAATGCTCCACTGGACGGGACTAACAAAGAAAATAACACTACGCCCTGCGAAATGTTTTTACGAGGTACAGTGTTTTGTGCTAGGTATTCACATTACAAAAATAGACTGTACGAAATGGTAGGAAAACTTTTTCACTTTCGAAATGGACCGAGTCCCCCATGGGAAAAGACAATTTGATAGTTTGTCTGGAGGAAACCCGGCTTATTCGTATACTGACGTCAAGAAAGACCGTTAAGTTGTGCACGGTGCCGTTCATGGGTGATCGTCATGCATCTCTCCAACACGCTAAGTTCTGACAAACAACTTAATCTACAGAGCATTCAGCGGCGATTTTGTTCTCGGTTCCCTAGGCAATATCCCATGTAGGTGGAAATATCTACAGGATATCAGAATAAAGGACAACTGGTAGATGAAGCAGGGCGAGTGGATGCAGGGCTTCGCAGATCGTTGACAGCATGAGGAGTTCTACGATTCGCTCATAGCGGTATTCGGTCCATCTATCCAGCCTACTACAGCACTAGTAGACGTGGACACCGGCTGTCCGTGCACCCAGCCAGAGGACATCATGAAGGTCTGACGCAAACAATTTGGTAACCTACTAAATCGTCCTGCTACCATTGATTGGGTGACCGTGAACAGCCTGCCACAACTGGACATCAAGCTTTCACTTGCTGTGGCTACTGATTGACTAGAATTGCAGACAGCGATTGGTCAACTTCGTAACGGGAAGGCTGCAGGTAAAGATGGATTGTCAGGCGAAATCCTGAAGAATGGCGGGCCAGTGTTGGAACGTCCATTGCTCCAACTGGTTCACTCCATCTGGG
>LUCH01000379.1:164935-196470 GCA_013368495.1 Paragonimus heterotremus
TCCACTCACACACCTACTGGTTTTATTCCTCCGGGTTTACACCGGATACGTGGTGTGTGAGTGGAACCGCAAGTGGTGCAGCGCAAGCCACTTGCAGTGTTGGTTTAAAGCGCAGGCGTCCTTTGGCTTCGGTCACTGCGACAGGCTAATCCGTCTCGGATGCCGCCAACCATAGTGCACCGTCGGCGAAGAGATAACGAGTACGCTAGGCTCAGGCAAGTCGTATCGGCGTATTCATTCTACTTTCAATTATTGCATCGACCAAGATTATGGTTGTTTGGCAACTAATCTACTCCTCTTTTCAGAAATTCGGGTGTTTGTGATCTTCTATCCATCCTTTTCTTGAGCTTTGTTGGTGTATTGAATGATGAATCGTCTGTCTGATCTTTTCGTAATCCAAATCTGAGTTTTGTTTTTCAACTTTATACTCCCTGGAATGCATTAACATGCACACGTATACTGAAATGCTTTTTATATTACATTTTACATATCTTTCTTCCTTGTATAGATCTTGTCATAGCAGCTTCTCTTTTTATTTTCCGAAAGATAAGGGTTTCCTTTTCGTGCTGGCCATTCAATTGGCCAACCAGCATTGGCAGGCTGGACACAAAGGTCTCACTCACACATCTACTGGTCTTATTCCTTCGGGTTTACACCGGATACTTGGTGTGTGAGTGGAAACGCGAATGGTGTAGCGCAAGCCGCTTGGGGTGATGGTTTAAAGCATAGGCGTCCTTTGGCTGCGGCCACTGTGACAAGCTAATCCGTTTCGGATGCCGCCAACCAAGGTGTCAGAGATTCCATTTCATAGACTGAACGTCTGTGGTGGATGGTGCACGTGATGAAGCGCCCGCCTGAATGGAGGAAGCGGCAAGGCACGGTTGACCAATTTGGTGAGATTATTAAAACTGACCTAATCGAACAGTAAGGGAATGTTTCCTCTCCGTTCTGTTCAGTTTCACGAAATCCTGACAAAACACTATTTTTAATGTTGTTTTGATAACTAGGAATTCTTGCGTCTCCATAGCCAGCGCTTAGCTTTTGTCTAGACTTCGTTTGACAGAGAGTGGTTCAGTCCGCATATAATCATCTTCGAATGTATTTGTGGATATTGTCACTACTCATTTTGACAAGTGATCCTTCATCAGTATGTGATGACACCTTACTCATCTCGGTGAGCGTTATGTGAAGATAACTCAAATCTACGCCTTCTTTCAGAATATCAGTGACTTATCAGAATGCCGAAGAAATAATGTTCATTTGATCAGCATGATAATCATTACAGTATATTCACATTTTAATGTCCTTATGCAGAAACCTTTTCTTACTTACTGTGTTGCACCAGCATCGTTAGACTCTGTGAGATTGAAGTACTTGCATTCTAATAATGAACACTTTTGTTCTTCTTGAAACGTGTATTTTATGAGAAGGATATTTTCGTTTTACAACAAAAACTAAACACAACACAACCTGTGGAATGGGTACACAAAACTGTAACTGACTGGTGGCAACGCTACGATACACGACATAATCGTTTACATCATCAAATCTCATGTTCTGACCGTGTTTTAGCATACTTGGACGACGTTGAAGATCAGTTGCTTTAGCAGTTTATCCCCGCTGGTCGATCTGGTGTGATAACAGAATCGATTCCTATGGTTGACAGCTGTATACTTCAACCAGGAACATGAACATCTGAATTTCACAGGCAGTGAGAGTTCTACGAAGAAAAATATTTCGACAATTCCCATTAAGTCATAGAACACGAAACGTAGCAAACATGTTTTCGATAAAATACCATCGGACTGTTGCAGTTATGAAAAAAAATAAAACTAAAAGCGGTTACATGCGAAACTTGGTATTGGTCCAAAATTCATACCATCTTAATTTTGTGTTTGTGGAGGTCGATTGGGTGTTAACTGCCTACATATCAAACTAACACATATCCTAAATGTTACCGGATAACATTACGTAGGGGGCTTATTCGTCCGGACGGGGTATCACTGAAACGTCACGTTTACAGTCAGATGGACACTGTGAAGTCAAAGATCACACGGTTAGAAAGGAAGCGTTTGGTAATTTTGTGAGTTCAATCGTGGATAAACGAGCAGAGATGAGACGACAAAAACTTGTCCGCACATTGGAAGACAAGAAACCGCATACGTCTTACCTGACCTAACCTGAACGGTACGTCCATAACTTTTCTTCTGTTTCTCTGAACACTACGCAACTGGATGTTCTATCATTAGGACCATAATTTTGTCCTCCACGTCGTTATTGTGATCAATTAGAACTGGAAGTTCAATTTGAGAATCTGTCCTGTCAAACTAGTCAACTAGTTGCCACCTCAAAGGAGGCACTAGAGCAGTTCAAGGCTGAGCTGGTTAGCCTGTGTTATCAGTATCGACATAGTCCCATGTATTAAAAAGGACCAGTAACTGGTAGATATCATGAAGCGTTGCGAGCACTTCGGGATCGGCAGGATGTACTGTTAGCACGACTGGACAAAGGAGCTGGAATAGTGTTGTTGGACAAATCAGACGATGTAAACAAAATGCAAACGTTTCTTGCAGACGCTAAAAAGTTCAACAAAATGACAAAAGGAAAAGATAAAACATTGGCAATAGAGACGCAGATAACTAGTAGACTGAAACGATTAAAAGACCAAGAAGTCATAACGACTGCCCAACATGAACTTATGAGACCCACAGGTACTATTATTCTTCGCCTCTATGGACTACCAAAGATTCCTAAACCTAATTGCCCTGTACGCCCTATTTTGGATATGAAGAATTCACCGTATCACGCTCTCGCACAATGGTTTGCGAAGATCTTAGAGCCAGTTCGGAGGAAAAAAGTTGTTCGTAATCTGCGAGATACCTTTGAATTCGTGAATACAGTTCGTGACCTTCACGTCAGCAATAAAATCATGTGTTCTGTTGACGTAACTTCCTTGTTTACTAACGTGCCACTTGTGGAAACAACAGATTACTTATGCAATTTTATTGAAACCGACAACATTCCGATCAGCATGCCAACAACGAATTTGAAGGAATTGCTTCTCAAATGTACTCACAATGTAGT
This sequence comes from Paragonimus heterotremus, assembly GCA_013368495.1. Classification (NCBI taxonomy): domain Eukaryota; kingdom Metazoa; phylum Platyhelminthes; class Trematoda; order Plagiorchiida; family Troglotrematidae; genus Paragonimus; species Paragonimus heterotremus. The sequence continues at coordinate 168,020 of LUCH01000379.1, forward strand.
TTATTTTTGATGGTGACATTCACAGACAAATTGATGGAGTGGCAATGAGGTCTCCATTAGAACCACTACTGGCAGATATTTTTATGGGCAAGTTGGAACGAACGGTGCTGAGCACTGTTATAAATCAAATGGCTTTCTACAAGCTTTATGTTGACGATATATCCGCTATCACAGATTCATTTGTCAACATAGCTGATATTTTAAACGACTTCAACTGCGCACATCCGTTGATAAGTTTCACCTCAGAATCGGAGCCAGAGGGGTCTTTCCATTTCCTGAACGTTTCTTTGAGTAGAAGAACTGACGGAAGTTTGAAACGTTCCGTTTATGGGAAGACTACTTGGTCGGGTCAGTACAGTAACTTTTATAGTTTTATGCACTTAAAATACAAACGCAACCTGGTCAAATGTTTGCGGATAGAGCCAGAAAAATCTGCTCAGCAGATGCTTTGGAACAGGAGTTACAGTTTGTGACTCATATTCTACAACAGAATGGCTATCCCGACAATTTTGTGGCCAAACATATGAAAGCAGTTGAAGCATCAGCTAAGATTCAAGGAGTTGCAAAGAAGCCCATGTTCATACGACTGCCATACAAGGGAGATACTTTGGCTGAATCATTGACCCGTCGACCTACTAGTTCGCTTAAGAGAACGTTTAACGCAGTCCGACCGATTATCTCATTCACCAGTTCGTCACTGATTACTCTGAATCTGAAGGATAAAGTGCCGGTTCACAACTCATCTATGGTGAATAACTCGTTCGTTTGTGATTGTTCAACAAACTACGTGGGTCGTACGACTCGGCACTTATCTAGAAGAATCATAGAACATCACCCAGCATGGATCGGGACAGGTGAGAGAAAATCAATCACGAGTGCCATTGTAGGTCATCTGGCTGACAGCGATCATCAGGTCAACATAGGCCGATCGTTCATTGTTATCAATAGGGTTCCACAGAGCAGGTCAAAACTCGTTCGTCAGCGAATGTTGGCCACTGCTGAGGCCATTGTCATTCGATTACGTAATCTAACCTTGTGTTTACAGAAAACTTAGTTCAATCGCTTCAACTGCGTTGACCATCAGCTGACTCACCCAATCGATATGTAAACAGTTAACACCCAATCGACCTCCACAAACACAAAATTGAGATGGTATGAATTTTGGACCAATACCAAGTTTCGCATGTAACCGCTTTTAGTTTTTTTTTCATAACTGCAACAGCCTGATGATATTTTATCGAAAACATGTTTGCTACGCTTCGTGTTCTATGACTCAATGGGAATTTTCGAAATAATGGAGAACAGTATGTTGATTTAAATCTCCCGACTGAAGCAGTGTCGTATACGCAATGTGTAATACGTATTTACCAGAGCTGACTGTTTTTGATGTTGAGAATTATGGAATATACATGTCACGAAAACGACTTGAGATAGATTCCTACCAACAGTTTTGTGGGCGAAAATGCGTCATAGTCATATGTCTATCGGCTACAATCAACTATGAAACTCCGAATTACTTAGATTAATTTTAGTCCAATAACTCTCAACCAGATAAGTCTTTCACCAATTAGGCTTAAAGAGAATGCATTGTGATTTTTACCTGTTTATCGCACGTCCGCTAGCCAATTACCTAACATACTGTGTTACTTACTTGAACGTATCAAAAGCTCACTTTTGATCGAGGTTGGTCATTTGCATAGCATAGACGGAATCAGTTCCTCTTCAGATATACCACTAGGCCTTCGTCATATTTACCCGTTTGAGTAATACAGTGTGTTCCGGTTAGACGACCACTTGACGCGACTGTTAACTATTGACGAATGCAGAAAAATGGTGAACTAACAGAAATCCTTTTATTCCAGCATAACTGATGAACATGTCACAAGACGGATAGATGTTTGCACAAAATTTAATTACACGAACATATCATTGTTCAATAGTTCACCTATATGAGTATGTCATCACTATCAGTAGGATTTACGTTGAAGCTTCCTTGTTAAGTGATAAACACCTCATTTATAGAAGCTTTAGCACACTGTTGACAGTATGCAACTGGGATTTAATCAACAGTCATTAACTTGGAATAACTGTTTATGGCACTGCGGTACTTATTCACACTCAACGCACAACTGACAGCGGAAATCGTTTTTCCACCTGGACTAAACGCAGTTTATTGATGGTCATAAAGCAGTACAATGAATTAAATTAACTATTTGGAGTTGGATAGAATCTGGTTGATATGACAACATGTATTCACACGCAACCACATATGACTGGATGCACCCATTTTTGGATTAGCCAGCCGAAGTGACCGAAATCAAATGATACCTACACACGAACGTTGCCACAAATGGCTAACGATGAACCGCTTGGGGTTTCACTCACACAGATGGTATCCGATGTGAACTGCAGGGAAGAAGAACATGACGCATATGGTTGAAGGCGGTAGCAGTTCAGATGGCCGAAGGGGGTTAACCATGTGAAATGCGAATATCAAAGGAAAACCTTCATCTATCGAGAAGAAAAGAAACGGTATCGTGTCCTCCAGCATCTTTTGCCGAGTAAACGATCCTGTAGAAGGTGCAACTACAGCCTGCTTCTTGCAACCTGCCTTGGTCTGTAAGCATTCTTTTACACAAAACTGTGACAACAATATCGTAGTGGCACAGTTCTATCGCAATCAGTGCAGTATGGCATCGTTGCCGTCTAGTGCTGCATTCAGCAGCGTGCTTAAATCCGTTTGTCCCGAAAGCCAGTGTTTCGCGTCCACGAGCACGACTAAGGAGAGTTTGAGTGATCCCAGTCGGAGTCTTTAACCCAACGGTCCGGTCTGCAGGAAGGAAGGAAGGAAGGAAGGAAGGAAGGAAACAGGATTTTCTTCATGGGGGCACACAGTGTCTCTGATTTACAAGCCTGACTTCTGAGACAACGCGATATGGGATTTCCTTGCTGAACCTTACCCACGGCCAGTCAGGCAAGAACCGGGCGCAGTTGGCAGTGTGTGCCAACCCAACCAAAGAAAGCAATAAAGAGAACACGACGTCTCATTATGATTATTGCTGCACGCAGTAGATGTATTCATGTGTACACCAACCTTCGGAGTAGCACTGTGAGCTTTCAGTCTCACAGTATAGTATGCCGACAGTCACAGTCAACCATTGAGCGACCATATTGCTGTTAGCCTGTGGTAACATTTCTAATAACCTCATTCTGTATACGGAAGACAACAGTGTCCCAACTACAGTTGTAATCCTGCTACATTTTCCGAGCCACCATTAATCGATAGTCGCCGTCGGGCCTTATATGTATACAAAATGTGACAGGTTGCTTGCTCTGGACTTGACAACAGTCTTTTATTTATGTAAACGCTACTCCCCAACTGTTTCTAATGTTGTTGCTGCCTGCGTGTTCTACTAATTCTAGTGTGTTATTTTCTTCACTGAAGAGTGTACACGGAATATTAACAGTACGTGAGAAGTCTTCTTTCCTTTTTGTTGGCTTCCATGCGGTTCCTTAAATACTAATCAGCAAAATGGAGGGTAATTGTAATGGGTTCTGCATCCATCCGACTCGTCACTAACTCACGTTAGCAGGCACTTTTCTTGTCATCCTCACCATAGGGTATCTGAATCGAACACGGCAAACCATTAAGATGATAAACGGAATCAATAAGACGTTGAGTTGCTGTCAGTACACGGGTTTAAGTCTGAGCTGTCGGTTTCGTTCTGAAAGCAGCCTTACTGTTAAAGTTCTCATCTTAACCATTTAGTAGATCACTTCACAAATCCCGAGGACACGTGATGCAATTTGGATGTCACCGCTCATCAACTCAACAATGGACCTTCCTAATCGTGAACTCCGTACTTTACTGATCAATTAATCGATTATCCAATTTACCACTTGAATAAATCAGGTAATCATGGTCTAAACGATATCACACATTGTAAAAGCAATTGCAGATCGTGCGGCAGCAACTGTACGAAATCGCTGCGCAAACATCATAGGCTACAGGATTCAAATGACTGACATACGATTGCCAGTAGAATATTCGGACAAAAAAATTTATAGATATTTGCACTGGTCGGGCCTATCGCGTAAATCCACTGTCAGGAAACTTTATAGTAGGCACCAATCGCATGGATCCGTATTTATCGTTTTGTCGTTTTATGGCGGATGATAACTCCTTTCTATATCACTCAATTGATCCAAGTCGAATCAAGTTACTGGACGGTTGCATTGTGAATAGTTTGCCTGGACAATGATTTATCGACTGAGTGTCGTTCTGATTGTTTTTCGTTCCAGGGATCAACGATGTCAACTATCTGCGGCGTATGAATGGTGTGGTCGATTCATACCAATTGTTTGCTGCACTGTTTCTTGGCCACATTATATTTCTTCCATACGATCCCTGCGCAAATTGACTACGCTCAACTGTAATATTCCGTAATGGAATGAAGCGGTAGAACTGCCTTCATTTTACTCGCAGCTGAGTTACGAAGACCTAGTTTGGGAACTCCTAATGACAGGCTAAACGATGCATAGCATAACCTTACATTTGCTTTGTTTCTTCAATGTTCGGATTAGTTTAATGCGTCACAAATTAAACAGTGTTTGCATCAACACTTCATTTATGTCAGCTAGTTAAACTCAGTGATCTCCGATGCGACTGATCAGAGGCGGATGGCGATACTTACTGACTACCATTCTTCTGAGCAGGCCCTCTCCTTTGACATATTCCCTTACTCGGACAACAGTCGATCGCTTGGTTCTTCTCATCGTGGTGTTTTTAGACTTGTGTAGCCTAAGACAAGGCAAACAAGAGAAGCTGGATCGACGGACTTGGGGGATGTACTGCTGACTGCGTATATCCTGCTCTTTTATTCCCACCAGAAAGGTAGTGGTTATTCGCTGACTGAATATCCACTCACTAGTAGCGAACAAAGTATTTTGTTGGTGTTGTTTACCCGTCGACAATAATTGATTACCATCGCTGTTTTCGATTTATTCATCTACTCACCAGTTCCCTCCACTCGGAACAAGCCAATCGTCTAATACAAAAACTGATGATAGGCTGGAACATGTGATGGCGGCCTAATGAGTCACAATTCTACTACTAGGAACTGAATGTGGGATTACGGAATTGTTGATGCAAACGGGAGCATCTCAACGATTGGGATGATTCTGATCAGAATCAATACAGATGAACTTCAGATTGCCGCCAGCTTGGAGAATAGCTTAATGATGAAGTGTCATTTCAGGTATTCAGCCGCCACGTGTTGCCACCAGTGCGCTGTCCAAGTCAATCCTGTCTTTCTCCCCATGTAAGTCAGGTCATCAAATCCGAGAAATGCGCAAACATCAGACTACTCGAAAAGATCTCACATTTCACTGGGATCAAGTTGCTCATCGCTTATTAATGTGTTGTTGAGAAAAGTTGAAATGAAATCAACCCACATTTGCTGTAATATGGTTCTTTTGTTCCGTGACTTGAGAATTATTCAGTGCTTGTTTGGTTATCAAATTTCAATGCGACGAGTTAGCACCTACCAACTTCTGTGTACCCATAGATATGCTTGTGTGAATACAATTTTCTCAAAAGTGTTTGTTGGGTAAGAGTCACCTGTTCACTTCAATAGAATCTATTCAGGTTATAAAAAGTCTACACGCCAACTAGCAAAACAGATTAGAAAATAAAGATTTTCTGGTAGCATTTTATCAAATCGACATAGTTCAACAGCTAGAACAACTTCTCTTGACCCTCAAATGAAGACCCACCTGCAAGGGAACAAAGTGAAACTCACATAAATGACGTAACAGTTAGGGACTACAAAATGATTTCGTCAAGTCAAGTGCACGGTGAAGGTTTATACAAGCCTGACCAGAAGAACTTAACATAAACGAAGTTCCGAGTTTGTCGTGGTCAGCGAGTAGATCGGTATTGAAATGTTACATGCTTCATGACAACGCAATCAGTACATTCTGGTTTTTCGCCTGTGGGTGTTCAAAACAATTGGTCCCCTTCAGAAGATTGAATGTAAGATTACAAAGCAAAAAACATTTCATGTTGGCTGATCTGTGCGAAATCAACAATAAAATGAACCGGTTGTTTTGTAGCAAACTACTGAGGGGTGGATAATTAATTAGCGGACTGAGATAGGTCACTAGTTTCAGTGAGGTATTAGGCTGATGGACAATTGTTTCTAAACCCACAAAGGTGACTTGGGCCGACTGATTACGACTGATTCAGAAAAACCTCTGGAACTTTGGATTGCAATGACTTAAAAGAATTTTGGGTGCACAGTTCAGATCGATAGTACGACTAATGGTCCGGACTTGTTTAGTGACTCCGGAAATTGGCTGTTTACGTGTTTAGGCCCTTCATTCAACAATACCAAGTGAAACTATAAGAATAACAACGTAGAGAACACGACTTGCACTCTGAACTTGATCTTCAGGCTAACTACAACACAGTGAATATGAAACCATTATCCGGGGTGAATATGAAAATCGGCCAATAGAAGTTATAGACTACAGGTTTATTAACAGCTATGCAATCCTCGTTCTCAGTTGTGATCCTGATTGATTGTAGGCCAGGGGAGGTTGTGTATGCATGAGCTCCTTCCGGGTGCAATGGTCAATATTCGGAATACCACCATCTTGGATCGATTTCTTGGCACCCGGTAAACAATCTGGAAGGCATCTTTTCTACTGACAGAGTGATTAGATTCGGTCACGTGAGTGACAGTCATGCGTGAATCCGTTTTAATCACACCTCTGTTCAACCACACAGGCTTATATTCACACACTCTATCAGACGACTGCATTGTGGTACGACCCATGTATGACGCTCGACATGGGTAAACAAATGAGTACGCGCAACAGATGGTTGTTGAACCTGAAAGTTCGTCTTCGAGCTGTAACATTATAACAGGTGCTGAACGGAAAATCACGCACAATTGAGCGACAGGGTAAGTTTTTTGTCTGACTTTTTGAACCTCCATGTAATAAATTCAATCATAGGAAGACTAATAGGTTCAAATTTCTTACTCATAGAAAGTGACTTATGCTTTAGCTCCACCGCCTTCTGGCCTTCTGGTCAAAACACATTGAGCAGGCATTCTGTGTGAAATCTAGCTCAAGTTGGAAACTGTCAGCAGTGCGAATCTTTAACGGCTTACCCGTCACACATCGAATGAGATTTCATTTTTGAATTAATTGAACGAAACTGCCAAACTGAATGTACTGACCACTCCAAGCCTGCTTCTCGTACACTCTTTGTTCAATTGAACCGTGTTCTCTTCTTACTTTTCCAACAAACAACGGGATGGGTGTGCTTGAATGTGTCGTGTCAACATTCTTGTTCCCTCTTATTCGGCGCAAGTTTTCGTAGATGGTCCGTTCTGTTGTTTACATTTTGTCTTTCTCAGTATCCATTTGGAAGAATTGTGAATTGTCAGCAAGTATATTATTTGTTTTGGCAACGCGATCAATCTTGTTCACTAAAGCGATTCCTATTCCTCTCTCTGGTTCGAAAAGCATTGTGCGCTCTTTCTGTAGGCAGTCCAATGTATCTAAGTGTTACTTGGTGATGAGATTAATGTAACTAATTGGTCACACAAATTTTCAAACTGAACTCCCAAATCAGACGGACTGCTTTTACAAAGTGGGAAACCAAATTTCAGCTCTAGTGATAGTATCACAAACAAAATAGTGTTCAAACACAAAGAAGAAAAGTTATGAACATATCGTTTAGGATTTTCCAGGATTTTGGAGCACCGTCGTGTTGAAGCACATACCCCATATGTTGGTTTTCCTAGTAAAAAAATCCTTACGCTATCCGCTTTCTTGGTTCACAACATCGGCAAATTATATCTCGAAATAGATACGACCACCTTCCAACAAATCACCCTCATACTGAGCTAACTGCCGCTCCGCCTCTAAAGCATTTTCTAATGTCGTGTCCGACTCGCCGTTCTGTGGCAACACGGACTTCCGAATCGAGCAAGTGTTAGCTTCGGAGATAGCAAGCCTGCCATGCTACAACCGTTACTTCGCCGACATCGTAATATTCGGCCGACCTAAACAGATAATAAACAATCTGGTGCAACGCCTGAATAGTTGCCATTGTAACTTGAAAGTTATTGGGTGAAACTTATATAATCACCACTCGCTATTTCTTGACGTACTCAGTGGTTGATTAGAAAAGTTGTTTTCAGCAAATTCACGTGGTTCGCACAATATTTAAACTGCAGCAGGCTCATGTCGATTCAGTAGAAACGAACACTCGTGATTACGTTCTTCACATCAGCAATGGTCATCTATACCCAGGACAGTGTTGTAAAGAAAGTATACTTGAGAATTTTTGTTCTATAATCAAATTTTCACCTCGAAAGTTTCATAGAACGTCACAGTACATAAAACGTGTTATCCCAAGAGATGACTACCCATCGATCAGTGCTCAGCATGATTCTTGTTACGATCTGTTAAGGGCCACGAGGCCACTGACTGTCAGTTCATTTATGATATTACTGCCATGATGCATAAAGTGTAACTAACAGGAAAATAGTATGGCATGTTTTTGGCGTACTCTAGTAACAGTATGAACAAAACACAAATCTTCGAAAAAAGGAGCAAGTTCGTTTATTTTCTCGCTCATTGAATTGGCAAGCTGATGGATTGGGAAAAAAGTAGATACCACGTAAACGAGACTTATTTCCCAGTTGCCGAAAACAATACAGCGATTTTTTCTTGCCTGAGCTGAACGATACGATTTCAAATGATTTAACCGAGAGTAGGGCAGCTAACGAATCGGATGTCATATCTGAATTATCAAACAGTGATTCACGTAACGTTACTTATCTAATCCCATATATAACATCGATCAAGTTAGTGTCAACATGAACGATCATTGGGATGGTGCCACTTTTAGATCAAAAAAAGTCAATTTGGAATTCCCTGAATGTTGGTCACCCCGCAAAACAAACTGCCCAAGAAACGGAAGCATTTCATTGGACATATACGTTGGTAAACAGGATACTTTAGTACCTTGGGCATGGACTTCGTCCAAAGAAGCAATTAACATTGTCATCAGAACAGAAAGAAGACATACGTTGCGATATGTTAACATCTCATTTACTCTCATCAGTCTCAAACGTAAAACATGCAAGTTATATACATCATACAAATAAAGACAAACAGGGAACTAGACACACCTACAAACACACTAATTATTATGTAACCATGACCATGGCAACCCGATAGATTGTCTCAACCACTTTTGTGCACACAAAGTCGGCTGGTAAGTTCGGATAAGCATCGTTACACAGAAAGCTAACAACTTCGGTTTTCGATTGCACAACAATATCTTGAATGAGTTCGCTGGGTCAACTTGGTGACCTGTTGTCACGAGGTGTTTAGCAATCGATGAGATTGGATTTCGAGCCGTCACTGCCCTGTGACTTCATCACGAGCCAGAACTGTGATATAGATGTTTCACTAGAATACCTCAATCTTATTTTGTTGTGCACAGAAAACTTTCGTTTCGATTTTGAAGCATTTGCATACAAATAAATAGACGATGTTGCTATGAGTAGTTTGTTAGGCCCAACACTAGCGGACATCGTCTTAAGAATGACTGAGCGGCAAGTCCCGGATTATATAGCTGAATCGTTATTGTACAAACGATACGTTAACGATGTTTTAATTTTTACTGACGTTACTCATTTTGATTTATTTTTCAACTTCCTTAATAATATTCACCACAGCCTATCTTTATCTCACGAATTTGAATCGAACAATAGTTTACCCTTTTTGGATGTAGTCATAACAAGACGTGTGGATGGCACGTTACAGCGCTCAGTTCACCGTAAATCGACATGGTAGGAGGGTCAATATCTACAGTTTTCCATTTTTGCTTCTACTGCATACAAACGGGGTTTGATTAAGGCGCTGTTTCACAGAGCCAAGCGTGTTTGCACCCCGGATACTCTGCAGACAGAGCAGGAGTTGCTGAGACAAACTTTACTAGCAAATGGATACTCCGATAAATTCATTGAGGCGCACAATAAGGTGAAGCAGAGCATTGAGCCCATACTGATGGCTCAAAAGTAGGATGTTTTCTTATTATTTCCATTCGAGGGTGACCATCTAGCCAACGATATAAAGCACAAATTGAAGTCTGCTCTGGCGCAAACGTATGCGACTGCGCAGTTGCGTTTATTTCAAACCACTAGAGAACCAGTTGTCCACAATCGCTAAAATAGTTTGTCAAATTGTTCTATCTCCCATGTTGTGTACCAGTTCACTTGCAGTTGCAGTGACGTTTACATAGAGAGAACAGATCGACAACTATCACAGCGAGTCGCCGAACACATTCCGAAATGGTTGAAACAACACATGACGCACCATTCTCAACTTGGTGCAATGATGGCTCGAAATCCAATCTCATCGATTGCTAAACACCTCGTGACAACAGGTCACCAAGTTGACCCAGCGAACTCATTCAAGATATTGTTGTGCAATCGAAAACCGAAGTTGTTAGCTTTCTGTGTAACGATGCTTATCCGAACTTACCAGCCGACTTTGTGTGCACAAAAGTGGTTGAGACAATCTATCGGGTTGCCATGGTCATGGTTACATAATAATTAGTGTGTTTGTAGGTGTGTCTAGTTCCCTGTTTGTCTTTATTTGTATGATGTATATAACTTGCATGTTTTACGTTTGAGACTGATGAGAGTAAATGAGATGTTAACATATCGCAACGTATGTCTTCTTTCTGCTCTGATTAAGTGGTTACAGGGAACTCAATGTTTCAAATTAATATTGTCACGCGGCATGACAAGCAAATATTTGTACCATCAAGATCATTTTACTGCCTCCAGTATACGGTCGCGTATGTTATGTTATTATTAATATTGATGTTGGTAGTGCTAGTATTAGTGTTAATATTAAAAATATCATTCCACGCGTTCTGTTTATACAATTGATGGCCTTTACACGTAAAGTAATGTTCACAAACACAAAACTGAAGGGAACATTTAAACAGAGAGATACCGATAGTTGTTTTGAGATAATTTTGACAAATTTGCAATGGAGTTCTTACAGTTCCTGCAGAATCCGTAAAGAGTGGATATATTAAACGTTTTCGACGTTTTCGCACGTTTTCAGTAAATCCTAAGCTTCTTAACTCACAGTATTGTTTCGATCATAAGGACCCCAGGTTTAGTGTGTTCTCATTTTTACCACATTTTTGCCCTTGTTGCTTATTTGCTTCTGAAGTTTGAAATCCGGTGTGTTTCCGCAATACATTGACAACTCTATAGCCATTTGGATTTGAAATGGAAATGGCGTACTTGTATACGCAAAATTCTCACCGTCTCAAAACCTTTCCGGAAATGGCGTACACACAAAGTTAATGGTAGAAAGTGGAGATATTAAATGAAGTAGATAGATAAAACGCTGTGGGATGCTTACTGTTTATAAGGATTCTTCAGGAGTTGAAACACACTCGTGACTAATCAAACCCCTTTACACTTGGATAGTTATTTTCCATCAGCTCATTTCGAAAGGAAGTGTTTGAATCAGACCCTACTGTCGTTGAGGGTCGTAAGCAAACGAATTCCTTTCCAATACATGGAGCTGGATTTCGGTGCATTGTCTCTCGTGGCAACTTTGTCTACTGTTGTCCCGTTGATCATGCATTAATCATGACCAGCTCATCTTATCTAAACCCCTATTCACACTTCTATCGAGAAAAAAGAACGATTGCCCTATCAACTCCAATCTGTGAACCATGACAGTTAGTATGGCTGATTCATGGAAACGTCCAGAAGAAGGGGTTCGAAACTCATTGTTGGGAAGAACTGTTATCCGTCTTCATATTCCCAAATTCTTCGGAGAATTATATCAGTCAGAAATAAAACATCACCAATAAACATGGCAGGTCGGTCGTCTACAAAACGATCGGAATGCACAAATTATCATCCGGCTTTGAGCATATTCCAACTTGTGAGGTTCATGATGGTTCAACGAAATAAGAAACCGTATTACTCACAAGTAGTTTGACAGATTTATGATTTTAAATGGGACCCAGTTGTGTAAAGTCAGGGCTTTGACTGGATTCGAACCAGCGACCGAACAGTGGCGTTGATGGATTCTAACGTGAACTGTTCGAGAAATCCTGCCGCGGTAGTCAGTCCCATGGATCATTTTGTGGAATCCATATGAGACAGTGGAACGGGTGGGTAACCGAGTCCAAATGTGAAATTTCCGAGCTCCTGATGTGGCTTCGTAGCTCATCTGGTGGAGCGCTTGCCGCGTTGAGACATGGTGCTTCTGTCGCTGGCTAGAATCCAGCCGAAGCCCTGACTTTTCACAAGGGGTCTCATCTGAAATAAGAAACACGGTTAATAAGTTCGATCACAAAATGAGCCGGTTGCTATCCTGGAAAGGCTTCTTAATAGATGTGGATCATAAGTGAACTGTTAGAAAAGCAATGATTTGTGAATTTTTTAATGCAAGTTATATGAGGAATAATGGATGTTGTGCTGAGCCACTTCATCCTAGTGTTCATCGTACAGTCTTCGTGGAAGCATTGACTGATTAAGAGTTCTGTAGCTCTAATTAGGGAGGACCGCTATCTGGTTTCACGGTGCGAGTTACGGTCGTTCAGGAAAATTCCAATAACACTAGCGTTTTCGTGCAGACATCAAGCAGTACACGGGAAAGGAGAGCGGAGTACATTTGCACAGAAGAGGGATAGACGTGCAAACCTAATGTAGGTTTGTCGATGCATGTTCGAGCGTATAAACACTAAAACTGAATAGATCAAGAGGCGGGCGCCAATCCGCTTCTAATCTCTGACTGCGCTGACTGTGAATGCAGATTTTCGACCCAAGCTCGTCCTAGCTGACACAAAGGAAGCACTCATCCCAGCCAGCATAGCTGTGACACACTTAAACAAATGAAAATTTCAGGAAGAAGCCAATTCCAACATGTACCGCTTGACGCACACTTCATCAGCGAAGTCAGCTTCATCTCTGTTGTCGTTCACTAGAAAGTATATGGACGATTTTTTGTACATTTTAACGTAACCATCACTTCGCAATCGGACGTGATATTGAAAGTGGAGCTTCAGGCAGAGGAAGGCCAATACTGTCTGGCTGTTGGGCACATATCGACGTAACCCGAAAGAAATCGAACAATTCTGCTGCTGTACACACTGGTAAGTCTGTCTGCGGTCTCCCTGAGGGTGTGTTCACTGTGGTAAGGGCGAAGTCACCGTCGAACACGCATGCTTCTCAGTCATCTTTGTGTACACGGAGAATGATAATTTTGGGACGTTCTCTTCAGGTAGCAGAATCTTACAGCACGATGAGGCTTCTGGAATGATCTCTGGTCAATCCGATCAATGGTGAAGTATTACCTGGCATTCTGGAGTGCGCGGAGAGCCCTACCACAGGTTCGAACAATTTATTGCTCAAACAGTTGAAGCACATGAAGAAAGATTCCCTGGTATAATGTTTCAACCCTCTTCTGCTGACAGAGGGTTGTCTAGTGCACTCATGCATTATATTTTTCCCCGAGGTAAGCAATCTAACCTCTCTCTCACTACTTTGGAACACGCTGTCTTGTCTTCAACACGGGTACTTTGCTTCCGGAAGATATTGGCTGACCGCCGGGACACGCGCTTTAGTAGGCATTCTTACATCGTGATGGGTGATCCAAAGTGACCTTACTGTATAACGCGCTGCTCCTGAATTCTTGTTCAATGTATCCCATCATACGCACGGGTTTTGTTGAAGAATTTAGGGCGTTGCAGTCCATTTCACGCAAATAGATCGGTATATCAGTCCACTGACTTTAGCTACACTGGCGATTCCTATTGAAACGTATCAAGTACATATGAGAGAGTTGCCCTCCAGCCTCGGTGTGGTGTTCGTTTTAACTACCCTCCATCACATATGCTATTCATGAGTGAGATGCTAGGTCGTTTGGGAGATAAGCTTAGCAGCTGATCTCACGATAATGTGACCAGGAGATTCACCTAAGCTGATAACCCCATCCTACTAGAGGAGAGTCTAGCGCGGCTCTAGACGAAGCCTGTATTCGTATCCAGTACCCTGGAGCTGATCCAATTGGAAATGAACACTCAGAAGGCTGCACTGATAGCCATTTGTGACAGTCGTCAGCATAAAACGACAGCTGTTACTGAAGAATCCACTCAGTCCGGCGCGGACACAGTCTAGTCAGTGAATACGTCTAAAACGGACAACAACTTTGGATACCATTCATTTGGAGAAGTAAGGCTTTCACCAATCACTGCAACTTCATGCTATATTGGATAAAATAACGAGTTATCACTGAAATAGCACCAGCATGTCTGCCTGTTTAGGAAAAATCGCTTCCCAAATATGAACTACTAGTTAGTTTTGAGCCGAGACCACTATGGTATCAATCACATAAATCGTCAGTTTGTTTGGCAGTGTCTCCACCTCCGCAAAGAAAGGCCAGTCAACGGAGTTCAGGCCATTGTTCACCTCGGTGATTTGGGTATTCCGGGTTTAACCACTACCATCTCCATTTAGTGTGAATGACGATCGGGAAGGCTGTTTCCCAATCCTGATTCAGTCATGCGGAACGTGTTTTAGGGTGTTTTTTGGCCTAATCTTCACGGAAATCACTGTGCCGGTACGCATTCATGGTGCGGTATTGATGTGAATGTGAGTCATGCATGCGACATGGATAGACTATCTCTGGTATACACTTGATGGTTGTCTTCAGACAGTAGCCTGTTTTCCATATTCCATTAATGGGCTGCTCTGGTGTAATTGCATCTTTCTGAAGATATTCATACGTGCTATGCATGTTCGATGCAGCCTTCTGTGGACTAAGGTATAGCATCTGTTATATGGTGAGGTGACCACTTAGTGCTCTGTCGTGGTAAATGCAATCAACCTGAAAGTCTCATTCATATTCTCTATTCATATTGGATCACGCGCAGCGCACGTTGTGCTCGGCAAACTCACTCGGAGAAAATTCCCGCGAATGACCAAACACCCTCGGTTATCCAATCTACGAGAGGCTACAAGCACCAATACGAACCTCGTTTGTCAAGCCCAACTTGACCGCGGTTAACGACGAATAGGCTGTCGAATTTGGTATCAGCACATCGGATGACTACTGAAACCAGGTTGCCTGGACTGACATGCTATGAAAGCAAGGAGCCGATCCACACGATGTTGCTATTCAGTGGATTCTGCACATCATGACATGTCGAATGGAGTCACTATCATACTGCTGTGATCGTCCTGCGTAGTACAGTTATTTACCCTTCTTCATATTATGCCACTGTTCTATAGAAACTGTCCACTTATGTAACCACCAAGTTCTGTCCTTCAGTCTTTCTGGGTTCCCTGTGTACTCATGGTGTTAACTGTTGATTGTTTACTGACAAGTTTTTCAATATGCATAGAGAGCTGATCGTCCTAACGCCTGCACTTCAACTGTACTGGCGCTCCGGAGACCTGTCAATCTGAGACTGTACGTTCAACTATTGCCATTTCCGATTTTTCAAAAAACCAAGTGAAAATTTATCATGTACACGACTGTGACGTTGTCAGCCCTTTCCTCTCTGACTGTGTCGACCCGTCAATAGTTTAACGTTGAGTATCATATAACATCTGCACTTGGCAGCCATCTTGCTCGAAATTCTCATATTCCAATTTTTCTTGCTTGATCTCGTCGTCACCACCTGTTGTTATCTTAAAATGTTTGTGCCAGTTCAGAATAAACGATTCAAAGCGTAGTCACAAAAGTTTTTAGCTGTCTTCCTACAAACTGTCCTGACAGTGTATTCGTAGCCCGGTGTTTCAGGTAACCAACAAGAATGAAATGATTTAAGGTCCCCAAATCAAAAAATTCCTTCAAGAAACCCATTATCGACTCGTGCATTTTCTCATAACCGAAGATCCTGTAACATTTCTGGACTAAAGCCAACTACTTCTCATATTTATAAACGTTGCTGGGAATATATGATTTATTTTCAAACCCTGTCGCGTTCTTCCAGCCTGCTGCCTGTCATGTGCCACGGGTTAGTTGCTCCTCAAGGAAGACGTTCCAAACTGTCAATGAAGGGAAGTCACTCGCATCCTTACTTGTTTATCACATAGTTTCGAAATATTAGACATTGCTTGTTAGATGAAAAACATTGCCTACTCCTAATATATGTTAATCGTATAGCAAGAAGACCAGTGTACTAGATGACAATTTGCACAATCCCTTCGATCGAAAACGTACAGTTTTAATGTTATAAAACGTTAGACAAAAAGGCATCGATTAGCATGATGACCGAACAGATCTCAAAGTCAGTGCAAGGTAGAGGGGTACCGTAAACAGCTCCTAGCAGCACTAGGCTGCCTGCTAACGCGTAGTTAACAAAGCCTGGAGAAAATGCCATCTGACACACTCATTTCGAACAAGTAACCGAAAGGCTGAACTGAAATCAATGACTGGCCAATGACGAACAATTTTCTTTCGTCATGAGAAGAAACGCGTAACAGACAAGCTCGTTTTCGGTGTTTCATCATCAGGCTAAATACAACACATTTAGTTCGCATCTCATCGGTTACTTGGTTACTTGCCTAGCTGCTTGCCCTCTCACTATATAATTTGTATGTCAATTTCGCAAAAGTAACCGATGAGATGCGAACGAAATGTCAATGCGCAAGACATCTTACACGCTATTATTGGCCTTTTTCAAGTTTATCAGTGGGAACCAGTGTTTCAGACAACACATTTATATAAGTTCGATGGGGGTGGTAAATAACGTATCACTGAAACGAAAGATGTCAGTCAACAGTTTCTGTCTGGCTTGTGTCATGGGACTTAGTTACATAAAATTGACCACGTGAGTTTTACGAAATCAGCGAGAGATACGTCACATCTATGCAATCATTCTATCCTGGATTTGCGTACACGACCATGGAAGGTTTAACGTTTTGACCAGCCGTTTTTGAGCGCACAGTGGTGGTGAGTATAGACGAATTGCGATGGCCTCTGTAATTGATAGTATACGACCTTTGACCTGTTTCGATTGTATCCCACATGTTCGGTAGATTGGCTTGAACGATCCTGTCTGAGTGATCAGATGGTTCGGCTCGATCAAGTGCGTTGCGACCGCAGACGAGCAGGGCCTTATCGATCCTCGCGTCAGCCACACCGGTTGGTGCTCCCGAATGCGTTCGGATAATCGCCGTGTTGTGTGACCTACGTAGCTTGTTCCACAGGAACAATAAACCATTGACATTTGGTCAACGATCGATTGAACACCTTGAGCCTGTTCATGGATGTATTGGTTTAGGCCATCTACGACAGTATTCTCTACTCACTTCCAAATCCATGTAAGGGGTATTTCTTTATTACACTTGCCAAGTTGCTTCGTTATATATTCCATGTAATCCACTGAATCGTAGTGAGAGAAAGTAACAATTTCCTATTGAACGTGCACATGTTTACTACTTTTGTGTCAGTAGGTATTGTTGTGTCCCGTGAATTCAAAAGACAACTCGTACAGTAGCTCGTGTCGTAACGTTAACTATGCAATCACCGTATTTTAAGTGTAGAATAACGGTACGGTTAAGCAGCGGTATTGTACTGTAGCATGGAGGACAAACGTACGTTAGAAAGTGTAGGCAACGGCAAGCGGACACGACCATACAACTAGACGGTAGATTACACAATGTCGGCCCACAGGCGTGAGCCGGTTCAAGTCCGCGTGTTTATTCAGGAAGGTAACAGGACCAATCCAATCAGGTAAGCGCAGGATGGCGGTCCCACTGGCTTGGCCTGAACGCTGACTTATGCCTACGGACCGGCCGCACAGACACGTACAGACACGTTGTCTGCATGCGCACACCGCGGGACATGACAGATGTGTCGTTGTTTCTGAGACTATTGCCTGTAACTTGATGATAGTAACGAACCTAGAGTGTGCTGCCTAAAACTAAGGGTCAAATAGATATTGAGTGAATAGTGGGGAAGCAGATTACAAAATAGTTTCACAAATTATTTGGTGAGCACATGGACACCTTTACGCTTCAGAGTAATCAAGGTACACTAATATGGCGTTCTAGTAAGGCCCACTGTTAAGAGGATTAGGTCTTTTCAATATAAACCTTTTTACTGGCTTGTTGACAAGGCAGGCCCTATATGGAAACGCTAGGAATGCGTGTGCAAGTAGATATATTTGATCTTATAAATCCTAAAGGATAAATATCTTTGGGTGCAAGTGTCCTTATTGAATGTTAAGTCCCTATCCATTGATGTCCCAGAACCTGAGAACGTTGACATTCAGTTAACCTTTTTACCAGTAACCACAAGATCTATATTATATTATCAGTTAGTATTCTGAGACATCTCATTTCAACGTACGCAGAAAGTGTAAACTGATCCTTTGAAACAGTGTCCTCAAAAAGTTGACTGCATTCTGACCCGGAGTCTCATTCGACCGACATCGACTAATGAACTCATGACGAAACTTGAGTAAGGGGTAGCAACTAACCTCGTAAACGTCATCTTTAAGCCATGAATCGGGACGTCCAAATACTAAACGACTGTACTAAACAGAACACTGATTTCTCTCTGCCCTGGTTTGTCAACAGGAAAGTGCTGGTAGGAAATTTGTGACAGCCGTTTGGAAAATCATGCAAAACATGGGTCAACAAGAGCACGTACGACGCTATGTGCACGACTGCCTGCATCTCCTTACAGATTAGCCCGTTACGGTGCCTGCATTCTGTACATAATGGTCACCACAGATGCCTTGCGCTGTGCTATCTGTGTTTCCAACCGTGGATGTGGAATTCAGCGCAAGACCAAATGGATAAAACCGACAAATTTGTGAGTGGAATCTTTTATAGTCCAGTTGTCTAATTGCTGTTGTCATTATATCCAGAGTATTTAAGGAAAGACAAGATTGCAAACAACAGCTTTCGGCCATTCTAGTTCGACACATACACTTACATAGGATTCATTGATCTCGTAATTTTATGTGCCCTATAAGAATAATCGAAGACAGTGATTATCTTCTTTGACTTTTCACAGTTACTCTCAGCTAGCTGTTAGGTTAGAGTGAAGGAGAAATCCTCGTATCTAGAAGACGAAAAATGATGAGATTTTAGTGATGAGTTCTAAGTCGGAAAGAAAGATACCCAAATTATAAATTGATACGAGAATACACAGTTGTGCAACCTACGTAGGATTAGCTGAGCAAGTGAATTTATCTTCGAACTGGGAAACCAAACCAAACCTCAGGCACACAGCGGACTAAAAAATGAAAAGAGGGTCTACCAGAACACCCGTGTACTAGGTCTATGTATAGGGGAAAAGGGGTTCACCAGACAACGGAAGTTGTCGGTTGATACAAATGATAGAAATACATAATCTGTTTACGTAAAACGTACTCATTCTCTTCATTGACGGATCGTTATGGAAACGTGAATGATCTATCAGTTCGAGAAGGTCGTCGCCTTCGCGACCGTCTTTTTACAGTGTCACAAGGTCATGTTATCAGGATATGTGAAATCCATAGGTTGTGTGTACTGCGTTCTTGAATTCAAGACCGCGCTGCTACCACTCAGTGGAATTTCGAAAATTTGTTTGGATTACATCACTCCAGGCAGTACGGTTCAATTTTGACCCCTCCCATGATCTAGAATCGATATTACGACGTGAAACACTTACACAGATGGCATCCTGGTATCGCACATCACTTGCTTTGAACTTTCTTTAGAGCAGCTGCTTTAGGATCCGTTCTTTAATTATCCGAAAACTTGTTCTGACCATTGTGGCTGTTTAATCATTTACACCGATCCGATTCCAATCATGTCTACCCCGAAGAGAACTTTCTTGTTTGAAACCGTGTCCAGTGAAAGGATGCCCAGGATGCGCTTCAAATATTGCTCATAAGGCAGCTCAGCTATAGCGAATTCCGCCGGTACAATGTCCAAGTGTTGTAACTTGATATACGGCCTACGATCGCGTAAACAGGCAACAGAGTAAAGTTTATTGGAACCGTAATTAACGGAACGACATTAAACGGTAATGAACAACTGAAAACGAAGCATACATGACTAATACATTCCCGGCCCAACCCAACCACCCACTGCTGACTAATCAACACAGAGAAAAAGAAGGTCTTCGGATTGAGTAACATAAGGTAGCTCAATCCAGAGGCCTGTATTTCCTCTGTGTTGATTCGTCAGCATTGGGTGGTTGGATTGGGCCGGAAAGATATTAGTCGTGTATGCTTCGTATTCAATTGTTCATTACCGTCTAATGTCGTTCCGTTAATTACCGTTCCAATAACCTTTACTCTGTTGCCTGTTTACGCGATCGTAGGCCGTATATCAAGTTACAACATCTAGTCCCATTGAATTAGAGCATCGTAGACAATATCATTATTGAGTTGACCATTAGCTTTCCCTCACTGTCAGCCTGTGGTTTTCCAAACATAACTTTCAACACGCACAACACGCACTTGGTCGCAAGTAACCACAACACACAGCTCATGAACGGTTCTTTCAACGAAGTACTACCACACTATCAGAACTATATGCACTCATCTACACTGCCTCATTGGCACGAGTTTGAGGTGCAGCCATCGCATATTCTTCCGGAGAATGTTGAGCGCTGATAGCTGAATCAAACTTGTTTACAAAAACTGCGAGTATTCAGTGCATTTCCTAGCTATGCGTAAATGGTGCCGTTGTCTGCAAGCAGCATATTCAAAACAATTAAATTCCTTACCAGGCTTCGATCACGGAAACACTGAATATTCAGCGGACGACCATCTGTGTGGTATTCAGTTTGTACATCGTCCATGGAGTTCCGAACGGCATCGGTTAGTATTGCAATAAAATACCGACCAACTGGAGTTAGGATCAAGACACTTGCTGGTCTGTTGACAGTGACAAAGTCGAACTCAGTCAAAACGATTGCATCTTCATTTTCATACAAGCAAACAGCATTATAATTAACTCAACAAATCTATTTAAACATCAAAACTTACCCAGCCCTGTCAACAAGGCGTGACGAGTAACAGAATCAAACGACTTTGTGAACTTCACAGGAAGTGTATGGAATGGTTGGTTATATTCATGGCATGTTTTACGGAGTTGACAGTAGTATTGTAACTGGTCTGGTTTCCACACTACTCCTTGGGAACATCCATCTCTAAAATCATGCGATACATACACATGCTGTTACTCATTCTTCGGCAAAACCAGCGGCTTAACTCACCAGTTTGGAAAAGCAACATCAGTTAACAAACGCTCCCAAAAAATATGCCTATACGAACAGCAGACCAACCTTAAAACACAGAAGTATACACTCGCAGTGTCTCGCAGACATACAAACATAATCCGCGAAATCTCCCTACGCCATGTCAGCTAACGTGATCATACACCCGGTCACCCACTGAAATACACCCTTCAAACAACTACAGACCATTAGCTAAACGATTATTCTCTATAAACTGGGTTTTGAATAAACTGGCTTCTGGTTAGTGTTTCACCACTTTGGAACTCACAGCCTAATCCAATATTTATGGTTGACTAGGTCGATGTTTTCCAACTCCACCTGACGGGTATACACGGGAGTATCAGCGGGTGCTGAAGTTCTCTTGGTCACTCCCATAGCGCATTCTCACCGGATACGTGAAACGTATGTATTGATATCTGCCTCCTTTCCATTGCTGATCGTCTATAGGATTCTCGGTTGCATCAGTATGCCGTTTCAATGTGTTGAGGTGCTGCACTTCAGTGGATACTTACCAATTAAAATTCTTTTTTGATACTTGTTATCCCCACCTCTATGGACGGTCCCAAAATTTTGTTCTCCGAAAGGCACAAAGACTATAGAACTCATAAAACCTTGATGTTTTGCTCCCACGTAAAAGATAATGAAGTTGCAACCAGCCAACCAATTAGAACAACCCAGTGACTCCTGAACCGTATTCATCGCTGGCCAAAATATCACTCAAAATACAAAGATACAACAGTAGATTCAAAGTCTCTCAAGTTCAAACTATTTAAGTCATTCTCGAACAGTACTCAAACGGCTGATGATCTAAGCATCTAAAATTCCAACAAGTACGCCAAGTGATTGACCTTCACATAAACTAACATATCAACCTGTGATAAACTGATATTGCGTCATAAACAAACCTTGTAAAACTGTTGTCTTTAGAACCAGCGATCGCACAATACTACTCACAACATTATTCAGTAGTAAGGCAGGAGGATGCATATTTTCAATAAAGCAACTGCGTGAAAGCTACGAGGAGAGACATTAGAATGCAGGTTGGGGTGAATTGGTTATTAATACACAGAAGAACTGGACATTAGCAGCCGTGACGTACAGGGAACGACGTTGCGAATGTGTGAATTTGTCTTGTGTTGTAATGAAATACAAAACACACGTACCGGTTTATCGAATAAACAACTCTTGCGTCAACCGCATTTTCGGATTACAACGTTGTGTCAGTTAAAAACTCCGGCCGACACAATGTTGAATTGATCTCTGTAGTGCACTGTTCGCGTACAAGTTACCAGTATGCTTATCATTGTAGTGGTTCTCTTGGTGTACAATAAATGAATAAAGAGTATATCACAGTAAACAATAATAGCGATCGCCTTATAGTGCATTAGGTGTAACAATCACTTTCTACTGAGTTTCGTTCACTCTAGTGGGAAAAAGCGAATTCTCTGCACACAAAATCTATGGATCCTGACAATGTGAGCTGACAAGCTTGATCTAAGGTCATTCACACATGACCTCCTTCTACTGAACAAGACATTCTGAGTCATGAGCATAGTGCAGTACTGAGAGAGATCCTATGACTCGTAACCTAATACAACAAATATTCCATCTGTAAACAAGGCCGAACTAGCGAGCCCGACATCCAGACTTCATGTAGTTCATACGTGGAAATATCATTTTATTATACCTGCCTTCATCTCACAATGATACACATTATACTATTTGTGTGATCTGTCCTATTCTCATATTAATCTCTCACGTATTACCAAGCCTAATACAGTGTAGGACCCTTGTCACAGACGAACGGGATTCTTCCTCTTCTCGATAACTTGGACAATAGTCTCTGTGTATGTCAATTGTTGGATTGATCTACAAAATCGTGATGCTTGCTTTATGTAATGACGTATATTTCAAACATATCGGAGGTAGTACACACAAAGTAAATGGATGATAAATTGTTATTTTTATTACTCGGAGCACCACTTTACAAAAAGTGCAACCTGGCTACTATGACTAAACCTAGGTAGTTCCCGCCAAAAATAGACGAAAAGCTTATCCCAACTTGCTAGGAAAAAGACTATTGGACGAGCAACGGTTGTACTCCCACCGATAACGTGTTTAGCACACTCATTATTCATTTCTTGAAATTTCACCTTATCCATTATTTGCTCACTCTTCTGATCCGTTTACATCCGTTTATGCGATACGGTTGCCACAACCTCGTTGTCATTAAGCCTTATGTAACTTCAAGCGCTTGCAGTATTTGAAATAGATACAAACATATTATCCACCAGTTCGGCTACTGGTCCTAAAAAAGGCTCATCCAATGTCAGAATCAATCGATTTTGTGAGGATTGAACGCAAAAAGAGGAGTGTGTTGAACAAATTGATATCTATCGTCAGATGGATATTTGCTTAGTTTGACTAAATGAAACAAATTTTAGCTTCCATTATACATGCTTCAAACAACAGAGGTTTCATATTCCCAAAAATCACACAAATCCTACTAGCAAATGAGCCTCTCAATATGTGACATCTCAGAGATTTTGTTAGCATTTTTCGTAGCTCCTTCAAAATATTCGATTCAGATTTGAGCGCTTCCTAGGATATTTATGTAACAACCATATACAAACTTCGATAAACGTTTACTCCTGATACGCTGACACAAATGTGTACCATATAAAGCATGAATCACGATACCGAAATATGCGTCTCAGTTACTTAGGAGAGTTACATCCCCATCTTGACGATTCGTGTAAATCTCAGTTGTAGGATTCGCCTCTCGTCAGAAATAGATAGTTGATGGTACTCCGCAGAACACTCCGTGACTTGCGTCCTTCCTTTGTTTTATTCAAGTTTATCAAGAGAATGAACTGCTTTAAATTTCTCTGAATAGCATTCCCAAATGATACTGCCAGCAAACCTGACAACCTTCTTCGTTTCAAGTGCATTTTTGTCATCGAACTTCTACATACTCAGTTTTACAAATCCTGCTCGTCCAAGTACGAGTTTTCATGCCGGTCTACCGACGTCTGAAGAAAACCCAAATTAGCTGGGACCCATCGCGATGCTAGTTCCCAGGTTCGTGCACCCAAGCTTCCCCCAGCCTTATATTAACGCGGATCGGAAGTCACAGTGAGAAGACGGTGAATCTGCAAACAAACTTTATTCATTTATTTACTCACCATTCATAAGTGGACCTCAATGCAACGATTAAGGGCGTTAAGGAGTTGAACATGAGAAAACCTTCAGCACAACCGCGCGGCAGCCGCCAGAGAGGACGAATGTCAACGAAAATTCTAGTCGACCCCTAGAATTCAAATAAGCGTCATACTGGTTGAGCGGCGTTCCCAGCAGTAGTAGCTAAAACATTGTTATCCAAGTGAATGTAACCTACAATAGTAGAGATGGCGTGGATTAACCTACGAGTAAAATGGCGATATCTACGCCAACACACTAACGCTGATGCTAGCGGTTTGTAGTAAATTTACCTTCACCAGGTAATGTGAATCGGAGCTGTGTTACTGACAAGGCAAGTCTCACGTCGCAGGGAGTTTAGGATTTTGGGGACGTCACTACAAACTAAAACTAGTGGAGGTCGCCCAGCAACACCAGAATTACGATCAAAAGCGTCATCACCTAATAACATCAGCACATTTCTAAAGTTTGGGGAAAATAAAACAAATTGAGAACTCGGTGACGTTAATAGTTTCAAGTCCGAACAATTGTTCAGGGGTTGTGTTGATGGATAAAGCGTTACACCTGAATAAAATGTTTGACATTATTGATAACAATCCGAAGTTTCTGCTGGATGCTAATCCCCATAACGTCCGAAAAATGAAAACAGAAATTTGTTGCAAGTTGGAAAAACTGAAGATAAATATTATAATCTCTACCGACCAATGTAACCTGATGAGTCCGTTGGACGTTGAACGTAATCCACCTAGGCTGTTCAAAGAATGTTGCCGATACTGTTGAATGACAATAACTTTTAGCGACGCCTAACCTACAGTAATTTGAATGAGATAAAATCTGACCAAAATACATCCGCCGATGGTTATATGCAGGTTTAATGAGATCGGAGATTTCGAACTGTCTAGGAAGTCCCAATCGCAGGGTTATCGTTTGGAGTTAACATACAGCAACTGCGTCTCCATTTCGAGGCGATCGGGCAACCTGATCATTACTCACCAGCGAAAGCGGTTGAGTGTTCATATGTGATAATTCGGTCGTGCCTAATGTGAGGGCAATGAGGAAGTGGTAAACATGGTTGCCTCATGAACAGCGTGGCTGTGGTTCTAGTCCCGGCAGTAGCGAAGATGTGCTCTACTGACGAGCTCTAATAGGAGCGAAACTCGAGTCTAGTGCCTCTGCTGTTTGAAAGGGGCCGACTGGAAAGTCTATGGGGATGCGAGAGCTGCGATCAATTGTGAGTGATGTTCAGCTTGAAATTAATCAAATCCCCAACTACTCATCAGTAATCTAAATGATATTTGTTGGAATCTTCCTAAGCATATAGTCAACTGACCAAATAAGCTTAACCCGTGTTTATATTTTTTGATGCATGTGTACGCGATTGCACAAATGCAATCCAGACCGCACGACTGACCCCAGTTCCGTCGAAATATATAAAGTGCAGAACATCTGAAAAGCGTTCTGTTAAGTAGTTTATCATCTTCTTATCGTGTTGTGTGTTGACCGGTTTCATGAATTTGACAGCTGTATTTTCTAAAAATCTCAACAGTTACCGTTGTTTATGTCAACTGGTTAGTAGGATCACTTTGAAAAATGTGTCACGGAAGCTAGAGTATTTTGCGTTCACTTCTCACAAAATCCATCGATTCTGACACTGGATGAAGCACTTTTAAACCAATAGTCGAACTGATGGGTAATATGCTTGAATCAGTTTCGAACTATGCAAGCGCTTGAAGTTACATAAGGCCTAGTGGCAATGAAGTTGTGGCAATCGTATGCCACAAACGGATGTATAGGTATGTATATATGTTCGTAGCAATATCTCAGCTAATTTACAGATTACCTTCTGGAAGTATAGTATACATTAAAAAGAAAAGTATACAATAAAACTTGAAATGGTCGAGATGTTTAACGGAATGGATGTGAGATTACAGG
Organism: Paragonimus heterotremus; assembly: GCA_013368495.1. Classification (NCBI taxonomy): domain Eukaryota; kingdom Metazoa; phylum Platyhelminthes; class Trematoda; order Plagiorchiida; family Troglotrematidae; genus Paragonimus; species Paragonimus heterotremus. The sequence goes on from LUCH01000379.1 coordinate 194,468, forward strand.
TTGTGCGTTGAGTATCGGATCACCGGTAACTAAATCCCACAACAATTTCAGACCCAAAGAACTGTAGATTCCTCAATGTTTCGACTTTCTCGGACGGAGAGAATTGAACTAACAAAGATACATTATGCAAGCTTTATAGGTAGCAGTCATTAGATTCACCATGTTAGAGGATGTACTATGTAGTGTGTGAAATGATTAGTCATTTAAGCAGCCGTATTTCTTATAATATATTGTGCCACCATAGGAATAAATCAATAGAAACGTGGGTTCATGAGTCCAACGTTACTTTGAATATGCACTTAGTTCTTTGGAAATGATGATATCGATTAGATTGTGTCGGGTTTGAAACTGGTCTACTCAGTGTCGGTTGTCGACATACTACAGATTCATAGAATGAACTTCGTTGAATTTATCGCTCTGTTAGACAGGCATTGAGGATAAATGCATGTAACTGAAGTTCTGTGGGAGTTTTTGACGAGTATTTCGAAATAGTAACCCTCTGAGATGTAAGGTCTGTGCTTGCCTGCAGTCATCAGTCAGAGAGGAAGTGTGAATAAGAATTCAGATCGGCAAATTTAGTAATGGTAGCCAAAGTGATTGCCATATCATTAGACATGTTGAATTTGTTTTTGGTCACAATCATGCTCTACAGTTGGAGAAGTAGATTCTTCAATGAGCATTCAATTCGATCCAACACAATAAATCAATACATTAATGTTTTAATCTGATGGATGCAAAAAGCCGAAATGAAACAATTAACTCGGCTCAACCCCAGAACTGGTTTCGATGCAATAGTGATAACACCCGAACTGAGTAAATCAGGTATTTATCTCTCGAGTGCAAATGTACAGCTTATTGTCAACAATGGAATAAAACAACAGCAATGAGAAATTTGCCTGGTGACAATCACCACATATAACGGATATGTTAAAGATTTCCACACGTTTTTCAACCAAATGAGATGTGATTGCTTATGTTGTAAGGAATATAAATTCAAGTAGTTTTATAACAAATAAATCTCCCAATGAAAGTGGATTGAATATATACTAATAACAATGATGTTATCTCAGATCAACTCCGATTAAGCCATGGTCAAATCTGAAGGTTGTTCATCAAAATTTTGTTGCAGATCTTTCGAATTAACTTTTGCTAGATTGTGTATATTTCTGCTATCAATATTTGTGGCTCCAGTGAACTGCTTTGGACATTGAAATATTTCATTCTTGCCTGTCTGGTATTCTAGATTCAAAACCATATTACTGCAGGAAGCTGAAATTTTCTCATCCAGTTTAAACTACTAATGTTCCATTGCAATTGTGAGACATTTCTAGTATTGGAATTTTAAGAACCTCCAGTGAAATAACAGAGAATGATCACTCAACTTCAAAGGCAGAAATTCTAAGATACTTGGTCTATCTGTTTTACTACTGATTCCACAATCACTGTTTGTGACAGACGGTTTAGAAAAAAATGGTGTGATCTGACAACTGCTCGTTGAGCTAATTATGTAAGAAACAGGGCTTAAACTGCTTCCACTGAGAGTGAATGTGGTTGCTCTATATTGCTAGTGCTCTAAGTTTTACATCATCAATCCACGGTGGCCGGTTAGACTAACTGAATGAAACATGTGGGAACTCGGTTTCACCCTCGTATGCTCAAATAAATTTGAGTGTGCATAATAACATATATCCAAAAATTATCACTACCGCAATGTTCTGTCGGAGTAAAGTATCAGTTTGCATACAACTGAACATTTCAGATGGTAGGACAATTCTGAATCCTCAACGCTGAGCTGAACATCATCATCAAACTTGACAAATACATCGGTTACGGAAGGTTGCATGTGAACTAGGAAATCTCCGTTGCGCGTCTCTACATGTTTATTCTAATTTGATGTGCGTTTGTCCTACGATTTAATGTGCAAAATTACAAGCCTCTCAATGCTAATTCCTAATGCTCACCCTCAAACCATAACTCAGTAAACACTTCAACAACTACCGCTT
>LUCH01000379.1:197752-225866 GCA_013368495.1 Paragonimus heterotremus
AGATAAGCATGAACTAAGAATAAGGAGAGATTTGATGCATTCTCAATTGGTGCACTTTCCGGCAACGAATTCCACAAGTTAGTAGTCAATAGCAGCACAACGATTCCAAGTGTACAAGAAAAGAGTAACACGGGGACACGACAAAGAGATGATTTATACGGTCGCATGAATATTGCCAGTACGCAGGGAAACGCACCCATTGATAGTTCGATGACGTGACTGCGTTGAGCTGAAATGTGAGATGTACAAAAGAGTGTAAACCTTGTTTCCTCTGTGTACAAACTTGACAATGGAAAAGTAGGTACATGTCAACATGTGGATGTCTATCTGTTGATGTTAAGCCTAGTCGCGAAGGAACAGAAGGGCAGTTCAACTGGATACAATCGTGACCAGAAATCAGTGTCGTTGGTAACAGTCAATGACTGAGCTCAGTGAATAATTCTCAACTAAGCAGACACTAAATGAATAACCGCAGACGAAGTGACAGCATTCGGATTTAAGTGAGGTAGCAGACAAACTCCAAAACGGGCCAGTGAATTTTTGTCATCGTAGCGATGCATTTAGAAAACGTGAGTTCAAACGAATCGGAAGCAATAGTAACATTAGAAGATATGTAGAACAACAGCTTCTGATACTTTACCATAATGAGCAATGTTATCAACTGTACGTTCGCACTCCCACTAAAAAGTCTACCGACGAGATCAGTCGGCGAGTGGAGAAGAGAACTACGTTGATTAGTGGATCGAACCCCATCAAACCGCAAGCCCAGTTCTCCAACGACCTAGAACGGTACGTTCAAAATAATTCGTCTTTTATTTTGAATCGAACTATTTTAGATTTGTTATCGTCAGGACCCAAACTGTGCTGACCGAGATCTAATTGTAACCAATTGGACTCTGAAATTCATTTCAAAATCCTGCACCAACAACTGGGTGAACGCGTTCCCTCTTCAGTATTTAACACTTCGACGTTGTTAAACAACTACGAACTAATACGAACATATTACAGACGGAACCAGCTACAGGATCCGGTATTGTTATATTAGACAATACCGATTATAGTGGCAAAGTGTCACCTGTGTTGTCAGACAGACCAAAGTTTACTATGAGAGAAAATAATGAGGGTAAAACCACAGCTATAGAGAACAAACTATCCAAATCACTCTGTGATATGAAACAATCAGATTTGATTGGCACATGCAAGTACAGGCAACTCAAACCAACAGGGACGGTTATTCCACGCCTCTTTGGTCTTCTTAAAGTTCACGAAGATGGACTACCCTACAGAGTGATCGTCGACATGTACATTTCTCCGCATCATGTCCTAGCTCGGTGGTTAGTGGAGCTACGGGAACCATTCAAATTGTAAATGACCCTATCCAGTTTAAAAGAGACTTTTGATTTTGTCCACGCGGTTGATTCAGTAAATATCAAATATCAAAAGTTGGTTTCCTTAAACGCAACCTCGTTATTCACAAACGGGCTGTTAAAAGAAGCCATCGATCATCTGTGGGTTTACAGACAACTCAACGTCAGCATTCTCGTCGCCCAACTGAAAGAGATACTCATATTTCGCATCTCAAACGTTTAGTTTCAATTCAATGGAAACCTCTATAGACAATTTGATGACGTAACAATGGGCTCCCTGTTAGGCCAGTTGCTAGCAGACATATTCATGGCCAGACTAGAAACCAGCGAAATGCGTTACGTCGTCGATATTTGCTGTCTGTACGGGCGCTACGTAGACGACATATCTTGCTTAGTAAACGATATACGGTTTCTACCAGCTGACTTCAGTTGTGTGCACCCCAACATCCTAGTCACTGTCGAATTAGAGGTAAATAGCCAATCATAGATTCCAGATGTTGCCATGCTTCGTAGAACCGGTGGATCAATTCCAAAGGCGGTTCACAGGGAAAACACGTGGACTGGCCAGTACACGCTCTTCCTTAGCTTTGTTCCGCTGAAGTATAGGCGGAATTTTATTCGCTGCTTAACAAGCAAGGATACGCACACTAGACGCTTTATCAAATGAACTCCAGCACTTTCGAAATGTACTAAGTTGAAATCTACTTCCACAATGATTCGGAACAGAAACATGCAGTTAAAATTGAAATTGTTCGGACGGTGGACAAAATGCCTGTCTTTATCACTCTTTCATATAAGGGGGGGGTTCCAATGAAATTATCACCAACCGAGTTTGTATTGCAGTCGACAATATCTATTTTGCAGCACCGGTCATCTCATCGTTCAATACCTGCCCGGTACTGGTACCACATCTCAGAAATTGTTCGCCTAGGTTTTCTTCGTCCTTTTGTGTTTAGTCTGTCATCTGTTGTTGACAAGCTGGTTACGTTTGGAGAATAACAAGGTGGCTATCGGAAAGGATTCGTGAACATCTCTCAAAGTGGCTTCGCAACGGTTCGAGAAAGCCTATTTCCAGTGCAATCAGTTCTAACTTAATTGACACTAGTCATCAGATTGAGCCGGAAGAAACTTTCCGAGTCATCTACAAGGTTCGTCAAGCCCACTTCACAGCTGTCAGATCGCAACTGTTATCAACGGGCGAGGCAATTACCATCAAACTCTACAACCCATGTCTATGTGCCAAAATAGTTCGTACAAACTCTACATCTCTCTTGAACAACTATTCCACAGCCACTTGTAACCCAAGCTGGCGTGAACCACTTGACACCGACGAATACATGTCTCGCAGCTGACACCAGTGATATCGTCACACATTCACTAACACTCCCATACCTCTCCAGTAGGCTGTAATCCGCCCCATGTCTATGATTCTAATCACCTATTTGACTTACTCTAAATTTTCGTATATGAAACGCGTGTACCATATGTAATTGTGAAAATCCGATGAGAATTACCGAAAACATTCATTCGCATAATTGACTGCTTATTAATTCCATGGGAATATGAAAACGATTGAAACAGTTGAGGGATCAACTTTCTTCAAAATGAAATCTTGCACAAGCCGTAGAAAATTCTTAGATAATTAAATGCCTATCTGAACCAGCCTAACCTACGCTTATAGTTGTATACAGTGGGAGTGGGTTGAGCAACTCTAAAACGAGCAGGAGAAGTAATGAAAGTTCGGATTACTGATATACAAAGAACGGTGGTTGATTGATCTACGTTGAACACTCAAAGTTGATTCACACAGAATTTCCACTCAGTTAGTTTTCGGAGACTAACACCAGATTTCAGTTTTACTCATGTCAGAGCTCATCGATAGTACACACCTTTGTCGCGAACGGGATTTCATACCTCTATCCACGTTTCCATGAGGTAATTAAATTAACTACCACACTGATGACCTCACGTTAGGAAAGACAGAATTATCACTTTTAAACACCCAATCATATGTAATTATAACCAATGCTCAGATGATCGAGTCGATGTGAATGGAACCAGAGTAACTGTCCTATTGGCTTCATTCGTTGAGCCTACGATTAAGACTTGCCGTTAAGCTGAACTGACAGAAATTGCTACAGTAATGAATTTTCAATGAAAAACAATTAGTGGTCCAGTTCATAATCTAAGCAACTGCGGACAAACTTTGTTAAGAGCAAAATTTGAACCGGGCGCTTTTCGAAACTCGGGATCTAGCTTTGCCCATTTTACCGTTCTGACTGACACCCCTTTCGTCGTTTCGTTCGCACTTTCACTGAAAGCTATTTGAGCACATCAGAACAGTCTGCATAGCCGGGCAGTCAAACATCTCAGCAACCGGTCGGTAAGAGTGTTCATGCAAACCGATATCCAATTATATCACTGCCCGTAAAATCCAGTGATATTAGACGCAAAACACGCCTGGAAAACAGATCCCTATACGCGTTCAATCGTTTTGTTAATCACGTTGTTAAGCAGTACTTGTGTCAAACAGCTGGCTACTCGCAGGGACAACCGGATCAAACAAGATGTTTCAATATGATGTTTATATATAATATAATAGCACATACCATCTACCCCTCGGATTGGGAATTTCCACCTTGAGGCGATGAGTAAAATGGAAGTGTCCGCAATTGTTATCTTTGTGTTGTTACAATGAACTTGATCAACGGAACAAAATTTATCAAAAGTGAACGAACTGGGTAACGTGATGACAAGGACACTGAGTTTATTACTGTTTTAATATTAATAATGCATTTTTTATTGCCTTGGCCATGACCCTGTTGAACATGATGTTCGTAGTTGTCCTGACACTTCTATACTTTATCAAACAATCCTGATGCCTACCGTCTATCAGTCAGCCGACTTATACCATCTATGAACACTACCACTGGTTTATCCGTACCACAAACAGTGTTAATTAACCAAAGAAAATTCTCAGTCATCTTTCGCATTCAATCACTAACGTCAACTTTGAGGGTACTGTCGTCGGTGGGATGCTAGCAGCTTGCCTACATCACATACTGCAGTAAGTATGAATTGTTGAATCAAGGAACGTACCAGTTGACAATGAAAGTGAATATATCTGGCTAATTACCAGCAACGCCAAAAGAAACAATCGTTCCATCCTTTGTAATCGAAAGTACATAGAAGAGAAACTACAAGAGGAATTGTTACTTGAGAGAAGTACAGAATAACTGTTGATTCTTATTTGCCTACTCGTGCAGTTATTTTGAAAAATGTTGAATTCAAACATATGCACCCTCTATCAATATAACCGAACAGCATGGATCACAGATGGAACAATACCATCAGTTTGGAATTATTTTAGCATTGTTGTTTTTGTTCTCCCGTCTCTAGTAATGCTAATTTGGCCCTCCCTTCGGGTGCAAACTACTGCGCTCACGAATTGTTGTATCATGATAGAAGTATATGCGATTCACAATTGCGATATGTTTGATGGTATAGTTAAAGCGCTCCCGTAATTCTGTGAGCTGTTCGCTCTGTGGTACTAACATATGATGATGATCAGAAACGAAAATAGAGAGATTCCAACGGTAACACCACAGTAAGTAAAACGATATTGGGAGTACATGGCAAGCCGAATTTTAACACACGACTATATAATCATGCATTTATGCGGGTTTCGTTTTAGAAACAGAGGTTTAAATTTGAACAGTGCAGTGTATCAAAAAACCTGAAGAGAGGCAGATAGTAACAGTCACCACAAATCAGAAATCTATGAAAAGCAGAGCAGGTAGTCTGCAAAATAACCGGTCTCGTTGGTTGAAACGAATGAAAAATATATATAACTGATCTGACTTACATTGTTCCAACGCACTCGCCCTCTCTTCGTTGACTGTGCGTTGTGAGTGAGTTGGTAATTTATTAATGCGAGTAGTGTGCGAGTTTGTATTCTAGAGCAACATTACAATGATCAGAACACAAGCTGCACTTTCCTGAAGAGGACAGTTGATGAACAAACACAATTCTTGCACAAAGCATGCTGCTCCGTTAACCCAGTACATTTGAATCACTGCACACACACACATTGATCCCGGAACAAGATTGTACACATCGTACTGAAATATTTTCGTCTTGTGTAATATGAATACTCTGTCAACTCAAACTGAACGGTCTTCGCATACTGGAAAGAAAAAGACAAATCAGACTTGTGGATAACAAAACGGCTTCTTGTGAGAATTTCTTGTGTCTACCAACTGATCACCGTCGGAATGCACAGACTGTATGTGCCATTTCACCTGGTGGTGATCGATAAGTCTGATACTTTCATTTAACTGGAGGAAGGTCGAAATTGTGGATCCTTGAGTGACCGGTTAGCAGTTTGTGCTTATTCGTCTGACCATAGTTGTATTTTGAGTTATGTCGAATCCCACTTTGGTCAGTTGTGCTAGTCGAAGAGTAACAGAGTCTAAATTGATCTAGATAATACATCAAACTGGAACTGGCTCACAATGTTGGATTGTAACAGAGAGAATAGAGTATGGGTTATCTGGCATTTCGAATGGCGTACCGGCTTTCACTTATGTAGTGTATGGTGAAGGCGTGACGAAAAATGTTGCACATATAAACCAAACCGTGTGAGCACGCGCTCAGTTACTCATAAATCCTTTCGTGGGTTGATGAAAAGATTGATGGTTACCGGGAATGGAAATACACCGGACAGTATTTCCTGACGATATAACCCACTGCCCAAAGGAATTTGTGTAGATATTTCGATTTTGATATCGTGACAACCCGCCACACTGAGCTTCAATCCAATTGCAACACAACCTAAAACCTGCAGTACATACTGAAATGAGTTGAAACACATTACAAATATGTTTATATTTAATAAATCAGACAGTTCCATGACGATCTACAGGATCAGAATTCTGTACCACTGTTGGAATGACCGGGAAGACAGGAATACGTCAGGTTTCAGCGGAAGAATGTAAAATCCGCACTACGCAGTCTGTGTACATGAACGTCAGGATGAATTATTTGGTTGGTGCTTGATTAATCGCAACGAAACCACCGAGTGTTGCTCCACGGTCGCCAGTTATTATTCCATCAGCTTTTTCATTTGCGGCTTTCTCAAACACAGGGTTTGTGAGAACCATCCACAATCCTCTGGGACCGTGAAACTTCCATAAGCTCAAAACACAATACAATATCTGAGACTAAGTTTGAACATGTGCTGTCATTATGCCTGAGTGGAGTACTGTTGTGTAAACAAACTCGTGAATATATTGTCTATGCAGTAATGCTTTTCTTCTTTGTGTGAAAATTAGTTTCATTGGGCAGTGAACAGCATATGTTTGGTGATAACTGACAACTTCGCACACCGTGTAGTTTTACTCAACCGTGATTGAATCACAGATTCAGAGCACTCTTATTGTTGAGTGCCGTCTACATCAAGTAACCTTTTGTGCTGTGCTGTTCATGCAACATAAGCTGACTTTGGTCGGAATGTCATCTGTGCACGCATGACACTTGTGGTTGTCAACTGCCTTTTTAACTTGTCATGCGGATCTTTTCAGCTTTCTGTAATCTTCCAATTTACAAATCTGTTTGTTTTTTATACATTAGTTCACCTTTGCAGTAGTCCTTAAAATAGCACAGTCCATTGTGTAAACATCCCATCTTGGTTGTGTCCATTTGTACTCATTTACGCATACTGCCTCTCAGTCAAGTGATACATCGAAAACAGCTTGCACCTGTCGATCGTCAACGTTGACGACCCAATCATTGATGTGATTATACTGGACGATTTGGTCTGAAATATGCGCGCACTCCATCCCAGTTAGCACAAGTGTATTTACACTGGTATATTGACACCATTTTCTAACCCAGCGCGATCGAGAGGTCTGTTTCGTTTAAGGTTTTTCAGGTGGAATTTCCACGAAGTTGTTCGAGCTCCGGTTTTTGATGATGGGTATGATGTATGAATGTGGTCCTCTAGTAGAATGTGTTCAACCATTAATGGATACCGTTGATTACAGACCAATAGCACTGATAATCAACTAAATACGAAATGTACGTTTATGTCAACCATTCCGGAAATGTACAGTACCACTGCTTTGATCAACCCTCAGTTCTTTCTGAATTACTCACTGCCAGTCGTTATCAGTGACTCTGCTGTGTGGTTCAGCCATGTTCTGAGTAGTTAGTAGTGATGAGCTATAGATCGAGATACACATTCTCACCTCGCGCCAGCACAATCAGCTTTCCGTTTAGTCGCTTGCACAGATCAACTACTAACTACACCCGTCGTTGTTCACGCGTGTTTTTCTCACCACTGGTGTCTCCTCCCCAATCAGGCATACGGTCTGCATGCGAGCAACTAAGACAACAAAATCTTACAAATGGGGATGCGCGTGAGATTGATCGACTGTTCCTACTGAGAAACTGAGGGTATGAATGATAAACAAGACATGTTGGAGGCATAGTCTTGTATGATGAAATGTGTTGGGTAACCTAGTGTTTGTCCTAGTCAGCCCACCCCAGTGGACGTCGAAATTGCTCACACCTTGTAACAATAGCTTGCACGTGATTGTACTGAACGTAATTAGGCAGAGACCACATACCGAATTGAGCCCATATGTCCAATGGTCTGGGGAAAACGTTCAAACTTTTGTACTGACTAGTCGGAACACAGCTGGATCGGTCAACCAAGACTGTGGCAACATGTGATGCATACATTCTAAAGCCCTTAGATCAGCTTATGAACATGTGTTATATTCCGATGTGTACACTTTTATGTGGCGTCTAGACTAACTCCCTTGTGTATCAGCCAGCTACGGCTGGCTTCGTAGTATCTGTGTTTGACCAGCAACGATAGACATCGTTCAGTTAACTGCACGTGGCAATCACGAAAGTTTCCGAGCCCCGTGTTTTTAACCGTTTTCTGCCAATGTGAACCCTACTCAATTTTCACCTGGTTCGCTGCTTAACATTTTCCGGCCATCATCGTGTGATTTGGGATAGCTGCTACTACTCAAGATTTCGGGAATTGTTGATGGCGCCCGCCACAAACAAACTTGAATAGTACCTGTGAACAAACGGTTTTACTAGCGTCATATTTGCATACGGTTGAGTGATATATCTTCACCTGCCCATACTGGTGGAACGTAATATTCACACGAAAATTGTCGTATGGTTACAAAAACACAAATATCGTTGAACTGTGTGTTGCATTCGATGAGCTTGACTATCAGTTTTAGTGAAATTGTGATAAGTGGGCGTTTACGTTGTTAATCTGCCTCAAAACAGGTCATGTCATGTCTGGAAATAACCTCGTGCTTTTTAGGAGGTGAAGGTATTCATCATTTACATAACCATATTTTCAGCAGATAGATAGCTTGATGAAATCAGTGATTCACATTTACTGACAACTCTTTCGTCAAGATGAATGGGAAGAGATAATGAGTGAATAATGAGGTAAGAACGGTATTCACAGATATACGTCTATATAGATTTGTGACAGGATCCAGTTGAAGATTCGGATATGCATTCATAGAGGTTGGAATGAAGTAGTTGATCAGAATCACACGAAATTTTAGAAGCAACCGACTTACACGCTTTCAAATGCTGGACCACTTTAGAGTCAGTTTAGAATATCGTCATCACGGTTAGACAGATGTCACATTCATCTACGGAAAAATTTAAAATCCTTGCCAAGAAGTCCAGGAACAGTGGAATTTGAGTTGTCATTTTAGTGTGAACACTGCTAGTGTGGCGAGCCTACGTCCAATTATGGTCCATCCTATCACCAGTACGTTGAACAAATTGGGACCGAGGGGCTAATTGGTTTTTGTCTTGTATTTCGGAACGATTATCAATAGATTCCTGGTAGATTGATCTTTCAAGAAGAAGAACTAAACCCTCAACACATTAGAACGTAATGAGCGATAGAGAGCAGGCACTTGACAAACTAGCAAATTAACTGGGACGATTCTGAAACAGAAGAGAAGAGAATATCTCTGACTGTCCTCACTGGTATGGTTAGAACCATTTCTATATTACAGGCAACGAGAACGGATTATCTCGCATTTGCTACCCAGAAGTTAAAATTTTCAGAATATATGACAGAACAATTAAAGAACAATGGGCCGTGACTCACAGTGTGCAAACTAACAGCCATTTTATTGGTTCCAAAGTCCTAGCGAACATGGAAGAACCGGTAGAGATTTTTTGAGAAATAAAATGTTCTGAAGCAAAACAATGAAAACACAGTTGTAACCCAAAACCTATTGTTTATTTAAGAACGCTTTTTCAGAGACAGTGCACGTGTCTAGGTCGCCATATCATGGGACTAGAAACAGGTCAATCGGCTCTACCTATAGACACAAGTTTGTGTGCTCGGCTGACAACGTGAACTCTCGTGCGTATTGTGGAGATAACGACGGGGACAGCATAAGCTTGTAGCGGTCAAGTGCGAACTACTGAATGACCTAATCAAATGCAAGCGTACCTCACTAGGATATCAGTAACAACGCAAACGAACTGTTCGTGACAGTTACGATAATCAAACATTTGGACTCACAGAATGTGTTCACAAATATTCGGGATGACCACCACAATATTCTAATTTACCAGTATCCGAGAAGTAAAGGTGTTACGGAGTTACCTGAAATGAGATCAAACCTGCGACGATGTTCATAGTACAACAGAATTTGACAATTAGGGTGGGAGATGCGTGTAGCATCGAAAAGCGACTACACAAACAGAGATGAGCAGACCAATGAGCACATATTTATATTGTGATGCAAAATCACTTCAATCAATTGGAACAATATACGAAAGGTGGTGCGCAAGCGTTGCTGTACAAAAGTGAAGTAATAATAAGAAAAACTCCACAGCATTCTCCCTCTAGATCATTTGCAAACAATAAGTGTTCGGTACTCGTATGATAAGTAAGAGTGGGTGTTATGTGAGAAAGTAACTAACATGGACTTGCAAATTAACATGGCTACCAAAACGCGTAGTTAGGCAGGATGAAGACTGATGTGAATAGGTTGATGATGTAGTATGTGTTTGTCCGGTAGACGAGTGGGGATAAGATGGTGTTTCATGATCATGGCCAGCTGTGGTTGAAGAGTCGGATGAGTTGGGAATGGACGGAGTAGGAACAATTCCCTAACCGTTGCACTCTGATTGATTCATCGGGCTAACTCGACACACACTCGCGCACCCTCATGCCTCCTCCTAGTTGGTTCAATCCACACACCAGTGTTTTATTGATGAACTAGTTCGTCATCTGTCACCAATGACCTGATTAGGATGCTTCTGATGAGGTCTTCTCTTAACAGTTTGCCAACAAACATTCCATTCCATTAAGTATCCACAAAGTAATGGATGTTCCATATGACCAACTGGTGTGGGGAATAACTACATGTCTGATGAGTAGTAGGGGATTATGATTTTCTTATGGATTGATCATCACCCACAATTGATCGCAGCTTCCGCATTCCTATGGACTTGTCAGTTGGCCCCGAATTCTTATCAAATTTATTTATCAATACCTGGTTAACATTCGAAATTTCATACAGGAGCATAATCAATCATTAAAAGCGAGCAGAAATATGCATCATATTTGGCCTCCTTCCCTGTGAGTTAAAGTTCATGGTGGAACTTAAGCAAAATGACCGTCATAAAGATGTGTTTTTATGTCTCTGTCTAGCACTTTACAAATTTCTGTAGATAATCAATCAGAAATCTACCTGAAATCAGCGCATACCAACACCACGTAGTGGGTGTATCCGGTAAGACTTGGCAAAATTGTTTTGTTTACAAATTCACAGTAGTTATCCCAAGTGGCGTTCCATTCCAAAATCATCCATCTTATTCCAAGCTTGTTTGCTGGCAGTGTTCCAACCGCAATGAAGCACTGTTTAGATGCATCGGTGAGACAAGCATAGAACCGGGATTTTTTTTAAAAAAAAACGTAAACTTTCGCTAAGGAAGAATCCGATGCTCCTGTTTCTCAGATCTGACGTCAGTTATTAACTTGAATTCCAGCAAGGAAGATACATCGGTGGCACGATAAGAAATTTCTGTGCATGGTAGACCAATCATGAAGGTACAGGGGTTGGGTGTACTGAGCCCGATAGTTACAATAGTGAGATATATGCAAAATACTGGGCACATGGTGAAACGAATAGATGTTCTCAAAAATTACACTACCTTTCGTTATTTGTTTTAAGTACCGTGCGCATTCTATATTTAGTTACCAAAAATTTAGTTAGTCGTTTAGCATTTCCATTTCGTAACAATATCACTACTGAACTGTGTTTGTCATGTATTTTCCTAATCACATACAAAATCTGGCTGTTGCATGTTCTGGCAGATTGTACTGCTACAATGTTTGGTAGTGTATGTGGTATGTGTATATGCTAAGGACGAGAACAACCTGATGGTTGTTGCCACGCGTTAGACATTCATTTTCACTCAATTATTTTCTCTCAACTTTAGGATGTGCATTTATGATGTGTGGTAGTAACTAATCGAACAGACATACCCTAGGTGGGACAACAGCCATAAAACCGGTCATGTAATTCTGGCGAATCTCGATCAGAAACGCACCCGAAATTGATTGCTCCTCATATTTGCATTCCCTATTCTCCTCACCAGTCTGAAATTTGATTCCTATTATCCCCCCAGCTACTGGCTCGTATGTTAGTCGCGGATCCACATACAGCCTAAGTAATTTGCTGGATAAGTCTAGGTTGTTGGTAGCCGGGCTTAGGGAACGTGACGTCATAGCGGAAGTCTCATTAACCCGCAGGCTGTCCAAGGCTAGAATGTATGTTGAGAAAGCTAGATTGTCATGTGGTCTTCCTAAGGATGAGGATGTATGTGTTGACGTTAACCTCGAAAGGGAGAAAGCAGTTGACCGGAAGTCACAAATGAGGCGGTGTTTGTAGAATCGAGACTTAAGGCTAGAGATAGAAGTTAGACCACTGCGGCCGACAAGTTTCCCATTACGGACCGTATCATGCTCCTGCCAACGTCCTCCTATCGTCGAACTCATGAGATACTGAATAATGTGTTCGGGTAGCCATACTATGTTGCCCGCTCTCTTGACGATGGTGTATTAACTACGCGGAGGACTATACTCAATAACACAGATCTTTTCTCCAAGTTGTCAATAAAGATGCAGAGCTGGAAAGTAGTCCTAACCCAGACGAACTACCTTTCCGACCTAAACACGGTAACCAACTTGGAGAGAAGAGTTAGATCAGTACCAGTTGACATGCAGTACGAGGACGTTTTCTCTGCCTTAGGCCCTCTCACATAGCTATTAACTGCAAAAGCACTACGAGGTGCAACATAGATTGGTGCAGGGGTTCGCATTATAGCTTCCTATATATGAAACCCAGTGGTTCTGTAGTGGCCACTATGGTACATCAAGGTTCATGCAGTACCGCTAGTTGTTCTGACAGGCAAGTACGTCTGGGAGTAATCCAGGTGCGAGCAATGGTTTCCTCTGGAACCTTTGTCACCTTCGACTTTGTGGACAACGGGCCAGACACCAGTGTGGTGATAAAAGTCTTTTTGGATCTTCTAGGTTTCCTGGGCATCGCTTCGACTCCATTTATTACTACAAGCAATGGTGTTACAACGATCCATCGTACGAGGGCTGAGTTGAGCCTGAGGTCCACAGGTGAGGCTGACACGGGTACTGTCGATAATGGTTACTCCGTCAATAGCTTGCTTATGAAACTCATCACTTTCGTCAAGAAATAGGCTAGTAGGCTGACACATCTGCTGAAATTCTCATTACGTGAAATTGAGGGTGTTGAAGTCACCATTCTCCTTGGTTGTGGGGTATCCGAAGTGCATTGAAACTTAGATTGAAAACTATGGGGACGTAGGCAGCCGTGGGCGATACGGCCTGTATTCGGTTGAGTGTGGTGAGGAAATTTGGCCAGTGAATATCTGGCAAAGTTGTCTGTCAACCGGCTGTCGCCAGACGTTTCTAAATTGGTGGACAAGATCTGCGTTTTACATGATATCAAGTTCAAGGATATGCCACCGACTAATTCTGCACTCTCTAGAGAGGACTTGGTGATTTTGTCATTATTGCAGTCGTCCACATTCGATTCAAATGGCCATCACGAACAGCCCTCCGGAAAGAATTGTTACGTTGGTGATTGCCTCACTTTGGTTTCAAACGCAGAGATAGCAATAGGTTTTGTGAAGGAAATTTATGACATGCTTACAAGGACAGGCTTTAGACTGAGAAACTGGGTTTCAAATGACCATTGTGAATACCGACTTCACAGCTCTCACAATCTCTGGCAGGAATTGTAGCTTGATCACTACCATTATAACGTGTACTCGATATCCGGTGGGGCACTGAAACTGAGGAGTTTCGCTTGAGTCTGTAGATTCTAAACAAAGTAAAGACTAGGATATGGACGCAATCCTGTACTTCTTCGATATACGACACTTTGGGTTTTGTCTCCCTCTGACTATTGCAGGCCAAATGTTTGCTTCAGAAGGTGAGCAAGAGTGGTCATGGATAGGACGAACCATTGTGCCTAGAAGATCGCAAAGGGTGGCAAGCCTGGTTGTCAAGTCTGAAAGCTCTTGATAACTTCCGAGTCACACTATGTGTGTTGTTTTCGCAGACTATATTGACAAAAATGTTCGAGCTGCATATTTTCTATGATGCCTTGGTAGGAGCCATGGAGCAATATCGTATGGCTGCTTTGTCCCAAAGAAAGATGCGAGACACAGAATGCCACTGTTTAACAAGGCTAGAGTTGGACCATCTAAAGCGGTAACTATCCAGAGACTTGGATCAGTCGCGGCAGTCTTCCCTACGAGATTGTATGGAATCATCGTCGGCAATTTGGAACAGGTGTTCCGAAGTTGTTATTTTCGAAAAGATCCTATGACCGTCCTCTATCATATGCACAGTTTGTCAAACCGGTTCCGCACGTTTGCGGATAATCGCTTTTTTGTAATCCCTCAATCGGCGACACCCAAACAAGTGAGGTCCGAAGAAAATCCAGCTGATTTAGCTTCACGTGGTTTGACGGATGGCCTAGTAACAGACAAATGGCTGAAAGGTCCGCAGTTCTTGAGTCGACCTTTCAGGTTTTCGCCCTCGAAACCAAAATGAATCATCAATCCCAACGACATGGAACAAAAAGAAAATAGAGACTTAAGTGAGCATCGTGGCACGAGCAAACGATCTGCACAACCTCTACGTTCGACATTCAAGTGGCATCGTTACGCATACTACTAACGCCACTTCCATCATAATACCGCCTACAATGTTAAGACCCAACGATATTCTGTACATTTCTCGTACGTACCCTCGAGTCCATCAGACGGCATAATTAACTCACAAACGAGTGAACAAATACAGACTGCAACATGTGGTGTTTTCCAGCAGAATATGTGATCCAGGTTCACGTGGTTACACACACCTAATTAGTGACCTAATCCCCAAAACTACTCGTGTATGCTGCACATACTATGCAATTATAGAACCATCCATATTCTGGAAACAAAATGATCATGTGTATATTTTGTGCATCTACATTTATACTATTTTATGGACCCTATGTAGATTTGAATCATTAAAAAAATGTGCCGTTACCGTACTGATCAATATGTGTTCTTTCGTCTCATTTATTTGTCTCCTGTACACTATCATTTTGGCCAGTATTGATAAGCAAACATTGTTAACAGTAGTCTGAATGTGATGATCATTCGATAAGTGTCATTCCACCTTTGGCCACATCGGACAATTAAGATGATTTTTCAGTCTACAGTAGTTAGACTTAGATGCGTTAACTTTTGTACGTTAAACCATCGATTGACTCCGCCGGATGATTGCTTGTTGTGCTATCTAGTTCAGTTTTCGAGCGTTTTGCAAAGACGCTAACTCTGTTTGCTTACTTCAACGAAAAATATGGTGGGCTGTTAAGGCCGTACGCCTCAGGGACAGGGTTCACCCCTTTACATAAACTTCGAGAACTGCAGACATTCAAGGGGGACTGTGCATCAGGACCGCTCCAACTTTTGATGTCTCATGCTCGATTTGATTGCAAAAGCCACTGAGGCCATTATTATCAGCTAATAACAACGTATATCCAGATAGCGTAGCTGGGTATAAAATGAGGTAAACAGATGTCATAGATGTGTGCATATAGTTAACGTCATGCTGTTTGTATTGAACAAATATGAGGGAAACACTTGACAAATAGGCTTGCAATTTTCAAGTTTACCGTGGTTTGTGTAGCGAATAGAACAATGGTTTCAAATATCGTCCATCTGGCCACCAAAAACCCAAAATAAATGTTTCTCGATTTGCTTATCTTTTCGTATTCCTCATGGTTTCACCTTATCAGTCGGCAGACTATGGCAATCCACGGTTTTGACTAACATGGTCAAAGGACTAGCCCCCTGTATCAACTAAGCTATATTCGACTCGTCCGTACACTTCATTATGTGGCTGTAAAGCAACTGTTTAAATCACCTCCACATTTAGTTAATCTGTTCAACATGAACAACACTCGACATTATTTCATAATCCCAACTCCAAAATTGTCGACACGGACACTTTCTAAAACAGTGTCTGATAATCCATCAAGAGAAGTTGTCTCTCATTTCCTCCTCGGGGATATTTATCTAGCATTGTTAACTCTGTTCCCACCAGCAACACATCTGCTTTCACAATTCCCACCTTTTGATCAGTAAAAGTGTTGACGCCGACAAAGACTACGAACCTAGGTTCAAGTTACCACTTCAGTGAGCTGATTACCATCCGTCTGCCAGATGGTGTGAAAGTGTGGACTGGTCCACCACAAGGAACCGACAGACCAGAAACAACGAACACTTAGATGATTTATCCATTTATTACACTCTGGTTGAGCCGTGAATGTTCTCGATTATGAGCAATTTGTCACAGAAAACACCACGTACGAATACGATGTTGAGAACCAAACGATACTATGCGCTCGTCATACACTTGATTTTGAAGAAAGTCTTCGTTAGAGTTCATCCCAGCTATCCTCATTTTGGTTGGGTTTCATAACTGATGGTTGGTAAGCACATATAATCCATACAGGTAAGTTTAGTTCCCGCCGTCTTCGTCACGGAATTTGTGATCTGTATTTGGTAAGGATATAGAAAGGTGAGGATGAAGGATTTGTCACGGGTTTATTTGTGTAGATGATAAGGAAATAACATTGCCTTCCCGTTATTTTAAAATTTTTGAGTTTGACGAAGCAGTAGCTTTCTAGCCTCTCCTAATTTACTTGTCTTAATACAGTGCAAAATATATGTGCAATATATACATACTCATGTAATTATATACATATATGCGTATACACGTATACATCTTGAACTGCTCGATTACCTGTTTACGATACACATAGCAGCTGCAGTTTTCTGGTATTCGCGAAATGGATTTCGACAGGGCACACTTACAACAAAATCGGATGGACTGGACTCCAATTCGCCATATCGTTATAACGAATAACATAAGAACATTGCTAGATACTTAGCTTATATTATAAATTTCGACATACAAAATTCGGTTGAACTTAAACGCACATAGAACGTTAGTAAAACAATCAGGTTGTTGAGAACCAACTTTATCAGATGTGCAATTACTTTGGAGAATATACTCAATGTCAACTTGCCTTTTATCAACTACATGAGTTGATGTTTTAGTGATTCTATTTCCATCTGAAGGACATGACTGAAATGCAATTCTCCTGTTCTGTTGTAAGTGTGAAGCTTTCGTGACTGTGGTCATTCTCGCTGAAGTCGTCTGTAATAGTTTTTGCATGAAGATCCTTCATGATATTTCAGATCGTTGACAGTGTCATCACTGTACTGACTGTGTAAGGCAACATTTCCAATGAAAATCTAAATCTCAGTTAGTACATGCTTGAAAAGCGTACTGTCTCTACAAACGTCGATAAGTTTGTATTTCTCTGTTTCTCATAAGGAAATGTGACTAAATCGGTAAACAGTGGAATATCTATAGGTAAAGTACAAAAGTATATTTGATGGCAGTTCATGAATCAGTTTGAGAATCCAGTATCCTCCTGGAGTATATGAATAATTTATGATTGATGTGTGAAGCGCATGGTGTTTGTTTAACACTTTCAGTTGGACTCTCAATTGAACTTCACGTCAGTCGCCAACTATGAACCAACTTCCATTTTGCAGACTGGATTAGGTGGGCTGATTTTCTATATCACGGCATTATTAGGAAGGATCTACGGTGTGAAAGCCACCAGTGTCTAATGACCTGCTGCACTGAAACGCGGGAGCATCTAATGGTATATTTCGTCTGTTTAACCGTGTATGCTTTTTCAACATGTCCTGTAGGTATTAGCCAAATGGCAGTTAGTGATTTGAAGCATGATAAACTCGTAACGAAGTACGTTCTGGCTCCATTAGTGAGAAAGCGCGAAACCTAGTTTGGACATATTGAAACGAACGCATCTAGAGCAATGCCAACTTGCGACAATCGGTTGCTGAATGAAGCGATACGGAAATTTCAGGAATTGTTCACTACGGACCAGGCACCGTATGGCTATTGTGACTGGGTTGTACACGAAATCTCCATCAAGCCAAAGCGAGTTCGGTCATTCGGCCCCAGAAGGACTCCAATAAACCTGCGGCCTGAATATTAATGCACCAACTGTGGGAGGGAATAAACGTGACGGTTATACAGACGGAGTTGAGAGCGACAGTTGTGAAGGAATGTCAACAGCTAGCTCATACTGGTTGTCACCGAACTTACGAAATGCTGAAGCAAAGGGCATACTGGCCGGGAATGAAGAATCATGTTAGCAGTTATGTTTGGGGCGTGACAGCAATGTCAGTTGTTGAAGAACATTAAATACCCCAGTCAGTAACTACCTAAGTCATACATCTAACCCCGGTCAGTGAAACTGGGGAATTGTGGTTGGTGGATGTTATAGGTCCTTTCTCAGTAAGCAGCTTCGGCAATCAATACGTCATAGTTATGACTGAACATTTCACAAGATGGATTGGAACAGCCGCTATACCCAATCGGCGTGCAATCACGGTATGTAGGGCGGTGATGGAACACACCGTTGCACATCACAGAATACTTCAAAGCTAACTAACTGCTCAAAGCTCCTGCTCTGAAAGTGAGCAGTTTCAGAACCGTTTCGGGTGTTTGAGAGTGAGGAAGATTGGCAAAACTCCATAACATCAAATGGACTGACGAAAAGATACAGTCGTACAATCAAGGAGTAGTTGGTGACGAAAGGAGGAATCTGGGAGGAAACCGCACCAATGGTTATTTTGGCCCACCAGTGTTTGCCACAAGGAACAACCAAAAAATCGCCATTCAAGCTAATGTACGGGCGCGTGCCACACTTGCCAGTCGATCAAGAAGTTGGTTTATGGGGAGACCGGCGGATGAGCACGCGTGGATTAGCAGAAGCTCGAAGATTGGCCAACCTAGACTTGACAAACGCACGCAAGGTTTTCAAGGAGTAGTCAAGTGTAAGACTATCGAGTCGGAGTGCTGTGTTTGAAGTTGGTTCGAAGGTTAACCACGGAGACCGGTGAAGGCTGGTGGCAACAGGACTTGGATCTAGGAAGTTCCTGGCACAGTGGAGGGTACCCTATGTAATGGTGGAACGTTGCGACGCACTGTATTTGATTAAGGGTGAGAAAGATTCAACATCGAGCTCGTGGAACGATGTGAAACTCTGATCAGAAGCGAATGCACACCGGGTGTATCAACAGCAACGAGGCCAGCACGCAACTCGTCGAGAGAATGAAGGGAACCTGAACGGCTTTTGTTACAAATGGAACAATGTTTGCAGGATCAGGAGTGTAGAGGGAAGGACAGATCGCACTGTACTACTCACTGCTATTATTCAGCAGAGAGGCGGAAGCATGGATTTTAAAGTTGAAGCAGCCGCGAGGGAAATGCAACAACTATTAGAGTGCGACGTGGCATGAAATGATTCTTGTAACATAAAGGGAGTGAGCAACCGTGACAACCGTGACATTCTGATACCAGCGTCGTACGCAGGTGAGTGTTTTTGTTTGTAGTCATTTCGAAGGATATAACACATTTATTGGTTTCTCGAATAAACAACCTTTGCGCCATGCGCGTTTTTGACTCACAACATTGCCATCCCACATAGGTAGAACATCACGGACATGCCACAAACACATAGTATCACATCGGCGAAAGAGATGATTGTCTAAGTAATCACAGTCAGTTGGACACTCATAGACTTGATTGGATAAAAGCAGATCAAATAGTGTTTGTATTCCACTCGTTATAATAACCGGTGTTTCACTGTTGTCATCGTTTACAGTTTTCTCTCTGGTGAACCGCTTCTTGCAAATTTATTGCCCACCAGTAAACATTGCTGTTTTAATTTATGGATTTTGAGTTTGAACGGGTTAGTCACACAATTTGTCCAGTTGTACACATTGATATTGTTGGTTTCAACTCAGAGAAATGAATTATTTTCCAGCGTATCAAAGCCTGTAAGTTCTATGCATTCACAGTTCCATTCGGATCTAATAATTCGCTTCTTAGTGTCCTCTATCACTTCACATCTTTCAGCAGATCCAGTTGCCAACCTTCTTCTGTTCATGCAACAGTCTCATACTGTCCTGCTTAATTCTGTAGGGGACCAACCCAATACAAATATATAAATGCCAGTATTCAGTACAAAACGCAGTAGCCGAACAGCTCGCTACAGGCAATCCCAATATATGCGAAACAAGAACGTGAAAGAGACGAGACGCGTGCACCAAAAGTGTATTGCTAGGCCGAATCAATTCAAACAAGTGATGTTCATTCTGTACAAGGAAAAGTGGTGCAAACTGTATATAAAAATAAAGCGGAATAGGAAAATGTGTACAATACCCTATAACTCCATGCCTAACAGGAATTCTGGATAATCCCAATGTTTCGCATAAGGTTTGGCCATCAGGTGAACTTCAAATAAAATGTGACTGTGGAGTAGGCAAATAGTGAAGGGCTGAAGACTTCTTTTTTAAACCTATACGAATAATTCGATGCTGTATGTGTATCACGATATTGCGGTTCATTACAAGTGATCACCAGTTACAGACTAACGACCTCAAAAACTGAATACCTTCATACAATTAGCGAATACCCTCATACTGATATACAAACGGTCTGTAGTATGTACTTGTAAAGATGCAGTGAGATTTGTCCGGACACAAATCGCACAATATCAACCCACTATCTTGTTTATTCACGTTCTTGATGAGGAAAGGAAGTTTCAGCCTTCAGACTATTCAACTGTAGTAGATGCCTCACAACTTCGATCATGGATGAAATATAAAACACACTTTCAACGGTCCCACAATGAAGAATGTTTGGAAAAACGAAATCAGCACCATTGGAAAACTTCGCCTGTGGCTTTATTGAAACGTGTGTTGAGATCCCTTGCTGTTCGAGGGAACCTACTAGGCAATGGAAGGATACACCTTGCAGACGGGGTCCAAAATACCAGCTAGATGACTAGTGATGATATGCTGAATTGGTGATGTACAACAGTTCGAATTTCGCTGTTCAGTTGTTTGCCCAGTTTGGCATATAGACTGTACACGTCTAAACACCGTCATAAACGTCAGTAAATAAGAGTTTGCATCTACACAATTGAGCGGCGCGGTTAAGTTTTAATCGTTGAACTCGGTTGATTGTTAGTAATTCGCTACGTCTCTCTGCCGTGCAGTCGAAGGACATGTTCACCATCACCGTGCTCCATTTGATCTTCCTCATTCCCTAACGACAGTGTTTCTTGCTTCATGACGCGTTCAAACTCTAATCAAACAACTTAGTCATACACACTGCACAGCTATGTGAAACATAACACCAACATGGTTCTAGATAGACATTACAACCAATAAAAAGTTGACCCTGATAAGTGTCGTATTTGTGCAGTAAGTTAACCAAGGCACAAGATTGTTGTATTGGGGTTTGCGGTCGTACTGGAGAGACGACACTCACAGATAGTGATATTATAATGTCTTCGTAAATCAAACCAAAGAAGACTAAGCACGTGTGAGTCGAGATACAAATTTCGACGACTGTTGTTACCTATGATGCCTATAATGCATACAGTGAAGTTTACGGTGCCTGTAACTCTTATTCATCGACGTGCAAAGCAGACAAAGCCAGCTGCAGGGTAATTGCTTGCTTATCCTGCTGATACCTAACTGTTGTAGCATGTATCAACATGTTCTCCATGGTTTTCGTAGGTTCGCACGATAACCCCGTCTACCTTCGAAAAGTGCTCGTTGTTTGTGTGGGGTCTGATGCATTAGCCTTTGTAAGCATCCATCGGTGCTGAAAACTGTGCTTTGTATATCTTCTGTCGAGAACTAAGCTCGTCAACGTCGTTCTAAACCCAAACCCTATAGTGGGTCTTCACAATTACCATCGTACAACCGAACCACTGCAAACGCACCATTGGAACGATGCCAGATTCGCCGCTTTCTCATTTAGTTCAACAGGTCCGTGTAAAATGTTATATGGAACAGTGAGATTTGAGTTGGGTTGGATGAATCCACTCGTCGGATACCTGCATGTGAAGGCTATAACCTATTTGAAGCAGCTTCTCCTAGATTGTGCAGACCTACAGAACTTTTGTCAAAGGGACGTTGTGCGCCAAATTACCTTCTGGAAACTAATAAGGTGGTGGTTAATTGACAGTTGTGCTTAGAAGATGTGTTCAAGGGGAAACAATCGCAACAGAATACCAACTCAGTGAATGTAGAGGTCTCAAGGGCATGTTGGGTGTAAGAAAGGCTGTTGGACAGGTAACTGCCGAAACGAATTAACAAATATTCCTTAAAACGAAGGTCTCAAACATGAATGAAAAATTGTTCGTCATTCGATAAGAACGATTCGAAGCAACTTGGTGTATGAGAGTGCTTCTGCGTGCACTACGGTTTTAACGCATAATACCAGACAAACCTGCGGAAACTGTGTGTGTCACGGTTTTTCTAATCACTCGATTACTTGGAGGTAAAATACTTCGACCCATCAGTGAATCCACATATACAACCCAGACAGAGCAGCGGTTAAAATGGATCGTCTGCTTAGCTTGCTGTCTTCAAGTGAATTAGACTTTAACTAACTGAAACAGATTGGATTCGAATAAAAATACGCAGTTATGATGAAACTGCAACCAGATTAACCACAACGTCAATGTGATTAATATTTTGCGTACACAAGGACAGAAGCTAGACTGGAAAGATGATGTGTATGTCCGAAACAATATACAAAGTAGTTGGAAGGAGTACGTAGTGATAATTAGCTCAAAAGACTAAACACTTCCAAACAAGAGAACAATTGGGGGCATATTTGGATATGCACAACTGACAGTAGCGAAACTCGAATGTGGTTTTTCATTTCAAAAGTAGCTGTCTGGAAAACATAATAAGCTATGATATTTATGATCAGATGAGGGGTATGCTGAATCTAACTGAAATCAGCCAGACCACCAACTACTACTACTCAATTATGGCAACTTGTATACAGTCGGAATGTTAAGTACCTAAAATATCACATGAACTACCACGTTCAAGGTTACGCTTATGTGCTGACAACATCGATTACGTGTTTAGGAAGTTATGAACTGCTTCACAAATACCGTGGAACACTGACTGTATTAAGATAAGTTACAGAAAAATTGCCGCAACCTGCTACTTGGTTAAGATCCTACAAAACTAGTCATCGACCAAACCACAGAAAGTAGCACAGGAAATAAAGGGGTGTGCGAACGATGACAAACGGAAAATGAAAATATGACTTGACACAAAAAGTGTACGCAGCGTTGTGTTCACTTAAATACACATTGTTACGTGTGTGATTCACTTACTTTTTCGGTCGGTTGGCTGACTTGTTCCTTGCGTTGTGTGTGTGTGCCAGTTCCCATGGCCCAGCTTAATTAGCCTTGCGATTTTCAAGTCATGACCGTCAATGTGTATGCCAGTTCACGCTCTCGAGTTCAACCTGTGTCCTCACTGGCATACGACTGTTGTTCACGCTTGGTCTACTCGTTATAATACCTGAAGTATACTGCTGAATGCCTATTGACACTTCAGCATGCAGCCTCGGCATTGCTCTGCAAATATGTCTATCACTTTTACCCGAACGGTTCTAGATGTGTCCCGTCGTGCAATCAACCGCTAGAGGCTGATGTTTGTGAAAAAACGACGCTATTAAGTTACATAGATATTCTCCTAGCTTTCCGTGTAGCAACTAACTGGGCGGAGTTGGCTGATACTAGAAATTGTGGCTGTATCCTGGTTCATGACATAAACAGACGTTTGACTTACTGTACTTACGACCACATGTAACAGTCGAAGGTGAGTTTGCTGTCTTAGGTGGGTACTTTCGGGGTTCGCATGATTAGGTCCACCGCCACATACAACGTTTTCCAAATAAAATAAACCGCAGATATCATCATATCGAAAATCAATTGTGCATGGCGACAGCGTCAGTACAGCACTATCCTCACACAGAAAGTAGGATCCGTTATGCACCTAAAGCTTCCACAAGTGCTGTTTGTGCCGGATATTAATGTGACATCCTTGATTTATTCCCACGATATTACACCAACTAATGTACAATTACAGGGTGAGGGCCTAGTTAAAATTGCGCTTGTTTGAGTGGAGTCATCGCAGCACCTGTACACATCAACTATGAACGAGAGTGAATGCTATTAATCTGATCGCAAACAAGAGTGAGCAGCATGCAAGATTCGTCTAGTAGTATTTTCCATATATTAAATCAGTCACCACTATATATGGAGTTCTCAGAAATTCGTTTAATTTCACCAACAGAATTTCAACCATACACGTGTTCTCCCAGTAAATACCGTTATCATTCATGAACTAAACGATCACAAGTGTCATACTGTCAAAATCACCGAATCTGGGTTGCTTTAGGAAGACAACCTCATTCTGTTCTCGAATATGATGGCAAAGTTCAATTGGAATCCGCTTCTCGTATCATTATCAATTCACGCAAACTGCGCACACAAAACTACACCATCTTACATGTTCACTATTCTCACACGAATATCGTAGTCATTTCAGTGATTACACTGTTCGTGCAGAAATCACACAAAATCGGAATTGCCCCTTCTACGTTTCTACATGCGACAGTAAATCCCTATTCGAGTTCAGTGTACAGCCAGTTTCAAAAATTCCATCATGAGTCGATAGAATAATAGGCGGTGATTTAAAATCGACTCTATCCAATCAAATTTGACAAAAACTGTGGACACATGTGTATTAACCGTACGACCTTACAGATATTGGGTAAGCAGATGCGACCGTAGCTCAGTACGATATCTATAGTGATAATCCGATCGCAGTTACACAGCTTACGTTACATTTGTTCACGGTCGTATAGCCTAAATACTGAAGCACAGGATCACCATATTTCCAGACTTATGAACGCAAACGTTATGTTCCACTGATAGCTGCGGGCTGTATGATATTTTTGAAGTCAACAACAAGCGACTGCACACGACACATGCAAATGCCGTACAATTGCCAGTGTCACTTCCCCATCAACAAATTCCAAGTCCGATTTCGACAATTAATCTGATATTATTAATGCGACAATATTGGTTGTTTTACAATACGTTCTGCCACACTAGGCAGAACATGAGATATGGTGTTGTGTCCAGTTGAATTAACATCGCACATGTTTGTGCTTGTGCTCCATCCGCTTCACTCTCTGTTGACAGTTTGTCCTGTCGCATGTGTGAGTAAGTGTGTCAGTTCAAGCTTTGCAACCTGTCCAGACGCGATTTCTGGGTCATGTGGGTTAATACATGAGTCAGTTGATCGTCACTGGTGTACTATTGGCCTACGCTTCCATATGACTATCCCTTCGTACGGCCGTAGCAATACCTGAACTAATTCACAGATCACCTTTTGGAATTACAGTGCACAGTAGAAAGAGTCCCGCATAATACAAATTGGAATAGCCGAGCTGTAAACGGAATGGATGTGAAGAGAACAGATTGTGCGTTGTGCTTCGGATTACCAGTAACTAAATCCCACAAACATTTGAGACCAAAAGAACTATAGATTTCGCAATGTTCCGACCCTCTCAGAGAGTGAGTTAAACAAGCAAAAATACAGTATGTATGTTTCATAGGTGGCAGTCATCAGGTTCACCGTGTTAAAGGGTGTACCAAGTACTGTGTGAAATGAAAACTTGAGAGCATGTGTTCACTGTCACTGTGAATATCTACTTAGTTCTTCGGAAGTGACAACTCTGATTAGATTGTGTCAGGTTCAAAACTGGTCTACTCAGTGCCGGTTGTCGGCATACTACAGTTTCATTGAATAAGCGTCGCTCACTTCATCGTTAAGTTAGACAGGCATTGAGCACAAATGCATGAAATTGAACGTTTATGAAAGTCTGATGAGCATTTCGAAATGGTAATCCTCTGAGATGTAAGGTCTGTTCTTGCATGCATTCATCAGTCGGAGAGCAGGTGTGAATAGAATTCAGATCGGCAAATTTAGTACTGGTAGCCAAAGTGATTGCCATATCATTAGATATGTTGAATTTGTTTTTGGTCACAATCATACTCTACAGTTGGAGAAGTAGATTCTTCAATGAGCATCCAATTCGCTCCAACACGACAGACCAATACATTAATGTTATAATCAGATAGATGCAAAAAGCCGAAATGAAACAATTAACTCGGCTCAACCCCAGAACTGGTTTCGACACAATAGTGTTAACACCCAAACTGAGTAAATCGGGTACTTATCTCTCGAGTGCAAATGTACAGCTTATTGTCATCAATGTAATAAAACAACAGTAATGGGAAATTTGCTTGGTGACAATCACCACATATAACAAATATGTTAAAAATTTCCACACGTTTTTCAATCGAGTGAGATGTGATTGCCTATATCGTGAGGAATATTAATTCAAGTAATTTTATAACAAATAAATCTCCCAATGAAAGTGGATTGAATCTCCAACGCAGTACCATTCGGGCATTCAATCAGTACCTCATGCTCAGTGAATGTAAATAAATTACCTGTACTAACAATAATGATGTTATCTCAGATCATCTCCGATTAAGCTATGGTCAAATCTGAAGGTTGTTCATCAAAATGTTGTTGCAGATCTTTCAAATGAACTTTTGCTAAATTGTGTATATTTCTGCTATCAATATTTGTGGCTCCAGTGAACTGCTTTGGACATTGAAATATTTGATTCTTGCCTGTCTGGTATTCTGGATTCAAAACCATATTACTGCAGGAAGCTGACATTTTCTCATCCAGTTTCAAATTACTAATGTTCCATTACAATTGTGAAATATTTCTGTTATTGGAATTTCAAGAACCTCTAGTGAAATAACAGAGAACGATCACTCAACTTCAAAGACAGAAATTCTTAGCTACTTGGTCTATCTGTTTTACTACTGATTCCACAATCACTGTTTGTGACAGACGGTTTAGAAAAAATGGTGTGATCTGACAACTGCTCGTTGAGCTGATTATGTAAGAAACAGCGCCTAAACTGCTTTCACTGAGAGTGAATGTGGTTGCTCTATATAGCTGGTGCTCTAAGTTTTACATCATCAATCCACGGTGGTCGGCTAGACTAATTAAATGGAACACGTTGGAACTCGGTTTCAACCTCAAATGCACAAATAACTTTGAGAGTGCATAATAACATATATCCAAAAATTATGACTACCGCAATGTTCTTTCTGAGTGAAGGATCAGTTTGCATAGAACTGAACATTTTATATGTAGGGATCGGTAGGACAAATCTGAATCCTCAACGGTGGGCTAAACATCATCATCAAACTTGACAAACACGTCGATTACAGAAGGTTGCATGTGAACTAGGAAATCTCCGTTGCGCGTCTCTACATGTTCGTTCAACTTTGATGTGCGTTTGTCCTACGATTTAATGCGTAAAATTACAAGCCTGTCAATGCTAATTCCTAAAGCTCATCCTCAAACCGACAGTCCACGATCGGTTTTGTTCTTGTTTGGACAAGCAATAATCTAAATGGAAGATCGAGCCGGTCAACCTTCACTTCAATAGTCGTTAGACTTATCACCTATAACTAAGTGAACAGTTCAACAGATATCGATTATGACATCTCGATGGATTATGGACCTCTGTGTGGATGTGCTGCAACCATGTAGAAAGCCACGTATGTAATACGACTCGCCCATCATCCAAAATTTTTATAGTACATTGATAGACAGAAAGCGCATTGGCAAATGGAAAGCGGACTTCCGTAAATTAAAATAGTTACATCCAATTGATATACATTTATGAATCTACCGCAGTGCACAACACCACACACAAGGATACTGAATATGCTCGGCATATATAACGGACCAATAATATTACTACTCATTCAGTTAAATGGACAATTTCCGTGTGTAGTGTCCAGTATCACTTGTTCCATTGTCTGCTGCTCCGCATGGCGTATGTCTCAGTATTAGCGTTGCTCGCCGGCACCGCTAGACACAGGCTATGCAAAATCATCTCACGGTCCGACGAGTCCCGTTGCACCAATCGTTCCTCGCTCAACACCATATCATCAGCGACAGAG
Source organism: Paragonimus heterotremus (assembly GCA_013368495.1). Lineage (NCBI taxonomy): Eukaryota > Metazoa > Platyhelminthes > Trematoda > Plagiorchiida > Troglotrematidae > Paragonimus > Paragonimus heterotremus. Next base: position 225,795 of record LUCH01000379.1, read on the forward strand.
AGAGACGTATTCTCTTCACACAGTCCGTGACTCACAAACGCGTATCGCGATCCCAATGAACTGCACTGCACA
>LUCH01000380.1:10744-107455 GCA_013368495.1 Paragonimus heterotremus
CGCTTGGATCGACAGTTATCTTGAGGTGAGTTCAAATGGATAACCGTGCTAGAATCGTTGACTCGCGTCTCCGACACATAGCATACATCAAGCTCCAGACTTGAGAGAGTACTTGCCAGAGCGGCCTGCTGACCGACTTGTCGGAAAGTGCGGATATTGAAGGCGCCAAGCTAAACTTATGGGACTGCTGTTTACCGATGCAACTTCAATGTCAATGGTAAAAATCAGTCTAGTAAAACCGGCAAGTAGCAGGAGTTTCAATTCTTTTAAATTGAATATTGCTATTTAATGACGACTTTCTCACTGAGACGGATTTTTTCAGCTAGCCTCTTCCGAAAAAATACACGAGATTCGAGATTTGCTTCTGTTAGAACCGGCCCTTAATACAATGGTTCACCTCAACTGAAGGTCGAACTCCAACCCACGTTCTCACAGAGCAATCTTGTTGACTTATGCGCCATTGATTTTCCATTTGGCACGACTGAATTATCATACCCAAACGCATTTGTTTTCGAGTGGTGATGAGATTGTCCATTTTCTTGTCCCGTTAACTACAGTTGATGGCCTCACAGTTAGGACTTTTCACCAGGGTGAAATCACAGCTCATTTAATTTGACGGAGGAATGTAGCTAGACATTTAAGCAGTACTGTTCGGTCAGTAGGATTGTCTCACGAGAACAGGGTTCATGTATCTGTAATAGCAGTGTATACACCGCCGGAGAGAGTGAGACTCAGGTTTTGTGCTTCATTTCAAAAGGGATTGACTGAATTGTATATTTGAGTGTGAAAGCTACGGTTAAATGCGAATGGTGTTAACTTATTCGCTAAAACGTTTCACTCTGATATGGTCAATTACAGGTGTACCCTATCGCAGCCACCTAATGTAACAGTACATATGTAGTGTGTAGGACTCTATGTAGACGAAGACAATCAACGCTATTCGTCATGAATGTCACAGGCTTATCATTAGGGCGGTTACGTCCGGATGTATAACTATCACACACGTGCGCATGTGTCTAGTCGACATGACTGATGGTACGGTCAAGACATGGGTGTCAGTCATGAGAATGGAACTCAAAAGATGTGCACATACTGCCCAGATGATTGTCTATTTTTGGTCAGACGGTAAAAGCGTAGCGTATGGCTTCAACCGTACATTACTCATTTAACAAGTCAGACATGAGTATAATTGAAACAGCCGACCTTATGCATCGAACTTGGGCAAGTCTATAAATGTAACAGTCTACAACCGTCACACATTCTGCTCTTATCTCTGATTACATGCATGATTGGACAAAATGTGGCCAGGCGTAACTTGCACCTAGACACTATTTTTTTTTACAACGGTAGTTATTCGTGGGCTTGAAATATTCACGTGTTTGTAATCATAAATTGAAGCGTTCATGACAAATTCACCTGATCGGAGAGTTTCAGCACTCGCTCACATGTTGAAATGGATTTGCTGAGAGTGTGCTCCCAAATGCGTTCCAACGGTCATCTAAAGCATAGAGATTGTTTTGCTTGGTATCTACGCAATTCAGACGTGTAGAGTGTTTAGTGAGAGACGATTTGGATCTGTCTACAGGGTGTACTGCTATGTCATTAAAGCATGAACAACGTTGAATGCCTTGGGAAAAAGATGGATTTCACCCCGAAGCCTCCGTCACTGTTGACAACTCCATTATACGAATCCACGTGGAAACAAACAATTGTCTTTCGTATCCAGATACACTTGAATGCTGAGACTAGTGGCGTAGATGGTAGTACGGGTTAAGTATTCGGTTCACCGAATTTAAGTCGCAAACCTTTCACCATCAAACGAGTTTTGAGCTCCAACTCCTACGCACTGTGACAGAGGCTGATTTAACTGGTCTGTTCAGAATTGTGTCCGGTTAACACAAACCTGAGAGTGATCGGTTGAATAACATACTAATCAAGTGTGAAACTAGTTTTTAAATTAACTAACTTTGTCATACCCACTAACCACTGAACCTACCTGTTCGCCTACTGTGGCGAGAACACATGGTAATGCACTTAACGTGACCCAGTCGCAAGAATTCTGGGCTTCGGCTGGATTCAAATCAGCGACAGAAACAGAATGCCCAAGAACGGTAAATGCTCCATCACTTGAACTACAATGCCACACCGGAAGCCCATGAATTTTATATCTGGCCTCAATTATCCACCCATTCCAACTTCATAGAATCCACCAAATGATCCCGAAGATTTGTCCTCCGATCAGGGTTTTTCAAAAGTTCAAGCTGGAACCCGCTAGTGCCACCGGTAAACAGTGAAATGGTTGGGTTCCAGTGTGAATTGGCTGAGTATTCCTGCTTGCGAACAGGGCAGCTTTGTTTTAATACCTCCCGAAAGGCACCCAAAGGTTCACAGATGAGCGCGTGAACACGCATGTAGTTCCAGTGCACGCAAGTATATTATACGCGCGATATACTTGACCGCATATCTGTCTTTCGATTTCGCCTATTGGAAGGTCGTTATTGAAAAAGTTGGATCCATTCAAGCGTTGACTGTACACTCTTTCCTGTTGTTTACTTGTGCCGAAATCGAGAACAGAAATAATATACCAAGCGAATCAGTATGTACATCATTTCTGGTGTCCGATGCTAAATGTATGATAGTCACTCTCCCAACCATAAAAGGACCCTTGGTAACTCATTTGACAATAAACAAGAAACGTGTACATCATTTTTATTGTGTAACGCAACTCCTACGAGCCATCTTGTTATGTGGATTATAGTTGAGATTTGTACTATGGCTCAGTGTTAATTAAATCGTTGCTAAAACGTATCGGTCTAACTAAACCATTCAGGATACGCTCATTGCTGTGACATAGGCTTGCACATAAAACAGCGCCAACACTCAGTTCGAAATTCTCTGAAGCCGTCCATGACCACTAGGCCATAAAACACTGAACATAGTATACTTTAAGGTAGGTGGTATTGTAAGCATCACTCGTTTGTTAGTTTCTCTTAGTTACACAAATTATAGTCGTGACTTTCTGAGAATCTTTGGGCCTGTTATTTTTTATACTCTGATAAATTGTTATAAAACCTCACCTCTGAGGTTCTTTGTCACAGTCTATTCCAGCAGCCTTCTGACTACAAAAGTAAGACCGCGTGACGGCATCCAGTTTAATGTTCGTTGATTGATATAATTGGGAAACCTATATTGCTTTGCAGCATCCCCTCCTTGGGGATGGCTGCTCAAATTATCACAAGCTAATGAAACATATTACATTCAATGTTCGTTTTTATTCAAGTAATCATTACATAAAATAAAAGAACAAACAATGTTTTGGTTGGCTGGGTGCCAGATGTGAAACATATTCAAGCAGCCATCACCGGTGCTTGACATTCAATACATACTCATTTCATATAAGCCTGTTCAGATGCCTGGACGGATGTAGAGAAAATTAGTCACATAAAAAGTCTATAGTAAAAGTAGAAACACGTTGAAAGAGAGTGAATAATACAGAAGACTTCATAAATATAAACACATTAGGAATGTCATTTGTGAAATTTGTTTCTTCCCAGGCACTTATGAGAGAGTGTAAAAATATATGGATCTTATGTACATGAATGAGATGGTTGAACACGGTCAGGGGATAACATTTTTAAATAGCTTTTACAGACAAGGGGACATCTGGCTCAGCGGGAAGCTCATAATTTCCAGACGTTTGCTTCTGTTGTACTTGTTGACGGTTGACTAAACCGGGAATATGCAGCGCGGTATCCGCCAATTTGGACAGAATACATCATTGATCACCGGAATACGTCCTATAACAGAAGCAAATACGCAAGTAGAGGAGTTCACCTGAACCGCATCTGTTAAGTCTTTGTCTTCAGAAGTCTGAACCAGCGAGCTGATCACGCTGGTCGTTTAAAAGTTAATGTTACACGTAACTTCTATTCGCAAGGTGCAGGGATTGTCATTGGATAACAATTAAAAGTTGTAAGCAGAAAGTCTGCTCTTAGTCTTTGGTTCCTCGCTGTACCCTTGTGTGCTTATCTCTCGATGCACGTGATCGAGAGTCCCTACCTCATGGTCGTTCGGCGGATTTTCCGGAGGAAATCCTGACGAAACTTCATGGTGGGTTCCTCCGATCGTATGGTAAGTATTTGAATATACTTTTGCGAACACCAAAAATATTTGGGTTTTGCTTCTTACTGCATAGTAACGGGTTTGTTCCAAGTATGTCGATGTTTTCGTACGATGACCTGGAATCTCACTACTTTAGTGCCACGTGTTGTTTAGGAATGTGAGCATACTTAAGCTATCAGTATATGTAGGGAAGCAGTCAAAATAATTTATTGTCCAACTCAATCCATGTCAATTCGGCCTACTCCAGAGATAATTATTGAAGCTATCGGTCGAAGACAGACAAATATTGTACCGAACTCTTAAAACAGTACAGGAATGATCGTTTCCTTCAAGAAATTCCTGACGTGTGTTGCAACCTAGAACTGGTTTTTCTACATTTCATCCGTGTGTCTTTGTTAATTCTCTCGCAAAATCACATGAGACAAGTGGATAATATCCGTGAACATCTCACTCACAGTGCTCAGTAGTGACGCTACGGAATAAAAAGAGTTGAGAAATTACCTTTCATTCGGGCAAACATTTGATCGTAAGCATATGACAATGCTTACAGAATTGTATAAATGAAAGACCATCCGCCAACCGTTATATGCTATTGACTTTCCGCAACTACCTGATGCCTTTTTACATATCTTTCTCGTCCGATTTGATCTAACTCATCAGCTATGATTCATCGAAGGAGGGTTCATTGCCATATGGAACAATAAACCAGAGATCGATATTGGTTCAATCTCGTTCCAAAACGAAGAATATTCCAATTAAATAATGTAAACAAATGTTGATTTTCAGTGAGCAATCATATATTGGGCTTGTATGTCTCAGCAATCTAGTGACTTCTATAAGAAACCTGGCAATACTTAAGTTTTTCCAATCGCCTGCTCTTTACATGTGTTTTTAATTACACCTACCATCTGGGGCCCGATGTGAATTCGTTATAATTTCATGCAGTCGTGCAACTTATTACACGACAGATATTGTTTACTACTCATCAACTTCCCACACATTGCTGGAGGTATAGTTTTCGGTTCCTGACTATATCATGTTCGTATAGCTCGATGTTTGTTGTGATCCTATTTTGATGTACATCAGGATCTAAATGGTGGTTTTTGTATCACAACCCTACTTCTTACACTGTATTACATTACAGTCAGCCCTAAGTCCGTTTTCCAACAAACAGTGGTTCATCTCATAGCAGAGGTATTTTGCACCAACCTTTTCGTTTCACCATGAACGAATTGTGGAACCGGAAATGACACTTTAACGGTGCTTTGGTAGTGTTTCTGAGGCGGACTCTTCTAAAGTGTCGTGTGTCGCGGCTGGGGAACCGGAAATTGACGGAGTTGGATAATATTCCCACACTCCAAGGCACGCGGATGGTATGTAGTCCATAGAACCGGTACCAGATAACTGGTTCAGACTAGAATCTTGAAAAATCTGTTCATGCGACACTTTTTCCAGCTGACGATCAGGTTGCACATGTGGATTAGTGAATCGCATGGATACGTTTCGTTGAAAAATCTGTCAGAGAGCAGTAGTAATGAGTTAGTTTAATACATCAAGTTTATAATGATCGTTCTTTCGAATAGCATTACGCATGAGTTGTCATCACTAAAAACGACTTATTGTTTTAAAACTAATTATTCTAAAAACCGGTTCATTTAATACTCGGTTGCTGATCCAGTGAAGTTGGTCATATCATCGGTTGGATGTCCTCCATAGAGGTTATATCTCATTTGGGATCGCATTTCGTTCGAGAGCATACTTCTAGTCAGATCGATTCGCCGCTCATGAGTGGATACTTTTAGTTTAGACCAGCTTTCCTTCATCAGTTGTCTGCGTTTTGTTTCACCGCTTCTCGCATACCATAAGAACAAATAAACCAGACGAATATTTTATGTGGAGGAAAGTTGGTATGTCTTACGGTAATACCCAAAACCTGTTTATGGGTCAAGATCAAATGTTCATGCCATGAATCTATAACACTGGACGCTAATTCCCCAGTCACGCGATACATTGATACCTTCGATAACGTCAATGGGTCATGACAATGCTTGATTGGTAGTCGAGCCTCTGACTCCACAGACGAGAAATTAGGACACTCATAAGTGTTCAGCTGATACTTATAGTCATTGAATGAAACTCTCATTTGTCATCTAGCTCCATCTCAAACACTCTACTTGTATAGAGACAAGAGCTACAAGAGAGTTTACTTTATCCATAAAACTGAAAAATAGCAAACCACAAATGTGGAAAACCGCTGATAGGCATGGAATGAGAAAAGGGAGAATTTCCGCTTTTTTTTATACTATTGCCAAGGCCGTAGTGCACAAATGGTATGTCGATATTTCAACTAGTACAAATATCGATCATTTTCTTTTTTTAACCTTCTCAACTGTATTCACCCGAACCTAATTTTGTCTCATGAAATTGAAGGAAACGGTAGTTTAGCCTTCTTAAGTGTACTCATCTCTAGGTGTGAGGATAAGTCATTACGGGGAATGGTCCATGAAGCAACATGGAACGGGCAACATCTTCAGTTCTGTAACTTTTTTCCGTAACGTACAAGCGGGGTTTGGTCAAAACTTTACCTCATAGGGTCAGGCTTATTTGCATTCCTAAGAAGCTGCAAACAGAACAAGAGACGCTAAGAGAAACGTTATTGATGAAGAGATATTCTGGAAAGCTTATAGAAACTCAGATCATGGTGAACAAGTGCAGTGAACCAGTTCAAACAGCTTAAAAGAAAGACATTTCTATTTCTGCAATTCGAATGGGAACGTTTGAGGAAAAATACTAGGCACAAGCTTAAGTCTGCCTGATCCATACCTACGCGGCCGCCCAATTACACTCGGTTCAAACCACCAAAGGACCCGTTACACATAATCGCGAACGCAGTTTGTTTAACCCTTCTGCCTCCCACGTTGTCTACTAGTTCACTTGCAGTTGTAGTAACATTTGTCTAGGCAGAACAGATCGACAACTATCTCAGGGAGTGGCATAGCATATGCCGAAGTGGTTAAAACGACTGATAACAACACTGAAACCAGTTAATCCGTTGTTCGGAATCTCGCAACATTGATTGCTAGGCACCTCATGACAACAGGTCACTATGTTGACTCAGTCAACCCATTCAGAATATGGTTACGTGATCAGAACCCGAAGCCAATGAGCTTTAGCGAAGCCATGCTGATCAGGTCTCACCAGCCGGCGCTGTACGCACAAAAGTGGTCGAAGCAATCCATCAGGTTGCAGTGGTGTTGATTACTTAATACCTAGTGTGAATATATGTTTGTCCATACCCTGTCTATCTTCAATTTGTCTCTCAGATGTAACCCGCATGTTTAACGTGTGCCACTGGTGAAAGCAAATGAGACATTAGCATATTGCAAATTATTTTTCTGCACTGCTGAGGCTTTGACCACATGTACCTTGAACATTTTCACAGCAAAAGATTACACTCTTGTTTGGTGAATGGAATTCTGTTGATGTGCTTTAGGCTCAAAAGAGCGCAACAACAGAGTATGGAACAGAGAAAACCCACGTATCACTAAACACTTTCAAACATTTTCTGAAAGCGTACGTCAATTTGAAGTGCATTTCAATGCTGATTGGTTTTTCATGTAGGCCTCAGAGGTTTTGTATTGAATGAAGAAAATACAAGGATCTCTAATGAAACAGTTTGATAAATAGTCATTCCATTCACCACGTTCTGTTCCGCACTTTCATTGAAGTAGATACGCTGGTTAGGAACACAAGTGTGCGCTGGGTTCTGTTGTTTTTGTCAGTGTTCAGTAAAAAAGAGGAGTATGGAGTAGCAATATTAAAAAATCCTCAATACAGAATTCAAACCTCAATGCTCTACCGCGAGATTAACGCAGTTTGACTACTTAGAAGCACTTGAATCATACGGAAGTTGATTAGTTGCCTCATTGATAATCTCTTGATTTGTAGCCATTTCTCACCAACTATCTGATTTGCATACTTTCATGTAACCACGTAATGACACTTTCAAAAAGTCTGTTCTCATTGCGCATTCGACATCATACAAATGATGTGCTACCAGAAGCAATGTAATCATTTTAAAAACTCAATAAATCAACGTGGCATTCACTTATCGTTTGCTTACTTTTCTGCTACCTCTTTCATCCCTTTTTGATTTTACTTGTGAACTTCTTGATAGCCATTTCAATTTTGCACACTTCAGTAAGGCATGATTTCGTCTTCTACCAGCATTGTTTATCACTGGCGAACCAGACTTGATTGGTGGGTAACCAGCATCCGTTACTTCATTGCTATCCATTTCATTCCGTAATAAACCCTGCAAACAGAATAATCTAGTAGGGTAATCTACTGAATGCTGAAACGTTATACATAAGGCCGGTGCAATTGGTATGGTTCCCAGACAAATTTAGTCAGTTCTAATGTCTCAGCCCCTCCTGCGTTCAGCAAAATATTTAACTATTGTCCTAGACACTTGATAACCAATTCGAAAACCAGTGAAGGAATATTATGGCGGATGGATTTCGTTTAGATTTTTCACTAAGTTGCTGGTAGCTAACTCTTCACACTGCCCAAAGCGAGTGATTTCGACAGTCTTACAGCCATAAATATTCCCGTTGAGATGTTCAGATATCAAATTTCCTTGATTAATTGTCAGGTTGAAATGTAACAAGAGGTTTTCTGTGGGGTTATTCCATATCGCCCTAGTCACCCAAACTATACTGATTGCGTTGACGCTCTGGGAAGGTGGTGAACAAGGAACCGTCAGGATGAGGTACAAACATTATGTAATGGTTTAAGTAACTGAGGTCATCGAATGCTCATTGTGCACGAGCACATCATGGATGTGGTCATCAGAATAAGAGTGCACGCACTGCTTGCGTCATATGTATCTGTCCCATCACAGCATATTTCGGCTGCCGCAGTCGACTGGTGCTTGATGCTCTTGATACAGTGTTGCAACTCCTGTGAAACGTTTTCATTTTCACACTCTCGTTTACTACATCAGCGCAATCGGCCAAACTGGACGATTCGGAAAATATAGAGCAATATCACAGAAATTCCTCATTACGTATTAAACTGACAATTTTAGTCAGCCGACAACACTGCCGGGAAACGTAACGTAATCAGCAAGTCATCGCGTATCTCCCTCTCACATATTCATCTCAGCCGTCATCTAGATATAATCCACATCGAAAACATCTTGTTGGCTAGGGGTACGAGCTAGCCTATTTGTGATTTGATTTCTTTCACCACTATTATGCTGACCGATACTCAGATTGCACGGTCATTGTTGCCTAACATGAAGTTTGTAACTCATCGCTAACGGCTTTTGACTTACCAACATATGGGCTGAACTCCAGAGACAGGTCCAGATAAAAGTTTCCTCTACCGACGAGCTTCAGCAGGAACAAAACTTGAGTCTACTGCTCCTCACGAAAATGGTAAAGATGGCAAGTTTACGGGATGTAAAATCTGCGACAATCTGGGATTGGTGCCCAAGGTTACTGACAGTTGGTTACAAGTATTAGTGCAATCACGGCTGATACTCCGTTATAAACTTAGATTTAGATCTATCGTGTATCACCAGTAAAAATGCGTTCAAGTGAATAGTAGTGGTCGTCAAATCGGTCAAATGCTAATACCAAACTGTCTAAATTGAACCTGTGGGCGACTAGCTAATTTGTAATCTCACTAAGGCGTTAATATAACTAGGTTAATGTGAATTATATAGTTTGCCTCAACAAAATACTTAGTGTTTTGAGGTTTACACAAGGAGCATCGAGTATAATGTAGCTCATCGGTGGTAATTTTCCTATTGGCTCGCACCGTGAACAAAGGTACATTGAACATTGCGCTGACGGTCGTTTACATTTGAAATAATCACTCAATCAGAATCCATCTATCTAAATAGCAATCAAGTCGAGTGGGCAAAAATAATATCTGACTTATCCAGCACCAAGCTATTTCATGCTATTCTGTACCTGCTATATAAGACAATGTATGCGATAACTCCGAAATAAAGTTGTAACAATCAATCAATGTGTTCTCAGCTACGTTTATAGTAACGATTTCCGAAGGAATTGGCTAACAGTTAAGTGGAAACTAGACAGACTGGTATGTAATGTATTCTGTTTGCTGTGGTTTTATTTAACTCTCAGAAGTGCAGCTCCTTCCAATAGCACTTCTCAAACAACCAAACGCAACAAACCATCTAACTCGCAAGGATTTACTTTTGATGATGTCAGATGAACTGTGAAACTGACACTGGTTTTCACTCTGGCGGCTCATCGTAAATCCGTCAAATGAATGCAGAAACCTGATAGAGAGATATACTCACACCTCAAAAAGCTTTAAATGAAGTAAAATAGAACGCTAGGGTTGGACAGTCTTGAATTCAAAAAGTCGTAAACTATTGTGTAACAGTTTGACTGCAGTATTAATTCACTAGTGAAAATTCACTGGTTCTGCTCGACGTGTGTTTGCGATGGTTACCCTTTACAAAACTGACTTGGGTCAGTAAACATACATCCAAACATTTGCGTTGAACATCTCGGTTCGTGTGACAGGCTGACTTCTATGTGGTTATTTCGATTGCCTTCCACAGTCTGCATCTCTTTAATCATGGGATGCCACTGGAAATTAATTTACAACGATTTATCATGTTCTGAGGTAAGAAGTGGTCCGATAAACAATGCTTATACTTAGCTGAAAGCCAAACCGGTGTGTCAATAGAGACTTGTATTCGTACCTCCTTGTTGCTTGTGATCAATCAGTAAAAATCCTAGTGCGTTTAAGAGCAGTATCGTTGCATCCAGGTTTCGTACAGCGGCCCTACCAATTCAAAGTGCTTCTATTGACAATCCTTCAGCGTGTCCACTGTTTTAATGCTGACACTTGGTAACGAATTCGTAGAGAATACTTTAGTCACACTTCACCCCATTATCACTGAGACATATGTTCCTCGATATTTACACATCAGGTTATCTGCCTAGTATTGGAATCATAATATTTCAGCCACATAACTGTGAATCTAATCGAAGAAATTAGCCGTTATATTGTCATTTGCTTAGCTGATGGTTATCACTTAAATTGCCATTGGATACGAAAACAATTACTGGTAATAGGTGACTAAAAATAAATGCAAGTTAGATCACAGAAACCTATGGTTATGCATACATAGAGATTCTGTTTGTACAACTAACTGTTCCCTTTTGTCTCATTACTTCATACTCAGCTCTAGGTGTACATCTTCGTACTGGTTCTTGAGTCAAACCAAGATTACTTTTATTGATTCGTCACATGGAATTTAGAAGAGGTGATTGTTTTATGTGTACGCATATGAGAAAAATACGGCAAATCATTTCAGTGTGTTACCCATCAAACTGGTCACAATAGATCTGTGTTGTTAAGATGAAAACGAAACTGTTTAAGTATTTGAAAAGTAGGATCTAGTAAATTAAGTTGACACTGATAAGTTTAAACTAGATGCACTAACATGTGAAATGGATAACATGGTATGATTTCTCAGTGGATGTCGTTGAGTTATGGTCTTTCGGGTTCACAAATCGGAGGACCACAAGTTTATGTTGTACACACAGAAGTGCATGGGTCAGCAAACGAACGACAATTGCTGCAATCGTGACTAGGGCACCATGAACTTTGACCTGTTTGTAATCAGGCTCTTGACCTCCCTAAATGGAATGAAAAGATTTGGTGGCATTGATAGGGTAGCTGGTTTTGACTGGTTCCAGATGTGTAACTGTTTCTTGTAAATCGACGGATGTGACCGGATTCTATTGAATCTGAATATTCGAGAGTAGCACATATACAGCATCAACTTACATGACTGTTTTTCAGCATACACATCACGTGACCACTCAAACAATAGTACTTTTCATACTTTCCAGATAACTTCTGTAATATTTGTTATGTGACAGAGACTTGCAGTGTTTGAGAAAAGCACTGACCATAAACGGGTGACATTCTCCCGATTCGGTACCTTCGTACGCATTGGTGGACCCATTCCAGTCGTTCGCATATTGCGGTATAGTGTATGAGGACTGAAAAAAATAGAGAGAACACTGTAGTGAATATGGTACTGATAGGACTGACCGAATGTGTTCATACATTTCAGTAGTTTACAGGCAACAGCGTCTTAGTTGACCAATTAGACTTTCAGGAGCACGAAAATTTGCAACACACTATAATGTAACTGGCCTATCAGTATGAAGATTGAGCAAGTCATAGATCGCGGCAGTTTCGCGTCGATTACAATCGTCGTAGTTATAGACATCTTGTTGGTCTAGAACAGTATCCCTTCAACTTTTACAGCACATCGATTCTGTAGTTTTTCAAATGGTATGTTGTCACCGCGATAACTTCACATGCTGTTCGTGAACGCCAAAATCAATCAAACACGTTTGAGAGTGCAATCCCTAGTAAGGTTAACATCATTTGACATGCACCTCATCAGTGACGTCTACATTAACGGATCGTTACCAAATCTGGCCGGCTATAGGAATGCTGAATATGGACAACTTATCAAGCCACACCAGCTAAACTCGGTCACCTGAGTAGTCAAACATATACATCGTCGCCCACATGTGTTTTCAGGTGGTTGTTAGATGAATGTTATGTGATGGGCAAGTGTCACGCTTGTTGTGTACGGTAGTGCACATAGAAGTTCCTGAACGGTGTGCGTTTAGTTGATCAATTCGTCAACTACTCACGCTGCGCAGCTTACGATGGTTGGGTCACGTAGTCTACATGCCAGCTGAACGTTTACCGTACATTGTATACTGGGACCACCAACAGCTGAGTGAATCCGTGTGTTGGTCAAGCATCATCGTGGTCACCAAATATAAAAACCCTGACTGTTCCACTGAGGAAAGTGGGTAGGTGTGCTCTGCCTGGATGGGGTCCTCGTGATCACTTAAATAGACTGTTGGAGAAGTCGCCAGTTCCCCGAGAATATTGTGACCAGAAGACTAACAAATTACACTTGTGAGTGACCTTCACAGTTGCTATGATCGTGTACCCCTCTGGTTTTCACGAACGACCTCAGCCGTCCTGACAATTGTTGTTGTCATCCCGATTACACGCCTAGACTGTGCTGTCTGAACTTTTGTCTGGTCCATTCCTTTTGACCTTGGTTTGATTCTGTTCGCAAACCCCATAAATACGAACGGATTTGTTACCACGTTGCCTTCGCACTGAGCGACATAAAGAAGCTCTATTTGAAGGCCAGTCCTTTACCTGTGTTCATGCGATAGCCTCGGATGGGTCGGTTGACTGGAAAGAGACTGACTGACCGCGTATATGCTGTCGTTCATTACCGTTATCCTTCGTGCTGTTATCTGCTGTTTTATTGACCGTTAATCTGTTATCCGTTTACGTGCTCGTAGGCCGTAGATCCAGTTACAACAGAGACGCTGTCCTAGGTGGAAATATGCCGTAGTCAATGGTGTACCTGCATCCATACCATTTCTAGTTCCTCCACTTAGTCTTCTGTCATCAGTTTCCAACCTTTTTAATAACGTTTCCTTCTAGGATATTATACGTCATTGTTGGGGTGAGCGGCATCTCGAGTCACAATACCTTCTGGTCAGGCCCGTGGCTGGTACGATGATGATGATCACTGCGTGTAACGACCCGGGTCAGAATTCAAATTAGTAGGACGAACTCGTACTTTAATGTTGGACGGTACAGGAATAACGACAGAATGCATTACATGTAATAGTTTAAATGGCGGGACTGTCAACTTCGCACATGACACTGAAGGCAACTCACACCCAATTTTTCACTATTGCATCTCCTAGCTCTCAGTTTGAGAAACATTGGCCTAGATAGACATATACGATGTGAAGTTACACATTCAATAAATGGGGTGTAACGGTGTAGACGATTCGACACGTTCAAACTGGTAGTCAACGACGGACATTGGCGACCATCACCTGGCCATTGGTCGGATGACTCATCAGTGAGTGAACGGTGGACTGCTTTAAAATACAAAAATGATTTCCAAAATTCCTCAACGCGTAACTTTCTTACACTGATCTGTCATGATATGACTATTCTCTCAGGTCCTTGGATGGGGTGTTACTTCCCCTTCTTTCCGCAACACACTAACCAGTATATCTCAACAAAAAGCTGTATGCATATCACAGGAATAAGTGCTACTACTGAACATGGTATACTTATATCAGTATATAATTTGAGTCTCTTTCAGAAGGAAGTAAATCTCCAATTTTGAATATTTGAAACTTTAAAATCTTCCTTTATCACAGCGTCCACTTTAAGCAATACTTGCCTGTCGTTGGCGGAATACAGTCGTTTTACATAATAATTAAAAACGGGCTCAAAATGTATCACACCATAGTGTCCGTTTGAGATTGAGCATCGTAATCCACTTACAGTGTACACGCAAAATCAATGCTCCCTAGAAAAACGTTAACACATGCTGAAAATATAAAACCTTGTTTGTCTTATCCGAAAAACGCTGAATTCGGTCATAATATCACGTGTTGTCACTGCATATCTTCATTATTTGCGAAATCCGTGCGTTGTGCTTTCGATCACTTTACCTATTTCGTTGATGGAGCCATTGCTACAAGCAATTTGCTTGGGGCTACTAATCTCATGAATGAGCTTCCATTCTTTTATCACACGAACCTAATGACCTTATGGAGCGTCAATGGAGGTTTGAGGCAGTCTGTAGGCACGTCAGGCAGGAGAGCGAAATTTGTGTTTCACTGTTCCAGCAAATTTGTGTGATTGTATCAGTCGATCATCCGTTCTTTTCGACTATGACAACAAATGAGATTACATGGCATAATAATTATCCTCACCCATTATACTTCTGTTGCATTCTGTAATTCCATTTCCCATTCAATCAAATCACTGTCAATACGTTTAGTTTACAACGTTCACCATGAATATTGGAATTTTTGTCTTTCATTGAAGAGGTAGATTTTAATATCCGGACTTGTAGCTCTTTTTGAAGATCCCAAATAACGAACCATTCTCAACATCCTAGTGGACTGCCTAAACAAACTCGGATAGGTCGTGTGTATCGATTATTTGATGAAACAAGGGACTTCGCAATTAGGTTGGTTTCTTGCATGAGTTGACCTTTGTAACGTGATTGGTGCGTAGTTTGGCGGGTATTCAGTGATACCGTGACTCAATATTCACTCAGAAATGTAAATATTGAGCCGTGCGATCAATACAATGAATTTGTTGTCAGTGGGATTACTTCATATAATCAATCGTGGCAGATGTCCCGGTCAGTTGTTCCAACCATGATTTTATGTAATCCATTTCCTTCCTGAAATTCCAATGCTTATCTCGGGCGGCATCTTTTCGTGAAAGCTTGTATGACCTAAGGAAATGTTCCATCACCGATGAACGGTAGCGTCTTTCAGTAGTTGGATTGAAAACACCACGTGCCTTGCAAGTTGTAATCCAAACGAACTACTATTACAATTAATAAGTAGCACGAATTAAATGCAGACATACCGTCATATCGGTTGGGATTGATTTGTTCACACTCGGTTTGGTCTTGCGCAGTAACCAGTAGGTGCGCACAATTCCTTTTCCTTTGACTGCGATCAAGCCTCGTTCCTCCAGCATATAAGCTCCCAGTCGATCCAACTCTGTTTTGCATTGTTCAGAGCAATGAATGCGGCAAGGTGCTCCGTTACTTTCCATACGATGTGTTGTATTGACTAGGGTAAATATAGAGACGACATGTAGTTCAGTAGGTTATCAGAAGTCAGACAACTTCTTAGAAGTGTGTTACCATACGATTTATAAGTGAATATGGAGAAAGAAGTACGGTATATACTATCAAATGTGAAAGTTAAACCAGACGTAAAACATTGTACATTCATCATATCTTTAAGTTTGACATCAGCTGTGACTGTCCAGCCGTATTAGACTAAAAGAAGCGGTAACCACTCGCATCCGATGCATATGATGGTCAGTGGATCAGTTTTAGGACCAAGACGAGGCACATCTTCCAGATTACTTCTAATACGGAGACCGATCTTAACATATACTTGGTAACAAGATTACACTAACCCCAGGGTGATATGATGCTATCCAACAGAGGCGCCGAACTAAGGGTTTCCACAAACGGAGACTACAGATGTTCCCAGAACCGCATATGAGTCAATCTCCAGACAAAGTTGTGGTTGCCAGACTGGTTTGCTTATGTCCTGGACGTGAACATATTATCATATACACATACTCTATGTTGTCCATGTTACATTTGCTCCGTCCATGTGAACGTGAATAGATCCATTTAAAAAAGTGGACTCCTTAAGTGTTTTAACTGATACAGTTGAACATTCGATAGTTCATCAATAAGCCCCAGAATTGAGTTTGCTCAACATTAGCTCAGGAGTCTAAAAACGTTCGTGAATTTGCAGTGAATGAGTATTTGTATTAGGAAGAGGGACAAAAATGCCAATATTATTAGAGTCTAGTGCAGGAAACTGATTCAGAGTTCACATCAGGGCAGGTATACGACGCCTACGCAAGGACCGTACGGCTGATTCTAAACAAAAATCCATGGCTGGTACATAAGAAAATACATGAAATCATTTTGTTCAACCGGTAGAAGGTTCAGCATGGTCCAATATAGACCAGAAAATAATGCTTATTTCACCCAGCAATATCTTTTCACTTGCCTCACCGACGATAAAATAGCAATGTGAACCGTCTTTGGAAGAAAAGACTGTAAGTTAAGCGCCAACTCTTGTGGTTAGAAACTGGAACACTGTTTCATTTCCCTGAGTCAGTAAACGGCTGTAATCTCCTAGTACTATAGCCTCCCAGATCATAAGTCGTATGAAACGAAAGACTGATTACTTCTCCGGAAAACAAAGGTTTCAGATGGGTAGATATGAAATTCTGGTTGCAAACTTATGGAACACCTACAGATTTGTCAGCAAGTCAGAGAAATAAAGATTTCAAAGTTTTAAGAAGGATCACAACACCTTTGGCTCATTGGAAACAGTCATGATGACCTTTGAATCTTTACGCATCTCAGTCACCTGTCGTAAGTTTACCCAATCAATTCACCATTCTGATGGGGCGCAAGTGGGGGATTACGTAGCAGCATTCATAGGTTGACCGTGTAGTTTAGTAGTGGATACTTCTCCTATAATTCGTTCTAACCAGGGCTGGTAAACCAGGCAGTTTTTCTGTTGGTGGTTTTCGTAACGCTTTTTCAAAAATTTATCATCGATTTTATAATAACGATTAATGTGTTCAGAGATGAGGCTAACTTATCCTCCAGGTGCATGTTGGCGACTGTACAAAATGTCACAATCCATGAGAAGAATACTGCACTTTTTTCGTCAAAACAAAGTCAGTTCAAGCGGCAGTTAGTACAGTACGATTGCTGTGACCCAATGTCAAGTAGATATTAATCTTGAAGTCAATTAAATTAGCACAATGTTTATCGTGCTAACAGATTTTTGTCAACGTCGTTAAAAATAGCAAATAATGAATGTGTTTCCGTGAATTCAGTCTCGGCTCCGTTCACCGAACTCAATAGAAACAACTGTCAAAGGTGTTTCGTTGAAAAGTAAACTTTAATTGTGGACTGCTTGCCAAACCCAGTCACCTCTTGAATGAATACAATCACCTGGAACTACTGACACTGACAGTGGATGTGATAGTCCCAGTTGACAGATTTCACGTTCAGGTACCTGCCATGCATGACATCCAGATTGAGACCGTTTCACAATTGGACTAGAACCTTAGGATGCTACACCCATTTTTTAACACGAAATGCCTAATTTTTGTTTAAGTTATTCAGGTACAGACGTGACCCTCCTTCTGCGAACATGAGCTTTGACCACTAGGTATCAGCCAACGAGGGCACCGCTTAAAATAGGATTAATTTCACATCGAATCCACTGTTAGGGGTTGGTGATCCGTCGCACGGCTAATTCGACACCGGGTACAATCGTGTGAATTCGAGACGCACCCCGTGTTTAATAGCATTAATTCAGAAGTCAACACTCTGTGAAGTACGTGTAGCGATATTGTTGAGACACTGCACGTTGGGATAATAAGCTGGCTAACGGCAGTGTGTGAGTATGCGTTAAGGTGAATTAATATACAGTTTATGTGACTACTCCTGCAGTACATCGCGTTCATTTGAACAACCGATAGGATATGACTCAAAACAAGTAATGACACTGGTGTGATTTTCCAGCAAACCATCTGTTAGAGTTTTGTGGCCGGGCGGATACAGGAAGAGTGCTGGATCACACTGAATTCACGTTATCTCTGTATGATGACTTCGCAGAAGGACCTAACCTGTCATACAATGAACGGTTGAGATTGAGCTAAAAGGAACACTAGATCATGAAATATTGTGACTTCTGTCATGTTAGGAAGGACACCAAAGATCACTTAAGATTGATTTTATGCATCCGCATTTATTACGTAATAACAAATCATCCTTCAGTATGAGGCACGTGAGCAACTGAAGAACACCGTGAGTAGCAATACGTGAACTGTTTGCTCAGGCCTCCCCATCATCATCACAACTATCGTCCTACGGCTTATTGGGTCAAACGATAGTAGAATGTATGTGCAAGGGCATGTCAGTGACCATCTTGCGAGCAAGCCTTTAAGATACCTTGCTCTGCGGTACTATAGACCTGGTTACTACCACATAGAGCTCCTTGTATTGAACGAATGAACTCTTCGTCCGAACAGCGTGTTCATCTCTTACACCACTAACTGTATACA
This sequence comes from Paragonimus heterotremus, assembly GCA_013368495.1. Classification (NCBI taxonomy): domain Eukaryota; kingdom Metazoa; phylum Platyhelminthes; class Trematoda; order Plagiorchiida; family Troglotrematidae; genus Paragonimus; species Paragonimus heterotremus. Next base: position 29,639 of record LUCH01000380.1, read on the forward strand.
CCATTTACAAAAAACTTTGTCAAAACTTTCACCTACCTATATGAAAAAACTCATTTTTTTCTCAACGAGGAATATAAACTGCTTTTGGTGATTCATCAGCAGGGTGATCGCAGCTTCCTCATTAACGTAGTACAGCTAGTCGGAATTTTTTGGAACGAACGCTAGATTCAAATTTCCTACTTGTTATAGCTCATCAGCAGTACACAAATTGACGGTCAGGACTTGAACACGGGTATGTTGTCAGTTGTATCACTGACTTCCTACTGGACACGACCGAATTGTTTGATCTGAATGCTCAACCACTTCCACTTGTGAGCAATGGTCAAGTTGTCCACGTTTGCTGGCTGTTCGTTCCGATAGATGAGCTCGCAATTAGGACCTTTGAATCAGTTGGAAGTCTCAACTTTCCATAAAACTGCTGTATAATATTTTGGACTAGTGACTGGTAGTAACAGATTTGGTTCATTTACACTGACCAACGTTCAGGGTCGCTGGGAACCTTCGGACTCAAGTTAGTTGTTTAGGTTCACATCGTTAGAAGGAACACGAAGCGAACTAGAATTTTGTAAGATATGACATGTCCTTCCTTCTCACTATTCTTGTAAGGTACGCTGGTAGCATGGCAGGTCGTTTTGTGATCGCATCTGACATTACCACTGAAAGTTGAACAAATGAGACTTGGGACGATAGCAACACGGAGGTTAAAGAGGTCAGTCGGTGACAAAAGTTTATGTGAATGATCCGTACACAATCAGTTCGTAGCAATAGGTCTTGATATTCATCCGTTCCTCATGAACCAAAATAGGAATGTAATCAACCTGTCGAGAAGTAAATGAAATGAGCTCAGTTGCTCAACCGGATTCTTAAGTTTATAAGCCATAGTGATTAATCATGTTTTCTTGTTTCATTCTCGCCGAAAGCATACAGTTTCCAGTGAGTAACAAACAATCACACAAACACACAGCCTTGGGAACTGCTACTATTCATTTTGTGAATAAAGTATATATATATATATATAAGATATTAAAACAACTCACCCGTGTCTCCAAACAGGCAGTAACGTGGCATTCGTGTGCCAACAACACCGGCTGCGCACGGGCCAGAATGGATACCGATACGAAGTGCAAGACTGAAATTTTGTTTGATTTCTTGTAAAAGATGGAGTGACATGCTGGCAATCTCACCGGCGTGGTTTTCTAAGTACAGTGTGGAAGCGAACAAACCTTAACATAGTAGAAGACATACACTGCAGACTTTGAAAAAACTAACAGATAGTATGTATTCAAATAACTGTTCTGTAACGTAACGCATTAGGGACATCAAGGCTACTGATTGGGATGTGAACGCAGCTTAATTAAATATACTTCAACATGTTACTGATGAGTAGTCAGAAATCTGATTAATTTCACGCTCAGCATTACATATTTAGTCGCGTTTGAGCGCGAAAGAAGCTGGTTGGAAAGTCTACCTGGATGCGAATGCTGCGATCATACGTGTGTGACCTTCAACTTGAGACATTTCAACGTCTTCATCAGAATTCGAAAACATCTGCAACGTTGCTTATCAGTACCATTTTGTAACATTAGTTTATAAGGTTTGTTCTTTGATTGAACTGGTAGAATGCATCGCCAATAAACAAGCATTGTGGCATTTTTTGACCAGATCTTAGTTAAAGGTAGTCATAACGTCGATCGCAAACCCTGCCAGTCAAATACAGGTTTGTGTAACAAGCCGCCACTGGCCCAATTCATGTGGTCCACAACTGCGGCTGAGTCGTTTGAACGCGAAAATGCAGATGGACGCATCACCACTGAGGATATTGCACTATACTAGAAGATTCCACCTTTAAGGACGGTTTACATACGCCACACCTTACTAGAATCAACAGATTTCCCTACTCTTGTTCAGTTTACAAGAAACAACAAGGATATTGCTGTTCATACACAGTGACATTTACTCCTAACTACGATTTCAGTTACAGGTACTGTAAGCACGTCGCAACAGATTTAAACATCAACCATCCTCTTTACTTCTTTACATTCGTTATTTGATTACATCGCAATGTTGTAAACCTGACTATTATCGATTACACTGTCCGTATTCTTTGAACTTGTAAGACGTTATTTTGTTCTCCTTCAAATGAACTAATACCCGAGGTATTTTGCAATAAGCACTGGCAACTTACCGCGTTTTAACCATGACTACTTACCTTGATGGGAGTCAGTTAGAAGACAGGGTGATCAAAAGTAACTACAATCATTTAAGTTTAACGAACAGGTTCATCTTTCTTTCCATAAAATATGTTGTTTGCTTTTAGGCAATGCAAAACCATTCTTCGGATGCCAACTAGACGTCTTTCCGATGCTATGCACAGAGTAAAGTCTGACCAGGTCGGTAACTATGCGTTTGATGTCAAAAATACACATTAACTGTGGTCATTTAAGATCATAACAACGTTTCCCAGCCTGTCTTGTATCCGAACTATCGTTACAATATAACACACTTTATCGTCACTATCACACGATTAGCATTTTCCACAGTCCGCTTGTTAGATGTCAGTTAGGTGGATTTTAGTTTCAGTTGAATGATCTATTGGAGAGAGCGATCAACAATATGAACCGCAACAACTGGCGAATGAGGATGTATCAAGATGTTGGGTTAAATGATGCTGTCTATAATTTACAACATTTTGCTTGATTTGTGTCCACGGTTAAGTACCAAAGGGCGGTGTGTGCCTTAAAGTCTGACCCCTCAAAGTTTTAATATTTTGAACTGCGCAACTTTGCAGCTATCCCTTACCATTTTTAATCTCTGAGCTTAACACCCAAACCGAACAGTTTCCATTAGTGTGATAAAACTTTCAATCAAAATGCCCATTTGGAAATACTTGAGGTACCAGAGGATGTGGTCTATAAGGGACTTCATTCTCACTGGAATCTTAATGTGGATATTCTATAGCAAATTTCAGTTGGAGTTTTTTTTTATGTATGGCGGCACGCGTTGTTACACTTAAGATGAAGGTTCGATCAGGTGATTTAAAAAAATATGTGATAATCAACCAATCAGTCACCGGATTTGCTCTCACAATATATGCGCACCTGAAAAATACACATAGTCCCGTCGTCCTTATCTCAACAGAGATCTGATCTTTAATGAAGACGCACAGAAATGAACATTTGGATGACTTAAGGGCTCTGGAAACTCCTTTGTCCGCAGCAACCATCGGAATTACGTCAAGTTTCAGTGCGTTGTACACATCTTAGAGGAAACCAAATCCCCATTTGTAAAATACTTCACACCTTTCCTAATGAGCAATGCTAAACGTCCGAGGGGTCACTCGTTGAAATTGATAAATGGAATAGGCAATTTACTTTGCAGACAGCACTGCTTCATAGTTATGATCTGTTCACATTGAAATGCACTGGACAACTTTAAGGTCGGAGCTGAATCGGTTAACAGTTTTAAAGTGTCACCTAATAGACACATAAGAAAGGCAATGGGCACTACAAGTTTCCTGATCACCCTTTTAGATCAGGTCCACAAAAAGCATCAAATGTGAGTATCTGATGTAATGTTATTCCAGTATATTTCACCTTTCGCTGCCAACTTCACCGCACGCTAGTAGCTTCATTGAAGTTTCTCTTTGTTCACTTCAACTCCATCCAGCCCGGTATTTACTGACTAACATACAGAGACAGAATCGCGCAGGCAGACATCTCTATCCCTCCTGTACTAACTTATGCATCCGTAATCGTTAACTTAAGCAACAAATCAACCAAAACCGTCAGGCAAACAGTAAACAAACCATTGTGGTCATAAAACATCATCATTTAAATGAACGCTTACCGTTTCTTTCAGGCAGCCCACTGACAACCATGTAAGCATCGCCAATCGTTTCTACTTTGTAAACGTCGTACGAAGAAAGCACAGAGTCAAAACGCGTATAAAGTTCATTCAGCAAGTTGACTACTTCAAACGGACTGGACTGGGAAGACCACTCCGTAAATCCGCAAATGTCGCTGAAGAAGATCGTCACATTATCAAACGCTTCCGGTTCAACCTGAGTGATTTCAGATATTATTGTGGGATGTGGAGACAGTGTATTTGTTGTTGGACAGTTTTTAAAATGTCAAGTGTTTGAATTTTTTGAATTTGATGAAGGCACTATGCAGATATAAATCGGGAGTTTTGTGAAGCACATTTTCATAGTATACGAATATACGACTGAGTTCAGTTGAAAAAGGCCAATGACCCCGAGAGCGATAATAGTGGATCAGGAGAATTCAATTTCGGACGAGGTAGAAATTTTGAAGTCTGTCGACTGGGAATGTTAACTACTCAGTTAGAAACACAGTAACTTTTTTCAGCACGGAAAGAATTTTGGAGCCTTAAAGCTTGCGCATCAGGAGGCTGGAAAAAATTAGTTTCTGATTGGTCTTAAAAAGGACAAATTTAGATTCTGTGCTTCGCCAAAAATCAAGCTGGGTGTCATCTATCAGCGCTTCTAGTAAAATCAGGGTTGTTTAGAGGTTGAAGTTTTAAGCACTTTTCAACACATCAAGCATTGGATTTCAGGGATTCAGATTATTTTAAATTTAACATCAACCACATTCGATCAAAGTCGTCGCAATCACGATTTCTTCGACCCGTATGGAAGCACTAGACTGGCGTTTAGCTCTTGTTAGGGTCCATCATTAGAGCATATCCTTGTCCGAGACGGAATTTGCACTCCGATCCTCGTCTTTGTGAGACCGGCAGGTTAACCATAACGCCAGTAACTTATACATATATATATATATAGCCGTATATTATATATGGGTACATAAGTATATATATTTACATTACATAACGTGGTAACTAGTTCATGTGGCAGGCAACAGTGCCACAGTAGTTTTGATGGGAGAAAACAAGGAGGAACGTTAGTCCGAAGGAGTCACAAAAGCCGAGTAGTCTTTCATTGAAGAATACAGTACACTGAATAAAGCGATCAAGTGTGTCCTTGTGGTGGGACTGGTCGTAAGATTTATCTCTCACGGAACGCCCATGTGTCCGTAACTTTATCTTTTTCTACATGGGATTGGGCAGTGTCATGTGCATCCTCCCGAATGGAAGACCACTGCTTGCTACGTCGGTGTCTGTATGCTACTGACATTGTGCAGACTGCAGTCTTACTGTTAAGAGCCCCCTTTGTTCCCGCAGAGGGTTTGCTCACTACAACACACTCCTAATGTCTGGCCGTAAGTTACTGTGCCACTTCTGCCATAACATGGTGATCCGCGATCAACTGTAGCCATGTTTAACGATGGCTGCAGTTGACAGTGTGTGTCCTTTGCGGTAATTCTACTGAGACTGTCTATACGGTTGAATTACCAATAAAATGTGTTCAAGAACAACGAAATTATCAATCATATACGTTGCACTACACACAACTTCGAAGTGTTACAGGTTCACATCGGGAATCTCTGTTCACGTGTTTGAGCTTAGTTGTATGCTCTTGTAGGATCAGAATGTTCGCTATATCTCCCCAAAGAAAAGCAACTGATTAACTTCTTCTGGTTACTCTATTTAACTGCTGAATATTTTCGTGGAAATGAGAATACCAGCCATCCAATTAAGATTCACACCCAGGACACAACAGGGGTACATTATATAATAATCACAAACAGGCTTTGGGTCACAAAACGAGTAGGGTCTCGCAACAATGGTTCATTATTTCGTACAGGCTGGAGCAGATTGAATGCTCTAACACCATCCTAGTTACAACGCGACACGTTTTTCAATTAGGGCAAAGGCTAGAACGATGAGTAACAGAGCGGTCAGGTCCTCTTATATCTCCATAGCAACCACGAAATAACGTGCCTTAGCCCCTTTGTACTATTTTTACCTACAGTCAACAATTTTCATTGCTATCTCTCACTCCATGTGATCAAGATGCTGGTGGTTGAAGCTAGTTTTGTCAAAACTCTGGTGCACTGACTAATAAAACTTCTTTATTTAGTTTATCCCACGTTTGCAAATTTTCACAACTTCCATTACCCTAATGCTTGTCTTGTTTCACCCTTTGCAACATACACTTACTTCTCAGAAGACTGACAATATCACTACTGTCCACAGAGAAGTACAGTTAAACTTCATACTGATGCTTTCTAATAGGTAGTTTAGACAACTGACAAAACATCACATCCTACCATTTACACCGTCCGTATACTTAAAAAACGATCTGCACGTAACATCAGTTTCCACATTTATGACTTTAATCAACTGCACTTGTGTCGTTGCAAAACCTCACATCTAGAGGCTTAGCACTGCGTTGATGTTTTCAAATAAAGAGTCTACTCAAGATGAGTGGATCCCATCTGAAAACTGTTCGTGGACCACTAAATTAAAATATTCGAACGTAGTCGCAACGGGATACTGTTTTCGGTTTGTCAAGTAATCACCCAAACTCGAATATCACATATTTACAATGTAATTGCATTTAGCAAGCAAACTGATTAACCATCTTCACTTTACCTGAGTGCATTTAGTTGATTTGCACGGACTGATTGAGGGTCACGGAAACTAATTCAGTCCAAATTTATTGGACACAAATTCCGGTCCACCACTGCACTCATTCCCCTTGTGTTTTGGATACATCAAAACAGGTGCAAATTCCTCATCTTTTATCACATACGCCTTTTTGACTGCTCCGGCCTCAATACTGCTACTATCATTGTTATTATTATGATCATATAGATCGTCCAATATATCAGTCTTTCATCTTCTCCTTTACCAATCTCTTTCAGAGATGTTATTGTTTGTCCCTCCAGATAAACCTTTTTTTCCAGTGCATCCCATTATCCAGTGCTTCTATCGAACATTATCAATATGGGTTGAACCCACTACTTCTCTCTCACGTCAACTGTTTTGTCCACTGGTTATTATATGGCTGTTGATTCATCGTTTGTTTTGCGTAAACGAACAAGAGGACACTGGTTCAGGAGAATAAACCAACAGACTGGTTCGATTCAACTCGTAAAACGCATTGCAGCGAAAAGGCGTCCAATAAAGCACAATCATTATTACTAATAACTGGTTTGGCAGATTTATGAATTTAGATGAGACCGAACTGTTAAAAGTCAGCGCCTCGGCTGGATTCCAACCAACGACAGAAACACAATGTCTCAACGCGACAAGCGCTGTACCAGCTGGACCACGAGGCCACGCCAGCAGCAAATCACTTTGGTACATTAGAATTTCCACGTTAGAATCTCGAACGTGACGGCAAGAACGTGATTGGTCCAACTAACCGGAAGGGACAACCAATCTTAACTAGAACACTTCGCATTGGCTACTTTGATAGAGGAAGTGGTACGGGTTATTCAAGGGGTGATAGCAGTTTTGCTTAATAAGAACGGGCTTAGCGGTCAAAGTGGAGCACAGATCATCTGACCCTGCCCTAATAATTCATCAAACAACAGATTTTATTGGTTCCTTTAAAAGCTAAGAGGGTGCGAGTGGTTAGGAGTGTCTGCGGATCTCACGTCCAATAGGAGTGAGGTTTAGGGTCGTGGCAGACTTCGAGTTGTAATATGAGAATGAACCAGTTTGTGAGAACATTTTCATTAGTTCTCTTGTATACATGGCTGACGGACGCAATTACACTCGCATCAGTCCGGAAACACGCAGACGTATTATCGAAGCATTCGAAAGGGGCGACGATGCGTATAGTTGCCCTTCTGAACGGAGTCAAGTGTAATACCGCATGCAAGGGGCTTCATGTGAGTTGCATCAGTTATGAAGCGCAGCCTCGCAAAGGACATAGAAGCAAGATTCTGACAGAATCTGAGATCGATATGTTGTTGGAGTGAATTTCTGTAGGCCCGACTGTAACACTGCAATTTTTGAGATTGCGCGTCAAGGCTGAGTTCGAGAAGGTGTTATCGACCACAACGATCAGTCGATACTTGGATGATTGATGCATAACCGTCAAGAAACTGTACCAAGTGCTCGTTGGTATGAACTGAAGTGAGAATTTGGAATTACTGCGACTGTCTACCTATCGACTGATGGAGTGTTATGCAAATTCAAAGTCTATTTGCTGGATAGATGAGACCAATTTCAATTTGTTCTGTACGATTTCAACGGGACGTTCACTAAAAGGAACGAGAGCACGCGTCTCTGTAACAAACAACCGAGGCTGTAATCTCCATTTGATCGGAGCTATGACATCAAGCTCGATAGCAGACTATACGATGAGGTGGAGAGCATACAACAGCAACGATTGCAAGGGCTACGAACCCTGCTGGATCAGATGAAGATCAGCACATCCATGTCAGACATTGTGCTAATATGCGACAGCGCACTGTGTCACACTGACCTGCAAAGTGTGTTTGCTTAATGACAAATAAACCAAGTTAACTTTCCCTGGTGATCACAGTGCTCTTTAAGATAAGTGAATAATGGAACGACCGGACCGATTACTATCAAAACATATACGCAAACCGTGATATATAACTTGGATCTTAATAAGATGAGTGTTTACTGACTACAACCAGAATGTTCCTACATTCTGAATTCGTCAGTTAGGTTGGCACGCATAAAGCCAATTATCTAATGACTGACTCACCATTTTGCCCCGTTTCAACTGCTCCGCCACTGGGACAGGGAGCATTTGATACAACAACTGTTCTGTCCGTCGTTTTTCCTCCATCAGCTCCTTCGAACGTTGTGAAACCACTTTCTCCAGTTCCTGTGCATAATCTTCCATCAATGACATCATATGATCCATGATATTTGAGTGTCGATCTTTGCTCATAGGACGAAGGCGTGATGAAATTTGCTGACGTAAAGGGAAACAGAAGTAAAGAAAAACCTTAAAGTCAGAAAATGCCACATGGAAGTCACTATTGCTATTCTCAAGTCGTAAATGAAGTGACGGACATAGCAAATGCTGGTTGCCTACTAACTTTATACAATGGCTAATGGCATACTGTTTAAGTGACATTCTACAAAGTACAGCTTACTTCAGGGTTCCATTCTAACTCTGTCGTTGTCCTTATTGTTCATTCATGAAAAATCCTAGTTAGTAATTTGTTAGGTACTATTATAATCTAACGACTCAAAAGTGCAGTGAACAATACATGATATTGCTAACTGAAAAGGACTTAAAATGAACTTGACAATGGGCCAAAATGCGCCAACTACCGCTTAACTTCTCCAAATATAAACCGATATCTGTTAGTTACTGTCCTCATGCCGAGAACATTTCACGGGACAAGCAGCTGGGTACTACCGTGCGTGAATGACACATGAGAACGACTCATCTAGGAGATTTCAGACTGTCTTCTAGCTACACCCTGATGGCTCGGAAAACCAACATAATCCTCGAGGTTCTATACTGTTTGTTCGGGGCCTTATAACTAAAAAGCGCAGTCTTCGTGTCCAACTAATTTGCACACTATCGCTTCATTGACCGATCACGAATGAACGTCATCCAGTTGAGAAGATACAGAGTAAGTCTATGAAGCGTCTTTTAACACTTCTTCCAGTTGTTCTATTTAAAAAGCTTATTTACACTTAATCGATTCATCACATACCATCGATTTGATCTTCGTTCAATCTACTTAATGCTAGCTCAGCCGACGTATCATCCGAGACCAATTTTCAAGCTTAGTTTGAATCATCTTTGATGTCAGTTAATGAAGCTATGATACCAGATGAGTAACCTGGAAAGTGGGCAACGTTCGTAGAATTTTAGAGTATTTCCAATCTAAGATACCCTGCCAGCATCCGCCTCGACGTTGTCATCGACAGATGAATAAGCGAAGGCATGTTGTCTACGCCTGTGATGTTAACTGGAATCCCCGAATTTGAAGTTGTGTATGCTTTTTAATACCAGTATTGGAAAAGCAATACTTGTTGAAATGAGGTCAGTCCACGATTGTTTATCATGTCCTTGTCATGACTCTCCTTATATGTTCCCGATTCACGTTGACTTCACTGCTTCTAGACCAAACATTATTTATAACCTTCTTCATCTAGGCAGTGTTTAGTAACGTCGCCCAGTACAGCCTCAGGTGTACATAAACATTACAGGTTTCCGTTAACGCGTACGGTTTCAGTGATTCAAACAATCGTATTGTGAATAATTTCAATTTTATTGTCAGATAGCCGGGAAAATAAAATATCAGCAAATTCATGTCGCAGTCTTACAAGGTGCTAATATGAGTAGAAGTGGATCAGATCAACTTCAGTAAATAGTATGCATTTAGACTGAACAACACCCACAATCGATCGTAACTGTCAGACTCTCGTAGAATTTTCAGTCGGCCCCCTTCGAAAAGAAACACTAGATTCGAATTTTCATTTGGCTAATTCGTATCACTCCGGGACCGAAACCTAAACCAAAAAAATAGTAATCAATGCTCGCTGTCTATCTTTAGATGTCAATAACGTGTTACATTGCACGATCATTCATTTCACTGCCAATTGACTGGCGTGCGACCTAGTTTCTCTGTCATAAGTACAACCAATATTTATAGTCAACTCTGTCTTCTTTCTGCGTAAAATTCACCTCGGTGATAATTGGTCGCCTGAAACAATTAAAAAAGACTGTTTTGAAGATAAAAAATATTGTTTGCTCTAAAGACAAAACCTGATTGTGATAGTTTCCATTGTCGTTGATGCCTACGCATTTACGTGGAATCGAAATTCCGTACACCAACGAAATTAAGAAAATTCCATGAAATGCACATTCTGTTAGATGTGCAACGTTAGTAAAATGTCCACAATGCAAGAAAGCTTATTCCGGTAAACGTCACGATTAGGGAACAGTAAACTACACATTAGGTTATAGACCAGTCCGTAAAAATATTTTCGAATCGAAATTATCGCAACATGGTTACAGTGGAAACTCCTGCTGCCTTTTTAAACACTCGTCGTTCATAAAATCTATTTTACTGAATTTGAAATATTAGGTTTCCAAAACAGAGTGAAACAGGTTACGGAGGGTTTTGTTATAGGTATTCCGCTCCACAGAATATCTTCAAAAATGGGACAATCTCCTAAAATGACCATCTTCTACCGGTTCTGTGAGGCTTCTGTGAGAATTTATGTTTCTAATGAACCTTATCCCCTCAGATAAAAGTGCGGACTACAGCTCCGGTTAAAGTTTGTTTTAATGTCTCCATTTTGGAGACCACTAATTTCAGCACTCTATGTTTGCAATGTTTCGTGAGACGCTCACCATCAAACCGACACTCCACAACCGTTGTGTTTCTAGTTTAGACTTATGTAGTACAAATAGACTGAATCAGGATGAAATCAACAAGCTTTCGAGTTATCAGCCAAGGTTCATTCACTGGGCCACCGGTCCTATGGATGACAAATTGTAGAGTCCAGTCTGCTGGAAACAGCCGACGTGATATTTCTACAGAGAATCTTGATTGCCACATATTGTTGGTCCCACTGCCTCGTCCCTTTCACCCGAAACAATACCATTGCTTCACATTAAGAAACACACGGTGGGACCTCCAAAACATCCAAAATAACCGGTGATGGATTGAGAACATTGCACGACCCACATCTTATTACAGTACCCGTACATGAGTGTTGGAAGTCAATAATAACCTTGACACGGTGACCATGAGAATTCACCATTCGTAATGTCATTTACGCACGTTCAGTGTAGGCTTTCACATCATCGCTAGCTTATGACTGTACTAGCTAGTGTCTCATCTGATCACTCATTGTCACCGTAGACCATGCTAACCTGGACGCACAAAAGAGAGTTATATTTTGGTGAAGTGCAGGATAGTATGACTCTAACTCTCAAACCCTCTGTTTTAATTCACAGAAATGGCGCGGCAGACCAATCGTCAAGAAGGCCTGGTCACCAGATTTTAAACACTTTGACAAGGGAGAGACGAGACTGTAGCACTCTGAACCACAGATGGTGCATCTGTGAGAAACTGATTCACTTATTGATAGTACACATTCCTGACATAAATGAGTAACTCTATGAGTAGCGGCTCAAGGCGAATGCGAGAGAAAATGTGAATACATCTACAAACCAACCATCTATTCTACCGCACTCAGTGCAGGCCACAAGGGGACATCTTTAATTTGTAACAAACAAAAACGGAGCGAGGTATAAATCACATATTGTTCAACGGAAGAGGTGCATTAATCAAACAGTCAAAGTGAATTTCTATTCGATTAGATTGAGTAAATTTGCTCCTTTTAATACAATGTATTCTATCAATGAGTAGGTTTAACTCATTAACACGCTTGTCCCACAAGCACTAGGGCCAGAGGATGAATTTTGGTACGGACGAAGATGTAAATTACTAATGTACTGCGTCAGGAACGAAACACCAGTCTATTGCTTCCTTTCGAAGTGAACTGGTCGAAGAGCTTATTAAAATGCGAAAACTTTAATCAAGTGTAGTTGATGTTTAGTTTGAAATGCGCAAGTTGACCTTGAAAAATAAACACTTTCAGGGGGGTTTGGCTAAAGGGAGACTACTGGATGTATCTACTGATTGGAGAGTCATTCGGAATCCCTTTGAAAACTTAAGTTGTAATGTATATTCGAACCACTCCGCTAATCTAACAAACGCTTTCAGACTGTTTGTAATACAAATCAAGACCAGCGGTTTTGATAACTTCTAATTGTTAGTTGTGTTTCTTGAACTAAAAAAACCTCATTAGCCTAATTCTGTGGCCTAAGTTGAATCATGGACCGTAATGATACTAGACAAAGTGAGGTCCAAATCGATTGACACATGTATCCTGTCAACAACAACATTTTGCTATACTTTCTCATCCGCATACCAAAAACATGTTGTTTAAATACAACAGATCAACAATTAACAGGCGAGCCGGTAGGTCATCTGAGCAAATCACAGGCGCAAACGGCCTTAACAAAGGTGGGGTCGGTTGTTATGGTCAGATCAATGTGAGTGCAGTGAATACGAGCGAATTCGAGCTGATTTTAAGTGTATACATAATAAATACACGATCTAGATCAATATGATGGCGTGAGTGATCGAGGGTGATGGTTCCTCGTTGTAAGTTGTGTTTGTCTACTTAACCACGCCAGTAACGTGACCAGCCACTTTGGTAAATGTTTAGCCAAGCATTGATGTAAGCTTCGGTTCGTTCTGTCTATAGATGCCTAGAAGTACGCCCATTATACCAGGGCGGTTTCACTCCTACATTGATCTAACAAGTAAAGTTAGCAGGAAATAAATTCCATCCAACAAACTTCTTTTTGCGTACTAATAAACCCATCCAGTTGACTATCATACTTGAGCCTCTTGAAGATCGAAAAGGTAGACGCCTGTTGGCGATGTTCAAAGTGTCACCCGAGGTGAATTTCATTCTTACAGATCATTCGAATGTTGATAGACAGCATTAAATTCATCACTGAACCCACCAGAAACATAACCCATTGCATCGGTGATCGGGTAAATCAAGGCACCGGCAGGTAACACGAGGGATTTGGGCAGATATGTTATTATTACTGTCTTCATCTGTGTTGAAACTGGTAAGTAAGTAAGTATTCCGAAACTATAACACCTTGATTGAGAAATAGTTCTGTTTATACAGCATAAGTCGTTAAAGTATGAAACTTAAACACATGTGCGACTATATTCTCGAGAATGACACCCCTCGTTCTGTACAAAGATGGTAATCACTGACTGGGCGTTAGCACAGCCCAAACGACCGGGTTATGTGCGTCGGAGTGAAGAGTGAACTCAAAGTCGGTGACGACATCTGTGCGTTGGTCAGCAGAGGTGACGTGTGCAGCCGAGGATGGGATTGTTTTTCAACAGTCGGTCCTAACGCTGGTGAAGGAGTACTCCTTGATTCCTCTCGATAAGCGCATAGACGCATGAATGAATTATTCTGTTGTGCAAGAAACAGAATACAAGGGCGCTGACCGATTTTGAAACTGTGGTCTTTCATTAGTACTCAGTCTCCAAAGTCGCATTACAATGGAAAAACCTCGTAAGGTTGTTGTTATAAAGATGTGTTTAGGAGATCGATAGATGTGAAGGATGACTGCTGACTGTAGAGTGGCAGCAAATTGGCAAAACATAGAATGGCTTGTCCAATGTACCTAATTAATGACAATGTGATGGCTGTTCTACTATAAAACTCCTTTTTTACGAGGCAGAGGGTGTTGGTTTAGCAGATGAAAAATTACAAAGGATATCGGTTGGTAGTCGATGATAATTTCAGATAAAGTAGGCGATCATCTCATTTGCGTGAACGGCCGTAATAATCACACCGTTGTGGACAATGCAACCGGTATGAAGGTCAAACAAGTCGCGTTGAGTCATGGCGTTTCTGTCACTAGTTCGAATCCAGCCGAAGCTATGATGTTTCAAAATTGGGTCTCACCTAAAATCATAGATCTGCCGAACTACTTATTAGTAATACAAATTCTATGCTCAACAGTGGCGTTGGTGGATTCCAGCGTGAACTGTTTGAGAAATCCTGTCGGGGCAGTCAATCCCCTGGGTCATTTAGTGGATTCCATATCAGACAGTGGGAGGGGTGGGTAACCGAGTTCAAATGTGAAATATCTGAGCTCCTGGCGTGGCTTCGTAGCTCAGCTGGTAGAGCGCTTGCCACGTTGAGGTATGGTGTTTCTGTCGCTGGTTCAAATCCGGCCGTAGCCTCGACTTCTCACAACTGGGTCTCATCTAAAATCTTCTAATAAATCAAGGTTGCAAAACTGTGAAATTGAACACAACCATGTTATATATGGTTAACACGTAGTGCAATCGGATCGATCAAGTTGGTGCTTATCTGCACGCACGGATCTTCAGCTTTGTTTGTTCGACAATGATCAATCATTAATTCGCACATAGTATATTCCTGAACGTAAGGTGATTCGGGCTATGTGGACAGTCACATTCAAAGAGGACATTACCTTTATTGAAGGACGAACCAATGGGTCTTCGGCCCAGCAATCCTCGATACAGTCTGTAATTAACTTGTCCTCTCGACTCAACAATGACAGTTTTGGACGATAGGGTATCTGAAATTGGTTGGAAACAGTTATAGTAAATTTGTGAATGAAAAACCAACTGACGACCAGATAAGAAGGTATGACTACCGGCCTGTATGTTTGTGATTTTGGGTCAGTAAACCAATTTGATGGTTTCATCATCTATTATATTTAAAATGTGTAACAACACAACTTCATGATCAGAAATGGATAAAAGAGAACTCATATAATCGTTTTATCCTCGTAGTGTTACAAAACTGTAATTAGTGATGTAGCTGTAAAGTTTCAACGATCCGAACAGCGGAAGCAAATTTAACTGAAGCAACAGAAATATTTGCAAAATGTGAATATATCAAAAATAGCAAATATTAGGGCATCCTATCAACAAATACCATCGTAGATCTGGACGTTTAGCATAAAAGTTTAGTCTTTGATAAATGGACACCGAAAAACAAACGGGACGTAACACAACGAGTAGGCCTGTCTTAAATATAAAGGGAAATTGAATTTTCGGGGTCTAAAAAGAGAGTTGCAGCGTAAAACCGTGCCAGACAAGTTCACATTATGGTTCAGTGTAACGTCCACATATTTCTGACTAGTAGTCGAAGATTTGGTGAATTTCAAGTTGAAACCTACAATTGATCGCAGCCTTCCCATTCAGACAAATTTTCTAGTCAACCTCCTTCAAAATGGAGCACCAGCAAAAGTGATTGAGCACTCAGATATGACAGTTCGGTCGTGCCTGACGTCAGGCCATTGGCGAAGTGGTCAACACGGTTGAGTCATGAAAGCGTGGTCAGAGTTCTAGTCCCGGCAGTGACAAGGATATGCTCTACTGACGAGCCCTAACAAGAGCGAAATTCGGGTCTAGGGCTTCTTTTCGAAACAGGCGGTTTCGAAAATCTATCTGGATGCACAGGCTGCGATAAACAGTGAGTGATAGTCAACTCGAAATCTACATACATTACAGGCTGAGATAACACAACTGTGAGAAATTTCTAAGCACTTGCAGTTGAATGTTTTAGGCCCTGTTTTAAATCAAAACGGTAAAGACCGTAGGAACGTACATTTCGAATCTTCTCTTGAGTGTTTTAAAATTGAAACTAATCAATCCCGAAGTTAACAATTATTCGTTTATCGTTTATCCGTACTTAACAAAATACCTTGATCTGTACACCTTGTTGGTAAAGTAGTACACTGATCACATGACCGAAAAATAACTGCATATTGCTTATTAAATTACGTAAAGTACACACCATCACAAAATCGTTTCCTCAATGAGATAATAACACAGGCTGTTTTCCATTGTTTCCATAAACACTGTTAAGAAGAACAGTGTTAAAAGTTTTCATGCGTTTGCAGAAGTTCAAGTTCTTTGTGTAATTGACAGTTACTTGAAAGTGTGAAAAAAGCACACATGTAGCTGTTAAATTACGGAAGTTGAAAATGTATAAAAAAAACCAATCACTGGACTACCAAACAAAAGCACTGTATTTGAAAGTTTTTTATTCACTTTAGTAGAGGGAATCCAAATGGAATTGTAGGTTTTCGAATGCTCTTACAGGCTTAAAGACAACATAGGACTGAGCTGTATGAAATCGAATTTGAATTATGTTTTGTCAAACGCAGTTTATTCCGATGTTTGAAGCCCCAACAAAGCCTGTTCACCTCCACCTCCTTGTAGATAACAAAACGATGAGGAGTTCATCGTCAACAACCTCGGATGGTTTCTTACTTATAAAAACCAAGAAACAGATTTCACGACAACTTAATTTAAAATAACAAGTAGTAGATACTTTGTAGGGCTATCAAAATAACATATTAGAGGTTTTGTTACATATGGATTCTAGTAGTAAATAATCTTTTAGACTTGACGCTATGCGTTGTGTTACTTATTGGCATCATGTTTATGTACCTGGACAAAATCACCCCCCCCCCAGATTATCAGATTTGTACTGACTGCAGCTGCAAAAGAACTAAATTGTAAAGTACACTATTTTAGGATATTTATGTGATAAGGGACCTCGTGCACACAGTCATTAGCTGATAGCAGGGAATAACAATCGGATTCATTAATTTGGTCTTTAAGAACAAATAATCATAAATAATTCTGGTGTATCAACGACGACAGCTGATAATTTGTAAAATCATCTGCTCCATTTTGATGCTGTAGTAGACCTGAGTAAAAAGTTAAGCGAACAAATGTTGACCTTGGTGTAAAGTAATGAGGACAGGAAGTAGCGGGCTACCTCCCATAGATTGTGCTTGTCTCACAGAACTAGGGTTCTCTTTATTCGCAGAAGTCACGGTTGCAAACTTAAGAACAACTCAAAGCTAATCAGGTTTTGTTGTGATAAGTACGTAGTTCATCAACTGAATTTGATTACATGCAATAGCAATCAGTAAAGCGGGACGATAAGATGAACTGAAACACCAGCGGATTTAGATGTCCATCCTGTACTCGATTATCTGTGCGTGAGTTTTAGGCAACTTGAAGTTGATTTCTCACGGATAGGTACACTGTCCTATATTCCCGTATCACTAAATTAGATATTCCTTATGATTTTGTAGGAGGTAGCCACAAGTCGCATCTACTGCCGTTTGGCTTTCGTTGATGTTGACGGAACAAAGTCCACCGGAAATTATCATTCACCAGCGATTGTATGCTAACGATTTACAGAATGCAGAAAAAGCTGTATATGATTTACCGAAGAGTGTATAGATAGCTTGCAACTTTCAGTATTTCTCTTTTTTTAAGTGAAAATGAAATAAAGTGCATTATGTGGATAACAGTTTTTACCTCGAATTGGTCGTTCAACACTACTGCTCTCCGGATAATCTCCTGTGGTCGATTACGGCTCTCCTTGTATGGATCTCCTTGATAATACAGCTCAAACAATACCATACCAAATGCATATATATCTGCAAGCTGCATCGAATAGATTGGGTCACGAACACTTGGTAACCGAATGCGTTCTCGTCTAGGTATTGCAATGCTACAATGAGTGAGTTGACCTGACGCCTTGTGTCGTGATCTCGTAATCTCCCAGGGGTGGATTTGATCGGAAATGACAGTCAGTGTTGGTGCCTTCAAGCTATTGGCCACGTTATGAACCACCGCAGGTTTTTCTGCATGCTGAATATGTAAACGATGTTGCCGAACCTGATTGGAGTGGTGGTGGCGAAAAGTAGTACTCCTTGGACACAGACATGTTGAGAGGGCCGCAAAGGATCTGTGAGTACGTGGCTCGGGAATGGTGAACAGTCCACCGTGGACAATCTGAAACAGAGAGAATGTATGTAGCACTGTCAAGTAAGACGTTTGGGTTGTTGTATCGCCAGCAGGGTACACAGAAATGTGGTAAGTCAAGCGGAAGACCTATATATATAATTATGGATAAAGGATGAACACCGAGCACTGGATATCTACTGAGATGTTCCAACACCACACTAGGGATAATGCGTCTTTTGGGGGGTAGACATTGTAAGGTAAGCTGGGTTAACCAGACCACGAGTCGATATTTACAAGGGACTGAAAAAGCATGTAATCTTGGTCCGAATTTTCACTGCAAAGGTACAGGCATTGACGTGAACTACACTAGCATAAAAATAATAGCACGAAACGTTAAAGGAAAAAACTGTCAAATGCTAACCTAGTCTTCCAATGCCAAGTGAGCACTGCGGAAGAGTGACAACAACTAAGAAACCGGCAAAATGCTTTCACTGACTTTGGAGCAAAACGCATACACTATTTGATATAGCAGACTTTTAAAAGCTTTCGTGTTCTTTTCAAGGAAACCTCAGTATTTATTTATAATTAGTAGGACTAGTACGGAAAATGCGAATGTGCACATTATTTACAATCAAATTCTGAGGATGTGACCGATTGTTTAATCATCTTACACATAAAATACCAGATGTCAGATTTGGAGAAATGTAAAAATTGTATGTTCAGATCACTTTGAATCGCCCTGACAACACATCTTCACCTAGTCTTTCCGCTTCGCACTTATACGATAGCTGTCTGTACTTTGGCCAAACGTGGCGCGAGAGCAAGTGAAATTGTGACCTCTTGTTGTGACAGGTCAATCACGTTTTCCTACTCAATGGTAGCAGGGCGGTTTAGCAGGTTACTAAAATGCCTGCGTCAGGCTTGCATGATGTGCTGTAGCTGAATCCAGAGTCCACGTCAATCAGTGCTTTGTTATATTGGATGGACGAGCCAAAATCGCTTTCAACGAATGGCAGAATTTCCTGTGTTGTCGGCCGTCAGTGTAGCTTGGACCTTACTTTTCCCACCAGTCGTCCTTGATTCTGGGGAACCGTTCGGTGAGTTGAGGGCCAACACTCCGAAATGTGACTCTTTTGTCTTCATTGTCCGGGTCCATTGATAAACTAATGAACGCCGCATTTTCTCCTGTAGAAAGTTACATGTAGCTGTATTGTTGTCGTCCAATCAGGCCGGCCGTTTCTGGATGACTTCTGTCGTGATCTGTTTCCTCAAATGTTGTCACATACCCCCGGGGGTAGCGGATACAGAAGTGTTTTTCAGACACACGGGAACCGCACCTTAAAATGTAGTCCTCGTCTTTGAGTTTTGCAGTTGGCCGGATGATCTATGACAAAGAGGTTTGTTGACGAATAACCAACTTGGTTTTCACCAGACTTTGATCTGGGCTACATTCAGCTCCGCGCACCACTCGCGCGATACGCACCTCAATAATGCCGCACTGTTGCACGATTACCTAATCAAGCAAATGGTAGTAACCGCTCCGTGGATGAGTCCACCTGACGGTATCGCTGAAATCTAGCTGGAAAAGGTTGTTTATGATAGCCAACTCATGAGTAACACACAGATGGAGCAGGCGATCATTGCTTTTACTGGCTAAATCAATGCCGTAATGTCCGAGAACTCCTGGCTAGGCTACTGAGCTGCGTCCAGCTCACGTTGAAGTCACTCATAGCAAACAATCGGTTACTCACCCCTATCAAACAGGTGTGCCAGATTGTTGACCATAAAACTTGTCTTTTTTATCCTTGGTGTGACACACAGCTAGACCATTAACACTTAGAAGCGTGAAAGACTTACCTCGAACGAATCAAAAATGTATGGACAATATTCGAGGGGTGATACAGTACGGTGCACTTATCACCAAAGAACTGACGCTTTTGGCTACTGCGAATAGACACCGTACTACCGAGCACCCTCTATCGGGTAACTTATAGGGAGAAAGATGTACCAAGCACCTGCTTTCGGAGCTTACCTTGGTCTGCAAGCCTAGTCTCACTCATGACTACGATATCGCTACCATAGCGGCTAAGTTCCATGACTATCAGTGTGGTGCAGCGTCATGGTCGCCCGTCACCGTATTGATCCAGCAACATATGCACATTCCACGTCCTGATGGACACTGTTTTAAGTCAGCGTGCATGTCTCACCTTGTCACATGGGACCTTAGATCAATTCTCCGATTCACAAGTATGACTTGTGGGACAGAACGGAATGGGGTTTTCTTGGTGGACGCCACCCGGAACCTTTGACTCCACAGCCTGAACTGCAAGGCAACAGTAAGAAATGTCTTATTGGGAGACTCATCCCACAGCCAATGATTGTAGAATCTGACTTACTGGGGAGTGAAAGGTAAAACTAGCCCGGAGGTGTAGCAAAAGTATTGTAAGCTACCTCAAGCTCTTGATAATTCCAGTGGGTTTTTCTGCTTCCAAGATAATATGCCGGCGGTTACGGCTAACCATTGAACGATAGGAGTGGTCATTGTTTGAGGATACCTCTTCTAAACCCCCTTCTTCCGTATAGTAGTGCTGCAAGTACAAGTATAATCTTGTTGTATATTCATAGATTCGTGTCACACTGCCTTAGTCCTTCTAGGGAGTAAGTAGTATGACATACAAAGCTACCAGGCAAATTGTTTTATCTGGCTGTTTCTCGAGTGACATGGTTGAATCTGGAGGGATCAAGTCGCCGTCAGTACAGCTTCCCGAATCAAAGCAGCTCACAAGCCTGACCACCGAGCTCAGGTATCACAAAATTTCAGGAACAGTTCACAACAGGAATGTCTACCTACGCTTACCCTTTAACGTGGACGACGATACCGTTCTCTTCATAAACCACCTCACGGCAGTTATGCAACACATTCCACATAGCCCAACGGATCTTGCTGTTCACCACCATTCAAATCATGGCTGAAAACACCACTACCGCTGGACGCTAATATCTATATCATCTATGCATTTTCGTATGAGTGCCGAGCCAATTACATGAACAGAATGGAGTGGCGATTGCAGAACATTGTCAACAAACACATTCCATTTTGGATCCCTGGAACTCTCATAGACGACCCAGTATCTCAATCCGAACAAAAATGGACACATCACGAAAAACCCGCGTAACCGTTCTCTTGGCATTTGTTGACATGTCGACTCCAATTAAACTTGGATAAAGCCTTTCGGATACGTTGCGTGACATGCATCGAAGGCTTCTTTGATTCGTGGAGACGATAGTAATTAACAAGTGCAGACCAGTCCTCTGCGTACAAAAACGACTGGTTCATCAGTACCACAATGATGTGTGTGTGGCTATTGCTTTTGTAGTTTTGCTTCAGATTTCCCACTGAGTGTTGCAGTATAAGCTCGCAGACTGTAGCATATACCGAACCACTTGTGAAATGTGCTCATAAAATGTATTATGCAGAAAACTGATTCTAAAGTTTGTTTTCAAAGTTGTTGCCTGAAAATCGGTGTACAGTGTGTTTGGCGACTGTTGGCAGTGACAAGCAGTCACGGTTTGCCAGAGGGTACGACTGACTGGAATACTGGACTCACTGATTAAAAAACATACCCATGTAGTCCGCGTTGGTTGTATCAACTTCCCCGCACCCTGTCGGGTCTTACTGAACGAGATTAGCGATAACTGAATAAAATTACAAAATAGTCAGCCAGAAACGTGGCCACAAATCAGAAAAAGCGTGATTACTGAGTGAAGTTGAGTAGAGTACTCAGGTGCGACCTACCTGGTTAAGGAGTGCGTGTTTATCCGAACAGTTGGCTGGAAGCGCAATGTCGCATGCCACCTTACAATAGTCAGCAATGTGTGTACATTCAAAGCATTACTAATTCTCTCAAATCGCCTTATTCTAAACGTTTCTCTTTGTATTGTTTCATAGATGCTTGCTCGTAAAATACCACACATCAGTTATGCAGTGAAGGTCTGCACGAAACGTACCATCATTTGGTCGGATTCATTAGTGACTTATGCATATACTTATCCATAACGTACAACTTAGTTGAGAAGTGGGTTTTGGATCGCATTGACGATCTAGGTTGAATAGCTGTGCATTATGGAGAGACATAGATGTGTGTTTATTAAGATCGCTCGACCTTTAGTTATCCTTTCGGGTGAAAAAATGTTTCGAAAAACGAAGATCAGTTTCATACTGGTTATGCATTACTTTAAAATTATTATAAGTGTGTCTGTCATGGAACACAAGTTTACTAATTTAAGACATTTCCCGTCCAAGTTGCCTAGTATGAACGGTTCTGGAGACAGTTTGAAAAATACAAATAGTAACCAACAGGAATCTGTTATTTGGACTTGTCAATCAAAAATCTAACACAATTTGACCTTTGTAACACATTCAACAACAGTGTCTGGCGGATTACTTTCTGTAAACCAGAGACACAGTAAAGTCGACGGAATGATTCATTCCTCCTATGTGTTAATCGGTTTGGTTTCAAGTAGATTGTCAAAGTTTTCTTACCTTTTGATCAAAGTAACAGTGGACAATTTGAACACTACACTTTGCTACACAGTAAATGGTCATTGGTATTTTAGTTATGAACATTCGGAAATGAGAGTCACCTTTCATCCAATAAAATCTATGTATTGTATTTGTGGCTTCTTGTGGTGTTGTCAACCAGTTGTAAGCTTTTGGACACACCAATTTGGTGGAGATAATTTACGGCAGTTGAGCCTAGTGCTGATTAAAACCTCATTTGCTCAAAGACAAAATTCAAGACTAATAAATACCTTTTTTGAACCTCCAAGAAATGTAGGTAAGTGCGGCTGCTCCGTTTTTGAGCAGTCCATATTGTGTGACCTGCCCTCCGCACGTACGCACACAGGATGGGTTGAATTGCGTTCAAAGTTCATCATGGCTGTCGACGTTCGACTGGGTAGTTCACTTTTCAATAGCACAGGCGATACGGATGTTACACCTCGAGAGGCAAATCTGCAGGGTATCGACCAAAACTGATTAAATTTTGTGATTACAGGCGAGTAACACTCTGCTACACCATAACTGCCATCCAATGATCCGCTGTCATCACACACGTCCTCCCGTGCAGCTTTCCGCACAGCATCTTTGAAGACTGTCTCCTGAGTGTTCACCCCCACGGTCATCATATGAGAGCCTGAGTAGCCTAATTGTGTAAGTTCAAAATAGCTACCAGCATGGCTATCAAGTGACGAGGACACAGCGGTTTTTGACTCGGTTGGTTTATTCAGTTCTCTGGAGGTAGAGATCGAACTTCTATTCCCAACTTCCATAGTTTGTGAAATTTGTGGGCGATTTAAATGATGCGATTCCTCTGCCTCATCCAACCCGTTTTGGTTGGCTTCTGTGTATTTAGAACTATCTAGGAAGGAGCTGGGCGTAATAACGGCCAAATCTTGACCTTCTTTCTCCACATCTTGTTCGCTACTCAATGTGAACCCGATTCCTTGACTCATCAGCTGTTTGGCAAGTATAAAAAGATGGGGGTGAGCTGCTGCGCACAGTTGACCAGTAACAACCAAAGCAAGCATGCGTCTGAGCATTTCAGGTGGAGTCCAGTAAAGACGTCCAAAATAGGCATCCTCGTCGAGATAAGCGAAGGATTCGCCTGAAAATGCATCAAAACGATTGGGCTGTTAGAATGTGTCAATTTCTAGTATGCCACAATACGGTATACATAAGTGTTCGGCGTGGTGTGAAAAAAGCGTAATCCATTTACACTGTCTATTTGCAACAATTGAAAACATGGTAGAAGTCAGTCAAATTCATGGTGTAATCTGAATCGACTTAATTACAACCACAAACATTTATCAGCGAGCCGTAGAGGGTTCACATCGAAGTAACATTCGAACCACAAAAACACACTTCGAAGAACAAATTGTCAGGCCGTAGATCAGTAATTCCCGGACGTGATGTTCAAATTCCAGATAAAACATCTCCCAGTTGATTATACATGGTGTTGCAATAAACACCTAACATCAGACACTACCGGCAATGAGCCCATTTCCACAAAATTGTTGTTGGGATCAAGGCACTGATTGTTACGTTCGAGTCATGTTTCTGGC
This sequence comes from Paragonimus heterotremus, assembly GCA_013368495.1. NCBI lineage: Eukaryota > Metazoa > Platyhelminthes > Trematoda > Plagiorchiida > Troglotrematidae > Paragonimus > Paragonimus heterotremus. Next base: position 53,998 of record LUCH01000380.1, read on the forward strand.
TGGATAGAACACGCAAATTATTCACGAAGTGAACAGTTCGAAAATTCATTATGACAAACAGCACCGTTACTAAGCCGAATGGAGGTTCGTTTCAATAAGGTATGTATGTGTGCTATGAATACCTGTTTTGATTAACCTATCAACAACCGTGCCATAGATCTGATTAACATAACTGATGTGGAAACTGGTTACTACAAGGATCTGGCTGAACCACTCGTTCGTTTACCATATGCTCTAGGCCGTCTTAGTTTCACGCCGCAGTTGTCCTTTCCACTATACGTTTTACTATTTCACGGTAATCTTTTGAGATAGTCTTTTGGACGATGACAGTTGCTTTCCTTCCCTCGCCTTTGTATTTGTTCCTCTCTTTAAGTAATTTTACTCAACCACCACTACATCTTTACAACATCAATTTCTGATAAGATTTTGTATCAAGTAAACGCAAATAGAATGAGAGCAGGTCCCGGTGCTTTAGATTTTTTGAGCGTAACGCATTAATGAATCCAAATGGAACATGGACTAGAGTGCAGATATGTCGTCGCACTCAGCAAACATATTAGATTCTTTGCTTAAATTTCCACAGGAGACTAGATGTCTGTACTGCCCAAAATGTCGAGCTTTATGTTACGGAGGGTGGGAAGAAATCAAGGCCAGTAACTCACTCCTCGTCTGAAAACATCTAATGATTGAAAAACGATAGGACGAGGCTAATTGACGGAAGTTGAACATGAAGTTGTACTTATAGACTCATGTCTTAAAGATTCATTTTATCATCAGTGCATCTGTCGAATTACAGACTTCTCGGTTCAAGGTTGTTTACATTATCTCAAGACTGTTTTCATTCAAATGGTTCGAACTGATCCTTGCCTAGTCATGTAAAATCATTTGACGTCATGTTTCCTTAAGTCAAATTCAACACCTCATGGCTTCATCATCGTCATCATCGTCATAGACGGCAAGGCATCAATGGTTCACACTTATACTTAACCACTACACAAATGTGGAAGGAAAACGTACAAGAAGAGAGAAGAAAAAAAGAGGGGCAGAGGGACCGGACTTCACTTGTTCGCTCCATGTCATCATCTGTCCAACTCGCACCTTGCGTCAATCGGCCGCAGCGTTGGTAAAGTGTGCTCGGTATCGTAGACGATTAGCTGAGATTCCTTTCAAAATTAAGATACCTACAACTTGCAAGTCAACAACCGAACTGTAAGTAAAATTAAGGCGTCATCAGCAACACATCCTCCTTACGACTTACAATGCTTCGCGTCAATAAATGCAGTCAACTCACAGACAACACGGTCAAACAACGACAACATTCACATCATTGAGCTCGATTACCCGTCATCTCACCTAACGTCTCCAGGCACCCATTCTGCAAGTCGCGAGATCTCCAGTCCGGGAGACAAACCTGATCTGCAATGATCAGCCCCTTCGTGAACGACTTCACTTCTTTACTCTATGTCATTATCTGCCCATCTCGCACCTTGCGTCAGTCGGCCCCAGCGTTGGTAAACTGTGCTCGGTGTGGTAGACGATTAGCTGAGATTCGTAGTAAATGACATAACCATCTAAATCTGTGCAAACTTAAAGAGTGAAGTAAAGAACGGGCTTAATAATCACTGCCAAATACCTAACCTCTACGTTACTTATTCGTTGGTGAAACTCGTCAGAGTGGATGGATACGGCGCATTTCAGGCTGCTGGCTTGCACTGACTAAGACCACAGGAGAACGGAACTGGACTGCTACAACGTTTTGTGTAGCATGCCCTCATACTGATACCTCGCCATTAGTTGTTGTAGCAATTTTGTTAGCGAAAACAAATGAACTTAATACACACACGGTCTTGGTTACAGAGGTCCATATATACTCTCAACTCTAAAACAACTGCATATAGTGTTCAAGCTCCCACACATCTTCACTTAGGAAGTCAAACGTTCAAGGGGGAGGTGAGCAGAATAAAACCTCTGATATAAAATAATACCTATTCAACAAAGCTTGGTGAGTTTGTTCCGCAACCCCTTTGTGATAAGTTCGACTGTCACTCAACAGATGGGGCACTATTCGCCCGCACCACAAAAACAACCAAATTATATAATGTTCACGCAAACGAAGGTGGGCTGGGTAAATGGGGCAATCCGCTAGCAGTATCCAAGCTTCCACAAATAACCATCAGTCATGGTTGACTTGGGTCAGTCACGGAAACTTTTCGGAATACCTGCAGAAAGACTATTCGGATGGGTAATTTCATGGGCACTTTAAAAAAGTAGACGGTACAAACGAGCGTACACTCAGAAAAGTGGACATTTGAAAGTGCTAACTGGTAAAGGTAATCCAGTGCTCTTTAGAACTGTGATAGTGAATACATCACCTTCCTGACTAAAGTTGTGTATGACACAATTGTTATTACATCCTAACAGTAAGCACACCACTAGACCCTTCCCGACCCCCATTTATGGCGGCTATCTTGCAGGTCCCATAACAGATATAGTTAATCATAATAACACTGTATCGATAAGTCCCATTTACTACCATCCAGCGTAAGACCTCCGTCGTCCCTTGCTGAGACCTATAATGCGGATTAATATAGATGCTTTCAGCGTTCGCACTCTAAAACAGACAGGTCAGCAGGCCGCTCTCACACGAACGGTAAACTCGTTAAATTTCGACGTCTTCTGTATCTCAGTGATTGGGATCCAGGACAATAGTACAAGTATGGAATTAACAGCATCCCAACTGTCTACCTGATACTGGTTGTACACTTCAGGTGATTCCACTGCCGCGGCTACCGGTCAGGCTGGAGTAGGCATAGTCTTCAGCATTACGGCTTCAGCCGCGTTGGCAGACTGGACTCTTGTTAGTATTAGGCTTTGTGCTGTACGCTTGACAGGTTTACTTAAGGCCGGGTCTAGACGGGAAACTCTCAGAAATATTTTCACTGTCTGCTTATGCCCCATCTGACCGTAGTGACGTCGGCGTCAAAAACGCCTTTTACTCTGATCTGGCCGCTCTTCTTCGGTCAACACGTGTTTCTGATGCAGTCATTCTGACAAAAGATACAAACGCCCAGGTAAGCCACCTTGACGAGGCCAAGTTTTATTTAGGTGGTAGATTTGGGATAGCATCAAATTGCTCAGATAATGGCGGACGATTGTTGCAGCTGTGCGCTGAACATGAGCTATTTTTAGCCGGCACTGCTCTTAAGTACTGTGAGCGTCATTGTTATACTTGGTACCCTCCCTCTTCTAACAAGCCCTGGTCTCAGATAGACCACATAGCTGTTAGTTGTAGGTGGCAGGGTCCCATTCTGGACTGTTCTCATTGAAACACATATTCAGATTCAGGCCATGCTTTGGTATGTTGTCGTTTCGTTCTTACTTTTGTTGAGCAACGACCCCATCGACAGCATTGACTGGCTGTTGAGAAACTGACTATACAACAGGTAAAGCACAAGTATCAAACCAGCTTATAAAGCTACCTTAGTGGTACTCACTCCGAAGATCCTAATAGCTGCTGGACACAAAGCTTACAGGCTATTCAGAAAGTAGGTACTATAGCATGTTGCACGGGGATACTTGGTTTGAGCAAACATTGGATCTCGGAGAAATCCCTGAGGTTGTTAGAAGCCGTACAGAACATCCCTCCCGGAAGTTCATATAAAAAGTCTAGAGGGGATATCCGTAGAAGGCTGAACGTAGCCTAAAGGGTGATCGTGAGGCTTGACTAATGGAGGAAGGTAAGAAAATGGAGACCGCTTTTTTTTAGGGAACACCGGCAAACTCGTTAAGCTGATCGGTGCGACTGGTCCCAGGCGATCGTCTGTCAACAAAGCTATCAGCGAGGCAGATGGCACACTCATCAATAATAAATCCAAGAGGTTAGTGCGATGAGTGGGACAACTTTAGGGCCAATTTAGCTGGCCTCCAGCATCTACTGTGTTTCCGTCACAAACTTGTGATGTAGCACCCTCGTCGATAGATTTAGAACCACTCACTGAGACTGAGGTTCACAATTACACTTCCGCTCTCAAACGTAATAATACTACTGGCCCACAAGGCCTCGTGCCGGCACTTTTCAGTGAAGGTGGGGAGGTGTTAGTGGAGGCCTTGACTCAGCTGTTTCAACTTGAGTTGACGACAAAGACCATTTCTTCATGCTGGGATCATTCGATGGTAGTTCTCATACCCAAGAAAGATATCAAAGACTCTTGCGAATACCACAAAGGAATTAGTCTGACCCCAGTCATTACTGGGGTTCTGAAATCCACTATATTTCGTCGACTCACTGCAGTTCGGAAGGCAAACATTAGGGAAGAAGAAACATGGTTTCGTCCTGGACGGGGATGCATAGATCACACTTTTACACCTCTCCAATTTCTGAAGCAGCGTCATGCATATCGCCCACCAAAAATGGCCGTATTTCTCAACTATAAAGGTGCATTTAATTCAGTGGATCGATTTACGCTCTCACAGTCACTAAAAAGCAGGAGTTTACGGACCAAATATTCGAACATACCTTAGGTGCTTTATTCCCATACTTCAGCTCGTGACAGGGTTTACGATGACCTGTCTGATAGTTTTAGCCCCAGAATCGGTTTGCGTCAAGACTGTCCACTTTCACCATTTTTGTTTAATTTTATCATAGACGAGATAATGGAGGATTGTCTGCATTACTTACAAGATGCTGATGTGGACCTCCTACTTGACAGAAGACCGACTGATCTGGAGCATGCTGACGAAAAGATGTTTCGACACTTTCCCAGCAGCATAAACTGTTAGACAGTGTTTTGCATTCTGCTATATACTTCGAAATGCGATTTGCAGCCCCAAACTGTAAAGTACTTCTACAAAATTACTGTGGGTACGTAGATTTAATGTTGGATAAGGAGGTTATGGAGGTTGTTGGCCGGTTTGTGTAATTGGGAGGTTGCATCAGCAGCAACGGAGGTGAACGGAACTGAATAGAATTGCGTAGCTTAAAGGGAAGAGCGGCATTAGTTAACTTAAGACACCTCTGGTTACAGAGGTGTGTCTCTCTGAGGCCTAAAGGTTACCACATAAGGCGATAGTGAGGGCTGTGTTACTTTGTGGCAGCGAAACCTGGCGATTCAGGGTAGGGGACCTGCACCGTCTTTAGGTATCTGACCACCTATGTCTGCATTCATTCGTTCGTATCAGGTGGCACCAACGAGTAAGCAACGAGGAGGTTAGGAATCAGGTATTAGGTAGTGATTGTCAAAACAGTTCTTTTTTCAATCTCTATGTTGGCTGTGTACTAATGATGCTAGCTCATCCCCTGCCAAACCGAGCACAGTTTACAAACACTGCGGCCGACCGGCGCAAAGTGCGAGATGGAGTAAAGAAGTAAAGTCGTTCACGAAGGGGCTGATCATTGCAGATCAGGGTTGTCTCCCGGACTGAAGATCTCGCGACTTGTAGAATCGGTGCCTGGAGATGTTAGGTGAGATGACGGGTAATCGAGCTCAGTGGTGTGAATGTTGTTGTTGATTGACCGTGTTGTCTGTGAATTGACTTCATTTAGTGACACGAAGCATTGGAAGCCGTAAGAAGGATGTGTTGCTGACGACGCCTTAATTTTACTTACAGTTCGGTTGTTGATTTGCAAGTTGTAGGTACCTTAATGTTGAAAGTTTGAAAGTTGACGAAGCTATTTTTGGTAGTCCGGTCCCCCTGCCCTTCTTTTTTTCTTCTCTTTTGTACGGTTTTTTCACATTTGTGTAGCGGTTAAGTATAAGTGTGAATCATTGATGCATTGCCGTCTATGCCGATGACGATGATGATGTTGACACTGACGGACTTGTAAACAATTCACATATCAATCACTTTTTGACTCGCTTCACCACAACAGTGCACATGGGATTGATAGCCAACTGGATAAAAGCTTCCACTTGTCACGTGAGATGATACCGGTCTGAACCTTGTTCAGACTACTTCTACTTGATTAGTCGAAACAGTAAAGAAATTGATGGCGTCAATATGAGGGTGAACTTGATGAAAGACAGAATATTCCAATATTTTCAACACTATTGTTCGATACTACGGTTCCTAAAGAAACCTAGTCACGAAGTCAGCATCAAACTGTTCGCCAGTGGAGCGAATGGAAAATGTTTCTATTTGTTTATCGGTCATGTGAGCATGTTTGTGAAGAAAAATAAGTAAAATTCCTCTCACATATTTTATATGGTTTAACATTGTGTTCATGTTGTCTAATAATTAATTGTTCACCATAGCAAATGCTGGTACTGATTTCCATACCCTGAATGCAAGCAGCGACATAAAGTAATTCATATACAGAATGGCAACAAAACTGCTTATAAACAGTAAGAGATTTTCGCTGATATACTTTGAACACTGTTCATGTTTGACCGCGATTCTCGCACTCTCATAAGCCTTTCAGTCGGCTACCTTCAAAAATAAACACAAAACTTCAGATCGTTTCTTGTTAGAGCCCCTCAGTAGAGTATGTCCTTGTGACGACCGGGATTTGAGCTCCGGTCGAGCTGATTAGTTTACGGGAATACGAAGACAGTAGTCGTTGGTATTGTTCACTGAACTCATTAGTAATTATATGGTATTGATTTGATACAGAACAGTATTCAGAGCACACATTACAACCCACTCATGAGTTTAGGTGGGAAACTGGATAATGTGCCTTGTTTAGGCAGCAGAAAATCGCCCAGATTTTGAACGAGTTCAAACCAGTGAAGACTACTTGGTAAGCAGACAAGTTCTACATTTTACTACCTAAGTCTTGACTAGCAAATGGACTTGTGAACACTTACCCATTCGAAAAGCAGTCAATCCGAAGTCAGTCAGTTTCAACACCCATCGACTATTGATAACACAATTTGTTGGCTTCAGGTTGCCATGGTAACGTAAATCCGAATCATGTAGAAACGTCAGTCCACGAATAAGATCAAAAGTCAAACTGGTGACAAACATTGGTTTGAGTCTGGTTTGGGCGCTCTGGATAATGTCACGCAAACTACCCCGGGAAGCATAATCCCAAAGTACGCTCACTTTGTCCACATCTACACATGAGCCGATGAAAGCGCACAAATTTTTGTGCGAAATATCTCGAAGCAATTTGAACGACTTCTTCACATCACGATTCACGTTTGGATATCGAATATTGAGTCTATGTACGGCTACCAATTGTTTTCTGTAGGAACCTATCAACGTGTTTGGAATTCTAGCGTTCATATGTGCGTTACCTTTGAAGTGTCTGTCTTGTATGTCTCTTTGCGTAGTAACTGTTCCAGTAGAGACGCCGGATAATGGGTTATCAGTAGTAAATGTGGATTGTGATTGTCGTCGATGAAATAAATCCAGATGGAACGTAGAACGTTTCTCGCGATTGTTCTGTCTCTTAACTCCTTTCAGGAGTGCATCACAGAGGTCTGTTCCATCGCTGCGTCTATCCGCCAGATTCACATTTTTGTTTACACCCTGAATAGAACTAGGTGAAGTTTCGCTGGTTGGATCCGGCTGTTTAACATCCATACGTAGGTCGGACACTTTTGTTTTTTCCGCATTAGTTGACGGTTCTATTGACATGTTTACTGGGAGAGTGAGATGCTTGCGTTCCGCACGTCGCTGGGTTGCTGAAACAAGTGTAACAGGTTGGTCTAAATTCAAACTGAGTTGAACTAAGGGAGTTTCTTGGTTGTTGGGTTGTTTTGAGAAAACCGGATCATGACAGCTGGAACTCCCGAGTATAGCTTTCTGGTCTACGGTTGGTGGCTCTGTAAAACCGGTTGTTTTCTGAAGAAGAAGAAAGAAAGGGGTTTGGTTATTGGAATTTTTTGGTACTACTCCGAAATGATTAACAGTTGGAGCTACCACCTAATGTTCCAGAGTAAGTGTAAAGGTGATTGTGACTTCTATGGTTTATTTCGGATTCTTTGGTAATTATTTTTCCTTTGTTCTGTTGGAAAGCCTGTCTGTTAATGAGGGCGGTAATGCAAAATGTGAGACTCCATTCAATCTATGGACTGTAATGTTATTTATCTTCCAGGCTAAACTAACCTACAGGCAAAATCGAAGGTCAGTGAATTGAAGTGAAGCCGGAATATTTTGATTCCCTTTTTTGAGGTTGTTTCAGTGTCTAGCGAATGGTTCTATATTACTTCAACTGGCCAATCGCATCGGGAGTGGACGATGGGACGTCTGTACTTTTTCTACCCTGAATGATTCGTTCTAACGGCATGGCTATCACACATGGCTGTTGAGTCTGCCACGTTCTCTGCCCTGATTGCGGATTACGATAGCTATCTGCCATATATATTCAGAGTCTCTGTAGTCTAATTTCATCCCTTTCCCGATAAACCCACACATCTTCTTCCAAGGTTGGGAATCAAGCCGTTCCATCTAATGTGCGGTTTCATCGGAGATGATCCAATACAGTATTCAATTTCCTGTTCGGTTTGGTTAATATCACACTTGGTCAATGGACTCTACACGACTGGACACGCATTATACCAGTATCATGGTGAATTTTCGCTCATGCGGAATGTATCCGTGTTGGCTGTTACCGATTGGCCCATTTGATCAAAGGCACAAAATGAATCACCCGACCGGAAAGCAGAGACAAGGTAAAGATGTGTAAAGAGTAGACAGTTTACATATTTGAGTTTACACATGAGTTTACATATTTGAGCATAACTAGATTACGATTGACTGACAAAATGAACAGAATCGGTTTTAATTAATTCCGTGGATGTTGACTCGAATGGATGCAAGCTATCATGTCGGATAGTTAGACCATATGAAATCGCTCAGCTGAGTTACAACACCAAGTTTGGTAATGTTGTTTCTTGAGCAAAAATAACAATGTCGACAGTTACAACGAGAACCAGAACTGAAGTAACCCGACTGTTCTAATCACAAGATCAGTCTACCATAGTGTTCATTGCGAGTAAGAATTATGTTTTGATAGATTAGTAGACTTATTATGTGCACCTGAAAGACTTCTAATGGAAAAGTTTGTCATATTCAATGAATGCTTTTGTTCTTAAGTAACTGGCTTCGATCAAAGTGAAAAGTCGTGAGAATGACATCTCCATTTTATGTTAAATGGGAAATGTTACCTAAAAATAGTTTCTACTATTCACCTGCTTAAAACTCTCTGCCCGATAGTCTATCAGAAATGCTTATGATCAGTGGAAAATGTGACACTTGATCGAAACAATATGGCACAAGACGTCTTTTTATCAGCAAATTTATTCACTCAGCGAAATTGTGTGCCGAGAAAATGTTCAGAAAAATCATTTTTCATCTTAGTTGCAACAATAGTGTTTCCGAAATGCTCTTTTATTTGCGTGTCCTTGATCTTACACTTCATTTACGATACACAAAAACAAACCAGAAAACTAGATATAGGGTCTTTTGCTACCGATAGTAGAGATGTAATTGGTTGAAGCATGTTTAATCTATAGTCTTGTTTATCTTCATTTCTGTGTGACCATCCTTGCAGTGATATTTCTAACGATCGAAATAAATTTCTTAAATTTAATGAATTCCCATTTGCGTTCAAACATATACCAGCTGTAACTATGTCCTCAAACCACTAACATGGCTTCATTGCTGTTTAGTGTTAGCTTGAATCGTCAAACAAGCACACTTAAATGTTTTTTGAATTGATCGCGGGTGCTAAACATGAAGAATGAGCCTAAAGACAGATTCCATGAGGGACGACGAGGCGACAAAACAATTGCAAATATGAAGAGGAACGCTGTGGGTACTGTCGACGGAAAACCTCAGATTTCGACACACAACTTAACCCATCAACTCACGATCAGTTGACGCTCCGTTCAGCGGCTGCCAAAAGGTGTTGACTGCCAATCGAGCACGTTCCATCATGGAGTTGCACTTCGAGAAACTGGTTAAGAGAAACGATTAGTGTAATACTATGGCGAGGATAAACAACCACACGCTACTACTCGTGAGTTGTGTTAATATGTAGCGAGATCGGTGGACGTGATTTTGAGCATTTGCTGTAGCCGTCGATAAGCTGATTCCATGAGATGGTTTGGCAGCCGTACATAGGGTTACACAAGTTGATTATTAGGGTTATCATCCTTACTGTGCAAATCCGTTATCCTTTCTTGTTTGATTATTGTTAATCTCTTGGAGTTGGTGGACAGTTTCTGTGTCTCCTCTCGAAGTGATCGGGCAACCTGATCATTACTCACAAACAAATTTGGTTGAGCGTTAAGCGTCGATAGTGCATTCGCTGAGGTCAATGGCGTAGTGGTCAACACGGTTGCCCCAGGAAAGCGTGATCGGAGTACAAATCCCTGCCCTGGTAGGGATATGCACTATTGACGACAGCAAACTTCAAGTGTAGTGCCTCCGTCCGAAAGAAGGTGACTGAAAAGTCTGTCTAAATGTGAAAGCTCCAATCAACTGTGAGCGGAGTTCAATCCATATTGTAGATGGCTAAAAGCTGCCTGTTTAGTTCGCAATGTCCTGTCAGAAATTTTGAGAAAGATTGCTGCTCACCCTCCGATTGGCCGTGTTAATCTCGCTTGCCATCAGGCTTCCTAAATTCGTTAGCTTCGGAAATAATGACTCCTCTTGTCGTGGTAAACTGTCTCGCTTCTCAAATTATATTCTTTCCGACAATTAATGTTTGTTGAATTCGCAGCTTGGATGTTATATGACGCTTGTTTTTCGAAACGGTATTGGCGTTACTGATCGTAAGTTTCAATGTCCCGGTGCCTACTCAGACGTTCCAGTTACAACAGCGCACCTATGTCAAAAGCCGATGCCTACTCTCTCTCTTTCCGCCTTGGTAGTTGATCCACAACACGCCAGTGATCGAGGTCATTTGATGTTCCTCACTCTGGGTGCGACAAGCTGACAGGAATCGGTCAGCCGACTCAATTTTAAGGAAACACACGGGTCCAGTGCTGGTTTCAGAATACATGTGAATTGTCTTGGGTTGTGGCTCTGTAATCAGAGTGTATCTGCCCCGTTGTGTATGGAAATGAAGCTACTGTGTTAAATTAGCGATGGGAGAGGAACAGTCTCATCGCAGAACACCTCAGCAGGTTAACCACTAAAGTTTATACCAGTGGGACGTGGTAATCCAGTGTTAGGCACATGGACTAAAAGATAACAGTGTATGGTCTCTGTGATCTGTTGTAGCAGCTGGCAAAGGCTAGCTTAAAACTGACCTAATCCCGATGTCACATCGTGCACAGTATTTCCTCAAATAGAACGATACGGCACACTAACAAATTCATACGACTGAGAGACACCTCACGCGAATTAGAATGTTTGAGAAACTGGTCTGTATCCTCATGACGCAGTCCAAGAACAGTGCGACACAATTTTTTGCACACACTTTGTACACCAACACGAAATACAATTTAGTGTATTGGATTCTACTCATTTCTGACAGGTGCTTATTATCGTGTCCTCCATGTAATCGTGCTGACATCAAAATCATCGGTACGTGCGTTGTTACATGAGGCGCAAACGCATGAACTGAGCGTAATACAACAAAGGTTTTTTGTAGGGGTTTTCGGGGCTGTTCATAGGTAAGTTCAGCAAGGTCAAACCAATTTGCTGGCATCCATAAGCAGCACTATTTATGTATGCCACTTAAGAACTTGTGGGTCTCCCAGCACTTTTGTGAATACAATGCTGTCTATGGCTGAGTTACCTATGCGGGTGACTGTTTGTCCTAACAACTTCATGGTCTGTGCCTCCCTCAGATTATCTCTGATTACTCACCACACGTAAAAGGCGAGAAAAATAAACAGCGTTACAGGCGTGGAGTTGCCCTGTACAGGGGTGATTAAACTCTTAGTAAAAAAAAATTTCATAGGTCATTCACAAGGATTCTGTTGTTCAGCTCGCAGGTGAAGTCTGTTGACAACCAATGTATGGAAACTTTCATGTTCATGAAACCACCACTCGTGAGTGACAAGATACAACTAAATATACAACAAGAATGATCTGTGTCAAGGGGACTTGGAAAAAACACCCCCATTTTCTTTTACAATCGGTTATGAAGAAAGACAGATTTCTGGAGCAGTGTTAGAGACCAAAATGGTTACCTATCAACAGTGGATGGAGCTATTCGCTTTCACACTCCTAATTTCTTCTGTCCAAACAATAAACAATAAAATAACTTACTCGCAAAATGATATCGCGGTAGTCCACTTTCCACAATAGGCGTTCCAACTCTTTTTCAAACTTATGTTTGCGATAGACGGAGACACCACCAATAATCATAATCAGTATGATCAAAACCAAAACGGCCAGCCCAATTTCCATTGATTTGTTCACTTGCGTCTGACACTTTTTATAATCAAACCCACATATAGGTTCAGCCAGTGGTGGATGCCCTTCAATCCAATCGATCTGACGTCCTGATCAAAAAGAGATTGAACTGATGTTGTGTACGTCTTAGAGGGTTACCAAAAACTTAAAATTCGATATTACCAATGCATGTTGGAGATACTGTTAAATGAAACTCTGACTGGCACGTGACCATTCGGCAGGTTGCCCAAACAGTTAAGTTAATGAGTCATTACGGATTGAATGAATGGAGCTGCCCGGTCACCGTTATGACAAATGCAACATCCTGATGTTACTTAATGTGTCATTTAAATAGTAACGGACGATGAGCCTATAAATTTGAATAACGAAACAGATTGATCGAGTTGATAATTTGGAGGTACCGTTTTGTATGCCCACTTAGGCTGAAAAACAGAGGGATAGTGAAACACGAAAATAATTAATGAGAATGGAAGTACACTGTTAGTCAAAATTGTCCATGGCACAGTATGCAAAGGTTAGTTGGTTTGAACTTCGCAAGAGAAGAGAACAGTTAGACATGTTACACTTCCTTGACTATATCCATTCATTCAGGTTGAAAGATGCGGTTTGCTATTGTTGATTTCACTAGTGTTTGCTTCTCGGTTACAGTCGATTACGTAGCATTTGTTGAATACCCCCCAGTACAACGATTCCTTCAAATCAACCCAGATCCATTAAACTCAACACCAATTTGGCGAACCGTTAGAGTGTGGAAAGCATTTTGTGGAATTACAAGTTCACTATGAGAAACTAGATATAAGAGAGTGAGAAACTCAGCTGGTTGGTGGCCTCCTGCGTATTCTCACATGCCAAGGTAATGATAATTCAACTCAATCCCGAGCTCCCATTTGCTTAACTGGGAACAACAAGTTAACTTTTCTGGATCACACCTTACCTTGTTTAATTTTGTATCCAGGTCCACAATTGTGGACCCGGATACAAAATTCGGCGTCAAAACCATATCACGGGCGTTCTGATGGGAAAGCCCACTCAAAGAACCTAACAAAATCAGGCCTCCCAACCGAGTCGGGTTAGGGAACGGCCACAACACACCGCCGTGACCGCAGCCAGGCGACTTGACACTGGGGCGTAAGCGCACCTCAAGTCAAGTCTCTCACTCCATTGTCACCGGTGAGTGCCTGTTAGTACAAGTACGATAGTTTCCTAACGCAACGTGCTATCACGATAACGTTTGTGCCGAACAACAAACAACAAAAAAGCTGTATTCATGAACGAGACAGATTTACAAAGTAGTAGAAAACTGATTGGGGCCTGACAATTTATCTATGAAAACTGACACGTGTCATACTGTGTTTTTAGGCTCACCGGGTAATTTCTAACCACTGACGTGATGCTTCATAATAGTGTTGCGAAAAACGCTAAGCTTCGATCAGTATTTCTCGGTTCTGTGGCCTTATCATTGAGCCGTGTCGTTTCACACTCTGACAGCTCGCCATCACTGTTTTAATCAGATTGTGTTGCGATGTAGACAACTTGCTGCATCACCAAAGTTGACATGGATAACCCACTTAAAAATTGTTAACTAAGGCTGGTTTGTTCTCTACAAATCTGCTTTGTCCTGGAAAATTTTGTGCGTAAATTTTATTGGGCGGAATATCATTTTGGAACTTGATCACACTGGTGGATCGCGATTGACAGAACAGTGAGTGGTTTTCAGAGAAACAACCAGTGATGCTGATACTACTTCGTACTCTACAGAGAGACCATATGTAACATGTAAGTATCCGGATAACCTTGGCTTGATATACGTTTGTCTTGAATGTCACCTACAGTCAGCATCTTTTCGCCCAAAGTGAAAACAGTAAAAAATGGAAACGCTATGTTATCATATCATCATCATCAACACCGTAGACGGCAACAAATCAGTGGTTCTCACCGATTCTTAACTGCCACACGACCGTGAATAAAAAACAAACTGTGAACCGGAGGAGAGAAGAGAAGGGAACGAGAAGGGAACTAATTACTAGAAATAGCTACGTTTCTTTTCAATCATTCCATATCAGGTTGCCTACACTTTGCAAACGAACAGTCGAGTTATAAGTGAAAATAAGACGTCATCAGCACGACAGATGCCCTACGGCTTTCACTTCCGCGCGTCATTATGTGCATTCACTTTAGGGACAACTTGACCAATCAATTGCAACACTCATGTTACTTATCCTGGATGACCACTGGCGGCTAATCCTTGGGGAAATCTCCGAAAGCGTTAACAACCAGGTTCCAGTAAACTATTTCTGGGTTAGTACAAAGCCGGAATGCTTCAGAAACAAAATCAAACGTCTGATTAGATTGAATTATTCAGCCTGGAACAGGCGTCAACTAGAACAAACTTAACTTGCGTTTGTTGAGTATATCACGCAGTGCAATCACATTACGAATGTTATCAGACAGAATTGACTTTGCTGTCAACAGGGTTTTGCCCAACACGCCAAGTCGCAAAACACAATGAATAGAGCTGGCATTTCGCAACAGTAAGTCTCCGATGGATTTGCCAAAATAGATGCAGAATTGGCCAGCATTCCACATAGGCTGTAGGTCGGTGTGCATCACTGCAGCCCAAGAGCGCCTTCTGAGCACATAGAGAGCAATTTAATTGAGTTGCCCCATCCGTCAGTGTCATATGTCAAGATCGGAATAGAGAACTAACTAACCAAAAAATTACCCATTTTAGACCTGACATCCCATGTCGTTTTAGAAAGCTGAGTCACCGAATTGGCAGAACAGTATACAGCACTTTTCAGTCGCTACTTGTCAACTGGTCGTCTACCGAAAGCCTGGAAGCAGTCCTCAGTCACACTTATCCTCAAAGGCAGGTGCAGAGATGAACCAGCAAATCATCGATCAATAGGGTTGCTTTCAGTGGTCTCTAAAGTAATGCCCAGTTTGTTCAATGACTCTCTCCGAACTAAGATTGAAGACCTGCAACACATCACTGTGGAGCAACATAGTTTTCATGAGAGATACTTAGGTGTCACAAATCTGCTGATTGCTCATGACCTTTGGACGAAGGCTGTTAACGAAAGACTGACCATATACGTGGTTTACCTTGACCACTTCAAAGACTTCGACAGGGTCGATCTTGCTGTAGAAGCTGATTAGCCGTGGTCTTGATTAACGCCCACACACCTAGCTATAGGATCATCTGATTGAATGTATATTCAACGTCAAAGTGAATAGACAGCTGTCAGAGTGATTCCCAGCCAACAGCGGTGTTCCGCAAAGATCCACCTTGGAACCTCTATTGTTTATTCTTCTCGTCCTTAAGCTATTCATCATAGTCCAATCATTAATGTTGCTCTCTGCCTCTGACGGTTTCTAGAGCGCCTGGACTTATCGTTTAAGCTCAGAAAACATAGTCATGCATATTTACCATCAACATTATGGTGAGCACTACCTTGACGACACAAAAGCTACTCTTGTCAGTATACAAAAGAGACCTGGGGATAATGGAGGCTGATAGTTCGAGTCTGTCTCCAACTTGTGCTGTTATGGCTTAAAAGAAAAAAATAACCCTGAACCTCTTAGGAAGAATTCGTGGAACATTCCAGCCTGAAGTGTTTCTCATTGTGTTTTCCTCCATAACCCGTCCACATCTGGAAGCTGATACACAAACCCATTGTCCTTATCCTAAAAAAGATTTGCCATTTGTCGAAAGTGTTCACAGACCAGCAACTAGAGGAATAATAGGACTCAGAAAAATCCCCTATCCAGAAAGACAGACACAATTTTGTCAGCTCTGAATGAATTACAGACACCTTAAGGGGAACCTAGTTTTTACCTACAAAATACTATATACCCCGGGTCATCCGCTAGCACACGTCCCATCAAACAACTAGAAACACCTAATAGGTCACTGGTTAAAATTGACTAATGGACTAGGCAGATTACTTTTGCAGACATAACTGCTTCACAGCTAGGACCTACTCACACGGGAATGCATTGTCCAACTCTGTTGTCACGGCTTAATCATTCGTGAGTTTTTATACATTACTCGATCGGTACATACGTGAGACAATCTGCAGTACAAGTTTCTTAAGCAACATACAATCCCAATCCCATAGGTCGTCGAATGCTTATGTCTGACGGAATATTGACTCAGTGTATTTCAGTTTCTGTTGCTGAGACGATTACAGCCAGCAGCTTCATTGACGCTTCTTTTTAATTATTTCCGTCCACCTTTTCGTTGCACTAACAAACTGTCCAACACGATTTTTCACTGACCATCACAAAGACAGGAACGGACAAGCAAATATCTTTCTACTTCATGTAAAAACCTAGAAAACCTGTGTTTCCTATCTACCCACAATATATTAGCTACATCTAGGAAGACTAATCACTGCTCTAAAGGGCAAAAATTTACATGAGCAATTTTTATGGCGGTTATAAACTTCATAGTGTATTAGTCAGTTGTTTCACTGCTAAAACCGTAAGACACAAAAATGTGGTCATACGATAAGGGCAATAAGCTGGGCTTGCCTGTGCAACCACAGGTCTGTCGCGAAGACCTGAACGCATGAGGTGAGTCCAACCTGAGTTCAAGCCCAGTGTCTGGCACGTGTTTCGTGATCGGATTGTGGAGAGTGAACTGACATCTGGTGAACTGATTACTGAGTTATCTTAATCGTACCCCGTCAGCTCCATCACGTAGTATGCCGTTAGGTACTTAGCCTTCAGTCGTAGCATGACACCTCGTCGTGTCAGAAGGTTCCAATAATTCAAGGTAAACACGATGGGTCGATACACGTGATATGCTAGCATACCCTGCTCTGTAGCAATTGGCTACACGCGTCAAACATGCAACTGCAGCTACAGGCCACCTCTGTGTGCACCACTGATAGTGTAAATGTACTTTATACTGTTGTACTGTTGATCGTCATACTGAACGTGTTCAGTAACTTATTGTGATGGATGACCAAATCAAAGGCGTGATTATCTTAACACTCGATGAAATATGTCAACGCGGCTGTGGTATATGTCCGAAGCCCACAATGTGTAGATTGCAGGTGTATCTCACCGTCGCGTTGTTACACTTCATCAAGTGTTGGTATAATTACGCCTCCAATTTGGTCATTCGTCACAGTATGTTTTATAACACATCAAGGGACGCTTGCACCGCACTTCGAACAAACAGCGCCAGTGAACAGATTTTTCAGCCGATAAAAAACTGGACAGCTTCCCGAACTGTAGGGACGACTTCTAGGTTGGACATTGTTTTAAAACCGTCAGTAGTTTTTTCGTGTTACATATTCACAATTGTTCGAGTAACTAGGAGCGCACTCCAACATTTGAAGTGAATTCTCATTTGTATGCCCCGTTATAAATGATAAACCGTTTTTCTGACCAACTTCAATCATCGATCTTAATTTTGTAGTAAACTGCGGAGACTGAACGATTACATACAAAATGCACTTAATGGCTCTCAAACTCGTCTTCTTATAGAGGGATACAGACGAGTTTAATTCTCAGTAGGATGCCTCTGGATTGGCTACACTATTTTGTGTACTTGTATGTTTGCTGCTGATTAGCAAGTTGTCTCCCACCGTTCTGTCTCTACTTAAAATGTTGTATAACTCACGTGCAAACAGATCGCGATATGCTAACATGTAGACAACCCATTTAAAAAGGTAACTTGGTTATTTAAACTTCAATCACTATTGTCATTAATACGGATTTTCAATATACTGATAGGACCAGGTCAAACGAATGTTCAACAGACCGGGAGTCATTGTCTTTGACAGGACAGCATCAGTCAATTTGACTAGTTCCCACTCAGTGTGGTGTGCACTAATCAGGGAGTTGTCACTGAAATATAGTGACTCGAAAAACGCCATTTTAGATAAATAACCAATCACAAAATTTGTGGCAACCCAATCGACGAAAATGTATCTCTAACGCGTTACCTGGTAACACACTGAATGTGTATCTTTTGGTACGTCTTCCCAACCTCGACATAAGTGGGTGGGTATCGGGGAAGATTGTGGCCATCTTCTTGGAGTATTCGTTCGATCGCCCAGAACTGTCTGATGAATCGAAAACGTGCCCTTCTTCGAGGTTCAATGCGCCAGGTAGTTGACCGACAGTTTCGCTTGAGTCGACTGGGTAAAATGTCCCAATAGGTTGGAACACGATGTGGGATTTTGTACACGGAGTTTGTCCAACAAAGGATAAGTTATCATCGATGATAGTCAGCGGGTTTGTTTGAAAGTCCGCTTCCATCTGCTTTCCCGAGGACCGACAGTCATCGGGTAATAGCGGAGTGTGCATGTTGTACCATTCATTCGATCGATCGGTTTTGGCAAAGGAGATGCAGTTGGATTTTGTTGCAAACGAATCTGACGTTTCCGGTACACCCATGATGACCGTATAATTACCCTATGAATGAGAAACGTAAAACGTTTTATAGTAAACTTATATTATGTAGTTGAGGCATTCACTCATTATAAATAACTCGTCTGCTGCCCCTAAGAGGACAAGTTTAACAGATTACAAGTTTGTGACTGCTTTTAAGTTGGGACCCAAAACAACAACAGCCTAATTTAGTATTATTGTAGTGGATTATCAAACCGGAGATGCCAGTATTCCAACACTCGGCGAAATATCTCAGCGCGGTAGTGTGGCAGGTCCAAAAATCCACAGCGAAGAGATCGCGGACAACACGGGCGACCGAATGAGTCATCGCCCAGCTGGATCGGACCAACGGGCGAGAAATGGCTGACGAAATAGTACAGACGACCTGATCGGAGGCGCGAATATTCTAACACTCAGAGGAATATCTCTACACGGTCGTGGAATACGGTCAAAGCCCACAATGAGTAGATTGCGGACAACACGATCGACCGTACGAGCCGTCGCTCGACGAGATCGGCCTAACGGACACGGAATTGCAGACGTAAAATCCCATGACAGAAGGCGCCGGAGACACAAACCAGACGAGTGCAAAGAACGTGCGAGCGGAAGCCGGGTTGTGTGTTGTGGATCGGAATTCCTATTCATAAACGCGAGCGCACGCGTAGCGTTGCATCCAGCGATTTGGACAGTAAGGATTATGCTTTATTGGACGCCTTTTTGTTACATTATACTTAAGCTATCATTGATTACATACGATGTTACGAGAATTCTTCCGGAATCATCTAAGTCTCGTTGGCCTCTGTCCATTGCTGTTTGCAAGGTCTTGGCTCAGCAACTATGGGCATGCGGTCTTATTCTATCACACAGTAGACGATACAACTAAGCCACACATTGAATGTGAGTATGGAATTCCCTACCAGTGCTTATTTATTACAACGTTTTTTTGATCATCCAGAAGACACTTATATGTAACCACAGCTTTCGCAATCAGCCAGTTTGTCTCAGAAACAGACGCACATGGGTAGGCCAACAGACACATGGGTTGGTTGGTTCTCACGGAACAAGAGTATGCAGATTCGTGAGATGAAATGGTCGCAGGTTAATCAATACTTATTGAGCACTGAGCGCGCGTGAGCCTGTACGGTGTAGAACGCACACGGACAACACCTCTGTCTATGGGTACATGAGCGATTCGCTCAGATCAGCATAGGCTTCAACCGAACGACTAGATAAGTCGGACAACCCTTTTCTAAGGTGGCCGAATGATAGTCGTCTGGATAACAGGCCTATAACGGCTATAACAACTGACAGCAGGACTGAAACACACTGATATTTTCTGAGCGGTACTTACTGAAGAATCAAACTAGTCACTGGTTCTGAGTAGCTTCAACCTTTTTCCACTGTTCTCTCTATTGATCTACTTTGTAAGTGTTTTTAATAATCATGCTACACACATCACAGATGTAAAGGTTGTCACTGTTTTAACTGACATTAAACCCCGTCCCATGAACACATAATTTCTGCCCAGCGAACCTATGATCTGAAGCTCATCACATAATCGATCAGCTCAGTATGAATTTGGAAATCTGTTGCTGCTTGTCTCTCGACACCGACTGCCCACGCGATCAAGAATGAATGCCATTTCTTCATCAATCCATCGCTTCACATTTGCTCCTATGCGTAATCTTGATTCGTTTATTCCACTGTTCACTAAATGTGGACCCAATCGGTAACGGTATACAAAGAGGAAAATCGGTTCATTTCGGAGCAAATTCATATTGGCTGTCTTTTTGCTCAACTGTGCACACAGTTCGAGCATTTTGTGACTGAAAAGCCCTTAACCAATAATGCTCAGTTACGTGGGAAGACCTGATTTCAGTATACAAGGTGACGCCTCACTCCTAACACCCTTTAAACAATTTTACTTGAGCCATGCCCTAATATCCCCTGCTTCAGCAACCATTTACAATTTGGGAAGAAGTCATTGAGAAAATTTAAAAACCTACTAAAAGTTTGGTGACGCTATATAGACGACATTGCTTTAATTATGAATTGAGAGTGAATTGAAACATTTGTATACTACCCTAGTCCCATAGACTCCAAAATAAGAGGGATAATAGACCTAGAATCTAGTAGCGGTCAACTGTCATTTCTGGACTGTCTGATCCACAGGACTGAATGGAGCCTCAGGACCACCGTCTACCACCAAACCACAGACGTACCCAGATATTCTTAGCTATAACTCCGCTCACCCTAAACAGGTTTGTGGTAACATTGTGAACTTAATGTTCCATAGGGCCTCGCGTTTACGCACTGATAAAATTGACAAAAATGTAACACAAAAAGAGGTAATGTTTGCGTCAATAAACAGAAGCTAACCTAAATAGTTTCTTATGGAACAATTCAACTCATTATCAAAGACACCAGGAGAATTGAAAAGCACTACTGTTATTCCATCAAAGAAAGTGACACCAGAGGCTATTCGTGAGGTCATGAACGAAGTAGACATCAGGGCGTTTTTCTGAAAGAGATCAACGTTACATATAATCCGGGTTCATCTTAAGGGCCCCATGCCTGTAGACATAACTAGTGGCTGTGTGTATAGAATAAAGTGTGAGGACTGCTGGCAAGTTTATAGTGGACAGACAGAACGAGAACCTAGAACTAGGTTAAACGAGCGTCAAAATACCACTATAAAAGCACCCTGAAATCAATCGACGTACCTGACCATGATCAGGGATTCTGTAATGTTAGTCACGCGTCGGACACAGGTCACGCAGTTGACCCGAAAAATGTCGGGGTAACTAGACGACGGTTTAGAACTATATGAGAGCGTTGGGTTGTAGATACCGTCGACATTGTAGAGGTCAAATGCACTTGAAATAGATTTGATGAGGACTGAACTCTCTGGCACATGACGACCGGTTTTGGATCGATCGAACGGATTCTCACTGATGACTCTATGAGACGATCATCATAACACATCAAGCTTATGACCCCTATCTTCTTTCCTCAAACAGCAATTGATTATTTGACCGCTTTCAGATCCGTCTAGCTAATCCTGTATCCCCGATCTACTGTAACTAGCAATTTGAACTGAGTACTGACCGGTGCCTATGTACGCTTGACGCAAGACCTGCAACTTTCTGATTCGTCTAGTTGCTTACATCCAGCCTGTCTTGAATATTATCAGATTTGCAACCGGTTCATATGGCTTGAAGAAACTTATGTGTCAGGAGTGGAACGTTACCAAAAAGGCAACCTACCTATTGCTCACAAGTTCTTCTGAAATTACAGATGTTCAGTCGATCTCAAACGTGCTCCAACTAAACAGTTTTAGTGTTATATTTTCAGTTATTTGTCAAGTTCTTTGCTTCGCATTGGACCAAACAGATTGCAGCCTATTACATTTCACGGGCCGTTGACATCACCCAATGACACCATCACATTTCTGCACTACTGATGTACATCTAAAAATCCGTGGTTATGTCCCATGAACTAACTGCAAACAGTCCGACGTCTTCTCCATAATATTCACGCGACAAGCTTTAATTCAAGTGCGTTCATGGGACTATTGGAAGTTCCGACTCTGGAGTATTACGCAATCAAGCTAATTACATAATATTATGATTCGGTTTGCAAAACCTTTGTGGACATTCAATAGCTGGGGTTTCGAATAACACTCAGAAGTAGCACATTGGTTGTCTCCAAACAAACATGATGACATTTCCAAAAATTACTCTCAAAATAACATCTTATCAAAGTAGATCAAACCTGCGTGCGCCTCAGGCCAGCATTTTCATTTTTCATACGGCAGAGGCAAAAGAACTTTTTTGCATCTCTGAACAACGTGGCAAAACTCAAGGCTTTTTAATTAGCGCGTACAAAAATGTTCAGTACTGAATATGTCTCCCAAAGAATTCAAAGTGTTCGTTAGACAACTTTATGGTTCGGTATGGACATCAGCCCACCGAAAGCTTCTCCATATGAGACTGTCATTCTAAAAAGTGATTGGTGTTTGCATTGAACTAGTCAGAATCGAAAAACCCTAAAATTACTCATGACTGAACATTAACTGGAACAATACATGAAACCAAACGTGAATTAAAAACAATAAGATATAGTCCCACTCACTCGTTTACCCTTCCCACGCATCCACATATGTGATAATAAGCAGGCTATTAGGATAACCCTCTGAAATGCCCTTAATCAGTCAATCTCTCTTTCAGTCCCCTTGCCTACTTTCTTCCTTGCATCGTGGCGATTTATGATGATACAAAAAGCTATACACTTGTGAGCAAAACACTAGACAAATTTTTACAACAGAAGACGCTATCAGTGGATGCCCACAGTTGATGCAAAGTCCGAAAAGTTTATCCTGAACACCAAAACATAGTTGTGCCCACCAAACGAAGCCTGATATTGACTCTAAAATGCACTGACACCCTTTCTGAACTATCATTCATTAAACGCTTACGGCTAGACAAAAGCTTCAACATTGTAAAAATGCACTAGACTGATTAAACAGCGTGAATCAATCACTATTGAAAGAAGTCACCAGATCCCGTTCCGGTAGTTCGGCAGAAAAAGCTACCGAGATTAAGCGACGCGTTAACATGGAATTATAAGCACCACTGGGTGATAACTTCATCCATCAAGCAACAGCAGAATCAGTTGCACTCATAAGATTACCTACTCCACAATTGCATAGTTTTCCCAAACTCCACACTGTTGGTTCACCTCCGAAGCCAATATTATCCGTGTCCAATTCATCATAACACATTGGTTGACCTAACATCTTCAACCAGGAAAGTAATGATTAATTTCTCAAAAGAGAGCGAGGTAGTTTCGACTGACCGACTGGTTCCATAAGTCGGACTGTAGAAACGATCATATGGCCAGTATGGAAATTCCCTCATTTTTCACGAATCTCCCGCTAACGCAGACGATTGATGTAATCTTCCAGCATATTGACGCAAAATACTTGAGCACAAATTTGTCAAAATTTGAAGCACAGCGTATTCTGGTGCCTTAGACAGCCAGCGTCAAGTCCTACCTTCAGGGAACCGGCTATACACAAATCGTTGGCGTTCCGAGGGACGGTTCTTTCGGTCCACCTGATGGTTACGTATTCCACTTGGAGCGAATAAAGATGCAATCATCAGCCAAGCACATTTCCACCGGCGTTATGTCGACGATATTCTGCTACTCACCGACACGAAGGAGACACCAACGAGCATAATTGATTCAACGAGCCAAATATTAGAGAATTCATTTTTTCTTTCGAAAACTGCCTCCGTCCCCGAGAAAACGACCAAAACTAACAAGAATGAGCGGTATTGTCGTAAACAGTCGAGAGGTGATCCTCGCTGTTCTTTGTCTGTTCGACCCTTGTTCCGCTACTCTTATCGGTGGCTTATTGACCTTAACTGTAATCTTCGGTAATTGTTCTCCGATTTTCTGATTAGAGAATATTTGTAGGTCTCTGTGCATCATACAAATACCTTGTAATTTCCTACTTTACGCGCAGGTTGTTGGAGCAAAACAAATGTGCTTTCTGCACCCGTCTTTTGTTTTGCGTTGACAGTAATTAACGAGACCAAGATTCTCCGAGTTAACTGTTACGAGGAGGAGAATCCAGTTTCTATCCAGCGGAGTAATATACTCTGGACGAACCAGCTCATTCTTTCGAGGGTTTACAACACCCAGCGGATTCGAAATTAACCTTGCCATTGAACATGAGCATGCTGACACCTTGACGATTTTGTATGTCCAAATACAGTGTAGTGATAACTGATCTACACTACGATCTGTTTATCGGAAACACACTAGGACGAGACAGTTTCTGAAATTTCACAGTTTTATACTACTTCAGTATAAGCACAGGCTGGTGAGAACTTTGTTTTATCGTGTTAGACGAACCAGATCACTGTTAAAACTCGCATTCGAGGAAAATACCTATTCATCAGCGTTCACTAATAAATTCAGCAAACGAAGACCGGTTTTTGCCATGATGTCAACAGTTTTCAACATGAGTGTTTACTCACGTTCGTCCTAGAACACTGATGACATAACCCCCACCAAGGCTGCCATGGGACACATGATCTACGCAGCCCAATTGATCATTCTGTGTGCTACTAATCAAGTCTCAACATCACAGCTGTAAACACCACTACCGCTCAATGCCAGAATCCACATCATCCGTGCGTTGTGTGTACTGGACTACTAACATGGGTAGGACGGTCACACAATAGTTCCATTGACACCCATCCATCACTCTCATTTGGCTCTGAGACGTAGCGCAGAGCAACTGCTTAAATCAGTAGGTTTTAGGCATGTGATAACTAAAATAAGCAATGGTTCGAGTTCGTCAAATCACAACTGTCGACTAACGATGAAAGAGATAATAGTGGCATCAACCGACACAACAGGACCATTACAACAATAAGGGTACTCTGATGAAACAAACTTCTTAAAAGCAGCAGCACGCAATAAGGGGATATGAGAACGTTTGATTTGTGGGTTGAATCTCCTTCTTATCAGTAGGTGTTTTATATTGGAGGACGGTTACAAACCTTGGCAAAGAGGCTTACAAGGATTCCATCGATCTGTCTAGGAACTACTGTATCACCGATTCAATAATACAATGGCAGCAGGAAAGGCAGAATCGTATGAGAACAGTCCGCATTCTCTCAACCATTCGGAAGAAGCTTTGGATACCAAAGTGCGTTCCAAGGATTAGACGCGTGACGTTGGGGTTGTCGAGTGCGATCGACCAAGCTCGCTTCTCAAATGACGGATTGCTCACTTGAGTCAAAAGCAAACATAGGTCCATGCCTCCTTTGAATCCGTTGAGGTGGACTACTTTGGTGTTGTAGCTGTGCGAGAAGGACCATGTTTCAGAAAAGGGTTAAAATATCTGTACACCTGTCTGAAAACATACGCAGCCTAAATCCAGGTGGCCCATTCTGCCGTTATGGCCTCTGTTAGACGTGGTCCAATTAAAGAAATTCATTGTAACGGCGGTACCAAGTTCGTGGGTGCTGAGTCTTAATGATGATAGACAGTTGCGAATCGGAAAGAAGAACTTGTGAACTTTGTTAAACTATAAGACAGACAGGCATTTTACTCGCACGCAAACAGTCATAAAGAGGTTAGCTGAGATAATATCATTCGTTCTGAGCTCAATATAGAGCACTATCGCTGAGAAGCAGATAGTGACCGATTTAACTGATGCAGAGACAGAGTTCTTGATAACTGTGCACTTGAACTAATTTATGATGACTCCATAAATTTGAAAGCACTAGGTAAATCCGACATCAGCTTAGTTATCAAAGACGACGGAATAGCGATTAACAAAACCGCACTAGGATAGCTCTATATATTAACTTGGCGTCAACTACAATACTCGGTAGATGTCTGCTGGAAAGAGTGATTGTGTGAGTATGTTTCCACTTCGTAGTCGTGTCGCGAAGGAAATAAACCTCACTGTAATCTGATGGGGGGTCTTTTTTGTGTTAACCTGTCAGGTTGCTCGTGGTAGCTGGCGGAAAAGAGTAATCGTTGGGGAGGTCCGGAGAACCGAGAACAATGTCCTGAACACAAGATGGAAATATTGTAAGAGACTTATAGAGGGAGATGACAAGCAGTAGAGTGAGACACCCAATCAGTTGACTGATTTTGCAAGTCATGCTACCTTACGAGGGCCGGTGCTGTCTTGCTGCAGGTTACTGAGTCTGTCTGATCGTAAGTTGTTGACTTTCTGGGTTCTGACTAGTTAGGTTCAAGTTGTAACCAATCCGACAACTTTTGCATACTTTGCAATTTCATCTGTTCTTTATTTGTTTGTTCTGCATCCGAACAAATACAGTCAACTTGTTTTATTCAACTAAACAGGACGTCCACCTACTTAATCGGCGAACAGTTACCTCTGTGTTACGTAACGGATGTTAGTTCGCCCGTCATCACCGATTCCTATGAATTGCAACTTTTGTTTATTATTTTGTTCTGTCGCATCAATGGTACTTTTCTGTCGGCTGCAAGATGACTATTTCTGAACAGTTTGATCAGTCTTGTCAGTCTCTAGAACCACTTCTAATCTCCTGTTGGTATACCAAACCGGTCACTCTTCTAATGAGCAACTCACTCTCTGATAAACCCGCCTCGACTTTGTTTCTTACTGATGTCACTGCTAAACTGTCTTTCGTAAACCGTTCATCTTATACACTGACTTTCGGGTCGATAATCATACTACTTTGGATTGTATTATTTACACTGCAAATCTGACTTCAAACATTATTCAGTCTGCTGATTTTGTGCAGTTGAGATTTCCATGGTGAATAGCAGCAGAGTTTTGTTATGGTTATTTCGTCCATTACCATTCTGTTCGGCAGGTTATCAAACCACCGTCTTCACTACTGTCCCCAACTTTGATATCTAGACGGGCTGATCAACTACAAGCAGTTAATTTATTTAGGGCTAACCATTCGGTTTATAGATATAGATCCATCGATTGCATTTGGCAATGAGATTTGGTCATACAGGCCCAATTAACACCGCTTATGTGCTCTCTCCCATCGGACGAATTGTTCACCAGTTTTTTGGTCTGCTGTAGAATCATCCTCACTTTTTGTCAAATTCCTAAAACATTTATCACGTTGTAGTGGCATTCCCCTCAAGCAATCCGTCGATCGCATTATTTCGCATTAATCTAAAGTGTGCGAACATTTTGCAACCAAAGTCCCACTTGACATAATTCACTCTAATTATTCAGAGATTTCTAACTCTATTTCTATACCTTCCACTAGATCCCGGTACACGCATCTGTTTTCATGCATCCGGTTTTACTTCTCCTTGATTGCTCGACTGATACAAAAAACTAAGCCTCCTTATTTTCGAGATAACCAAGAAATGGAATCGATAGAAATGTTCTCAGGTGATATCGATTGTGATCGTTTGCTAACTATTCCATGAGGTTCCAGAAGATTGGGATTATTACAATTTTGTGAGTCAAACATTGCTTCTTAAAGATGTAAAAAGTTGAAAACCCACCTCTTCAGAAGTATTGTCATTGCTATGCATGAAACTACAACAGTTATTTTATTGTTGCTTGAGCATAATCAAACCTTGAAAAGACAACTTTAGATGGGAGCTGAAACTTGGGAGAAACGTTGTAGCTAAATACGAATCATCAGTATCCATATGCATACGGATTATACGCTAGGTTACGGTTGAGAGTGAATAACTAACGGCACATCGATTATTCCGAAACATTATTGATAACATTTGTTAACTGTCCTAGAAGTCTCCAATTTCCTGAAAATATTGTATGGCAAAAGGACTAACAAAGTACACTTGTGAGTGACCTTCGCAGTTGCCGTGGTCATGTACTTATGCGGTCTTCACGAGCATCATCACCCATCGTGCCAACCTTTGTTGTCATCCCGACTACATGCCTAGACTGCACCGTGTGAACTTTTGTCTGGTCCAATCTTTTTGACCTTGCGTTGTTGCCAGTCCCCAGACCCCATAAATATGAACAGGTTTGTGGTTATGTTGTCTTCGGACTGAGTGACATGAAGAGAACTCTGTCCGGAGGCTATTCTTTTTGTGTTCATGCGTTAGCTTTAGGTGGTTGAGTTGGCCGGGAAGTTACGAACTAGTCGTGTATACTGAGCTATCCGTTGCTCGTTACCGTTGACTACCGTTCCGTCATCCGCCGTTTCATTGACCGTTATTTTGTTATCTGTTTACGTGCTCGTAGGTAGTGGATCCAGATACAGCACTTCAGAAACTGATGAAACATTGGGCCTGCGTCTATCGGTGACATATTCTAAGGAACTTCATTCTAATAGTGCTCTCTCTCAGCCGACACACAATCCAGCGGCATTGGGTCAGTTTAAGTAAAACGATTCTAACGAGATGCTAGTAGCATCAAGCTCACTATTGGTGGATACTGCGAGACAGTTTGGGGTGTCTGTATAATGATTGATTTATGTGGACTGATTACAATGGTAACCGAAACGTCACATTCGAGATGTTCCCAATGCAATTAATCTCTTGCACATCTGGGAATACGAATACACCGGTACATAGGTCATGACATCTGTCATATATCTTCCGAGTTCGAGACTTTTTACTGTTGGGAGCTACTCGCTTGACATGTGTAAAGAAGGTCCGAGCTATCAGTTCAAAAACGGAGTTGTATAGTGCTCTAAATCAAGAAAAGTTAACCCTATTGTTGGATTTGTCGAAGTTCGTCTGGTACGTTTATCGCCCTAGGTTTAGTATGGTGCGCAGCGATGAACTCGTTGAGGTACATTTGTTTTTTTTGTAGAAATTCGATCCCAGATTTGTCTTTCTTTGTTTTTGTCACGTGCAGTAAGTAATCGTGATGAATTTTGTCCCACAACTGCACATCGAAAGTGTTTCCTTCTTTTTTTAATAAATATCATTGATAATCCGTTAAAACTTATTTTCGTGGTGTTATTTGACACGTTCTCACCTTCATCTGCACCCGATTGTGTTTTAATGAAGTCATTTCCCGTTGACTGTTGGCAGTTTGCTGACTCTTGTTTGGTTATTCCATTTGGAACGCTTTTCTGCTGCAGGCCGTAAATCCAGTTACAACATTCACTAAACATACAGCGTGGGGAGTCCATATCTTAGAACAGTAAGACGATAGGTTAGTGGCTGGTGAATAATCATATCAAACGCTTCCGGCATGCCACTAGTTATCTGTACGAATCCAAGCAGCAACGATGAAGGCAACAGGCTGTAACATCAACAGAGTATCATAAGCAGTGATACAGTGCATATTAAATTTGCGAGTTGAAGTAAGCTGGAAATGTTCATCCAAACGTTATTCAAAGTTGGATAGCTTAAAGCAAAACAACAGTTGGATATTCTTCTGTCTCTGGAAGTTAAAGTTGGCAAAAGTATCAGTAAACTTAAAGTTAGTAACAAATAATCTGAGCAGAACCCCAGTCGTGGTCAACCAAATAAACGTCGGGAACGCTTCAGCGTTCGGAAGTTAATATTTTATTAATAGTAACAGAGAAGGATCGAACATATTGTAGCGAAAAGACGTTCAATAAAGCACAATCTTTATTTCTGTCGCTGGTTCGAATCCAGCTGAATTTCAGATTTTTCTCGAATGGATCTCTTATGAACAGTCTTTATTGTCCAACTCGCTAGTTCACATGCTACGCGCGCTCGGGTTTATGAGTCAGAATTTTAGTCCATAACACCTCCAGGTTTCCGCTCACGTGGTTGATCGACCCCTTCTATCCGGGGGTTTTCCCCCTGCCAGTCTTCGTCCGTTGGTCCGCTTCCGTTGAGCAATGGCCCGTCCTGTCGCTCGTGTTGTCTTCCATCTATCCCCTCCGTTCTTTGACTGCCCTCCACGACCGTGTCGAGATACTCCCCCGAGTGTTGGAATAACCGGGCCTCTGATTTGGTCATCCACCCTATGTTGCGTGCCATGTCTCGCCCGTTGCTCCGATCCAGTTGAGCGATGACTCATCCGATTACCCCTGTTGTCCACCATCCGATCGTTGAGGGTTTGTGGACGTGCCTCCCTCCGTGCTGAGGCGTTCCGCCGAGTGTTTGAATAATTACCCCTCCGGCCTGACAATCCACCACAATATCCTTACCCTAGTGTAACGATTCTGATGGTCATGTAGCATGAAATCAAGGCATGGTATCCTTATTGTATATATGTCGTCCGTGAGTAAGTTCATCCGTGATATTGCCAAATTGTTCCATAACTGGCATACAGGTATGTAGAACGAATGTTTTTTTGTATAAGTCAACCAGCGCTCTTGACGCCATATATTTAGCAAGTCATCCTAGGGACGATAATTTGCACTGGGTAAAACTATATTCGACTTTAACGTGATAGTTACAGAGTTTTCAATTTGAGCAACCAGGTAGCCTCAATTATACATGTGGGCGAAATTGATTCAGTTTTTAGGTAAGGTGATTCAGTCGTGCTTAGTGTGAGGTCATTAACATATTATTCAATATGATGGCCACATATAAACGTGGACATTAGTCCAACTCACAATCGCTGAACAGATGTGCAGCACTCCCGAAGAAATAAACTGGCGGAAATATCAACCAGAATGTAAAAGCTACAATCAAAATATGACTGGTGTTCAACGTGGAAAACCATATTTCGTAACCGGTAATGCGACTAAAGAGGATCATAAATCATGAGATTAGGTCTCCTCTGGCAGTCGATGGTCTATTGGGATTTGACCCACTTTATGCGGTAAATCCAGATAAGATAACGAAGGTAGTGTCGTAGCCCGTTTCGTGGATTTTATAGTATTCGTGGGGTCGGTAGTGAACGTACTCGTGTTTTGACCAATAAGAACACTGAAAATGTCCTTGACTGATATAATCATCCAACAGAATACGAGCTGGTATATGATGTTCGATGCTACATTGCTGTGAAGTAATTTCAGATTGGCACGCTTTGTTCAAATCTTGCTGATAATGACATTTATCGTTTGTTACTGGACTGCGACGTTAGCGGTATCTTTTCTGTGTTTATTAGATCTGTCCAAGTGGTAATGATTTAAATACGTTTATTTTGATGTCAATGATTGCCTTGTACAACGGTGAACTAGGTTTGGGCCACCTAGGTCTCATACTCGGAACTCGTCTACTGACAACGTTGTTAATCGTATCCAACACGGTCTCTCAATGGCAATCGAGCGATAGTTATGCTGTGACATTGGACCAACCTATACCGGGAACGAGATGCAACAATTATGAGTGACAAAGGGTATCTACACTTCATTTATTAACTCAGATACGATGGATCCATGATTATCAAGACCACAATAGCACTACTTCTTAAATAATCAATCAATGTTGTTACTAGTTAAAGTGCTTTGGCTGTTTTTATCAGACAGTCCACCGCATGAATCTGTTGACATTTTTATTTACTCAACTATTTCTATCCGTACTGTAAAACCCAGATTCAGACGACGTGAGGGTAAGTACGAACGTCACGAAGGTAAAGATCTACCTCAGCCTAAGTGGTGTTACCCATAAATACTGTATGTTAGAATCCTGCAAAAAAGCATGCATTTGATTGATGCGTGGATAATCTTCTATCAAACAAGTCGACGGAGGTCGGTAGACCACATCAAACAGATAGAAGAATGAATCGAATGGACACATACAACCAGCAACCGGAAAGTCGCCTTTACCTAGGAAATACAACAACCACAGACTAGTTATGGTTAGGAACCCGTCAAAATGGAAACTGTTAACTTACCTGCGCATCACCGAGCTCATTAATTTCGTTCAGATAACCCAAGCTGCTTTTATAACGTCTATTAATCAAACGTTGAGCAATCAGATCTCCGTTTCCAGTATCCACAACCGTACCCCCTGCTTGTAAAATTTCCCCTGCTGCCAGGGCGTATAACCAAACTGCGTCAACTAAATATCCGGCTTCCGGTTCGAGGTTGAATGAAGCTGTTAAAGAAGCAAGAAGTGAGAAAGGACACATAAATTTGACATATAATAATGACTACTCAAATTCTCAGGACTATAAGTAGTTTTATTATGAGGTTTTGTAGGTTTCCGTTGTTTATATAGCCTAAATCGGTGGATCGCACACTGTTTAGTAGCTTGCAGACTCTGTCACAAAATCGCATTCATCAGATCTGGCACAGCTGATTCTCACCTAAAGTAACGAAGTTGTTGAGTTGTGTATTGGTGATACAGTTTCGAACTATATTGGCATTATATATACGACACCCACATAAGTACCAACAGTAGCAATTCTAACAAATGCCAGAATGTTTTAAATTCCATGCACTCAACTCCGCATGATGTAGTGCTGATAAGTAGTTTGGCAGATTTGATAATTAAGAAGAGATCCAATTGCGAAAAAACCTGACTTCGGCTGGATTCGAACCAGCGACGGAAACAATATGCCCAATCGCGGCAGTAATACAATGTCAATACTCGTCGGTGGCGTTGGTTGAATCCAGCGTGGACTGGTGGAAAAATTCTATTTGATAGTCAATCGGCTGGATCGTTTGGTGGATTCTATATGACACAGTTGGTTGGGTGGGTAACTAGGTCCATGTGTGAAATTTCTGAGCTTCCGATGTGGCTTGGTAGCTCAGCTGGTACAGCATTTGCCGCGTTTGGGCGTGTTGTTTCTGTCGCTTGTTCGAGTCCAGTCAAAGTCAAGGTTTTTCGCAATTGAGTCTCTCCCATAAATGTTGTCATGAAATGTAATTTTCTGGAAACTCGACCTCTTCAGACGTTTTACAAGCCGCATCTCAAGGCACACGCAGTGAATAAACTGTCTATTCAGACATCCACAAATGACGACTAGCCTTCGCTTAAATGAAAGTGCCGATTCTTATCCTCTACGTATTCCTGGCGAGGTCAGTTGGTAAGTCAACAAAATTCTTACAAAAAAATATATACAGCACTTTTACCTGAACTTATTTCGATCAATAAGCAAATGTACTGTTATGTTATCCCACGACATGGCTTGAAGGTAGAACAGTAGCTTAAATTGATTCCATGAAAACATTGTGAACGGCTTCTGGTTCCGGTATGAAGCACATATTGGTGTGTAAATGAACAGATAGTGAACATACTGAAAATCGTTTGAAAAGTTTTACCACTATCCGTTAATAAAATTGTTTACTCCTGTCTAA
Source organism: Paragonimus heterotremus (assembly GCA_013368495.1). Classification (NCBI taxonomy): domain Eukaryota; kingdom Metazoa; phylum Platyhelminthes; class Trematoda; order Plagiorchiida; family Troglotrematidae; genus Paragonimus; species Paragonimus heterotremus. The sequence goes on from LUCH01000380.1 coordinate 87,420, forward strand.
TTACCTCACGCTAATGTGTGTTAATTGAGGGTAACACACTATGGCCGCTGAAGCCTGTAGGACAGAGTTTTGATCGACTGTCGAGAGTCTAGAAGAAGAATGAGATTTCAATTCGACCGAATTTGTTCGATCTCAGTATCAATCAAACTTGCACCAAGAATACCGTACCGAATGTAATAGGCTTTTGTATTATTCTTACAAGCCATATACTTTTGACTATGTATATCAAACTTTGGTTGACGCCATCAAATCGAGTCTTCAGAACCATTGATGGTTTCAAGTTAGAAGGGTAACACTTTTGGTTAGAAATATTTCGTAACAGAACACAAAGTTCTAGTTTGTGCTGAAAACTTTATGTTGTTTATGAGGTCGCGTATATCCTGTCAAACGTTATGGATTGTGGCTGCGCTATACTCGGGACAGTGTGACTGCCTTAGTTGCTTACCCACAAACACATGTTAATGTAATCGGCATATCTAACGTACCCTCCAACTCCAGTCAACAGTTTCATTCGCCTACTTGCTCTCAATCGCATTTGAAGTTTCATAGAGGTTACAAAAAGAGTTGCATATGCTAAAGTGGAACAGGAAAATTAATGTTCTGATCAGTCGTCACTTCTATACATTCAGTCGACCTGCAATACTTTCGCTAGCAGACAAACTGGACAGTTAAAGGTCTTAAAAAATATTTACTCGTGGATAAATGCTTCGCGTAGTCATGTAAAATGCTGTGTAGTGAACAAGCTGGTTTTCGGTTGTTAATCATCAGATGAAATACATCATAATTTGTATCATAAATTTTACACCAGAATCATGGGGGTGAACATTGATGGTTAACGAGGTCAGTCGAATCAATTTCAAACTGCAATCAAGTACCCACTTGAACAGTGGGTCTTGACAGGCTGTTGGTCAAGGCAGTTCCACAGTTTGGACAAAACGTTTCCCAGCGCACAGGGTGGGTGGTACAGGCGAATGCCAACAGTTATGAACAGAACCCTACACCGCACTATCCTCGATCGGGTGACCTTAATTCGGTAGGCTGGGCGAAATACGTCCGTCACGCTGACAAAGTAATTCGTATTCACCAGGTGCGATAGTATGGAACAGTTGAGTGAATTCTCTATTCCACTGTTGAGTCAAGCTGGATCGTGTTCACGGACCCGATCAGATAAGCGTCTGGTCGTGCAGCCAATATAACTGGTTCTTCCCGTCAAACAGTTGATTAGGTTTCCCTTCAGGGTGAGTGAAAAAAAACTTCTGATCATTCCAAGTATCCGTTTTGTGTATCACGCAATGTACAGTGATCTGCGCGTCGACCTAAACATTCATCTAAAAGATTTAATTGACTATTCATTTCCGCCTCCAAGGAAATCTGCAAATTTTGATGTACGGTGTTGAATCCATCTAGGATGTCAGTTAGGTTTATGTTGTTACTGAGTATACAAAGGATGTCATCAACGTACCTTGGGAGAAATTATTTTGGCCTACCGATGAACATAGTTGTTTGTTTTCCTATTTCGCCAGGAAAATATCTGCAAACATTATTTAGAGTTAGAATGTGGAATGTAGCAAGCGACATGTCTATATGTAGCTCGGAAGAGTAAATTAGGTATTTGTGACCGGTGACTAAACGCTATATATATATATATATATATATATATATATATATATATATATATATATATATAATAACCTGCAGTCATCGGTCACATACATATATAGATTAATAGCTATTTTTGGACAAGTTGTATTCAACCTTCACGGAAATATAAAGGATGAAACACGAAACAGAAGATTGTTGTCAAGTTTTGGCAGTTGCAAATAAGACCACACTACTGAAACTGCCATCCGTGTCAAGCTTGCAAACTATTTGTGGTTAGAATGTGAAATGTAGCACGCGATATGTTCATATATAGCTCAGAAGAGTGAATTAGGTATTTGTGACCGATGACTACACGTTATATAATATATATATATATATATTTAACGTTTAGTCACCGCTCACAAATAACTAATCCACTCTTCTGAGCTAAATATAAACATATCGCGTGTAACATTTCACATTCTAACCTCAAATAGTTTGCAAGCTTGACAAGTGAAGGTTGAATACAACTTGTCCCAAAATAGCTATCAATCTGCTCCTTAAATGATAGATCAGTTGCTCTCAACAGAAGCAAAAAAAAGTGGGGAATATAGACGGTTTACGTCTCTGAGTTTCAGTCAGCTCCTGCGGTCTTTGTCACAAGAATTGTAGCAGAAATTATGACAAAGAAAGATTGATGATCGAAAGGCTTTGTTCAGGAATTGTTCGATTTCAGGTCGAAGACTATGAGTGAATGTAAGTGATATCCAATGTAAAAATAATCAAATTCCCAGCTGCTCATTCGTAAGCTAACGTATAGCACAATAGATCTAATGAGATCGAGGATTTTAATCTGTCTCATGGGTCTCAATCGCGGGGATATCGACTATAGTTAATAGACGGTAACTGCGTCTTCTACCTAGACGATTGGATAACCTGATCATTACTCACAAGCAAAAGTAGTTGAGCGTTCAAATATGATAATTCGATCATGCCTAGTGTGAGTTGAATGATGCAGTGGTCAACCCGATGACCTCATGAAAACGTGGCCAGATTTCTAATCCCGGCAGTGGTAAGAATATTCACTACTGACGAGCTCTAACAAGAGCGAAACTCGAGTGTAGTGCTTCTTTTCGAAAGAGATTTGCTGGAAAGCCTATCTGAATGTAAGAACTATAATCAAGTATGCGTGACGTTCAACTTGAAATTAACCGTATCCCCGACTACTTATCAGTGATCAAAGTTACCCACAGTTAGTCGGGATATAGTGATATTATGTGTTTGATACTTTTGTGTCTAAACACCCAAGCTGTTAACTCAAAAATAGAAACCACACGGTAACCAGAACTATGGTATTGTTGTTAATGATGAATGTGTTTGACTGGCATGAAATACGACGTAGTGTTATTTCACTTTGGAATGCAGTTCTTAATTATTCTCCCAGGATTAGAGTTGTTGTTCATTACTTGTTCTGTATGGTAGCTCGTTCTTACACGAGTACACCCAATTAAAATGGCCGTATCGGTAGAAAACAGGTTTTCATGTTTTACTGGACCGATGTTTAAATTAAATTCTACCAAAGTCGACCGTAAATAGGCTGGCTATCTCTAAACGCTAATATTCTGGTCACATACATTGAATAGCATAAGCATAATCAATGACCGTGTCAGAACAGTTAACTGTACATATGCATACCTATGCTGTATATTAGCAGTCCATATTCCTGATCAACAAGGTAAACCGCGTTGGAAAGTTGTCACTTGCCTGATTTTTTTTCACATATCGATGAACAGATTTTTGTGGAATTCTTTTGGTCAATACCGTAAAGGTTATGGTTGGATGTCGTTCAGAAAACCAACCATTATCTCAAGCGTTTAACAAATGAAAGCTGAGCCATAATTGTTGTGTTCCATTGAGAAGTGTTAGAAAAGTATGTGTGCTATGCCCTTCACAATGTTTGTTGTGTTTGGATTACTTTTTCTGAAAAATAAAAACACTACACACTGATCAATAACACAGCCTAAATTCCAACTGCGATTGTAGGGTTAAAACATATTGTAGAAAAGCTCACAGAACACACTAGAACGTTTCGTTCAATTTCATCTTGAACTGTAATAGACAGACTGATTGTTTGAGGTAAAGGTTTCTATACCATGCAGTCTAAAATGCTTCAGTATGTTTGCTGTACGATAGGCAGTAATTAGAATGTAGATCGTCTATTTCTTTTGTTATGAACAGCCAGGTTAAAAGCTGAACTGACTGGGCTACCATCCATAAGTTCAATGGTAACGAGTCATCTGAGGATACAAGTTCACTCAAGTTAAAACCGCTTTTGTAATGGGTTTAAGGGCTTACAACCCATAATTGGGAAGGGACATTTTGTGAATGTGAACTTCTGTCTCCTGACACAAAAATCGTAGATTTGAATTTTATCCCGGTCAACACAGCCTAATTAGTCTAAACGGGCGGCAAAATCGATCCCCAGCGAACTGTCATGTTTTAGGCATACAATAATCATAATGGACTGCCCAAAAAATCCAGGTAACTAAAAGTCAACACAACATTTAAACAAAACATTGCTTATAGGCACCTGTGCGTAGTTCAACATTAGATTCAGAGTAATTCCGGACGTTTCGGGGAAAGATTCTGATCGGTATATTGCACAATATCACAGTACAAATTCGGGTGCACGGTCAGATTTTCAAAGAGAACGACCAAAGACAACAAATAAATTTGGAACAAAGAAAATCGACGAAGCAAGTTATGGATAGCAGAGAAATTAGCCACATACACCAATCAAAAGAGCAGATCCAGACTGAAGCGCACAAAACATTCGCATACGATCGTTTCCACGCATTATGCTTGAACTTCGGTTTGAAGACAAACCGTGTGTGTGAATCTCGTTCTATTTGGGAACTTCTGTATGACGTGAGTTAGTTTCGAGTGGATTATGCAGCCAGACGTGTCATGCAACTGTAAGTGATTGCGACTGTTGAATAACACTTGGAGATTTCCAAGAATCAACAATAGATAATAGAACACGTGGATGTGACCATAGCTCCCACGTTCAACTAAAGATTCTGACCATCTCAGTTTTAGAAAAGAAGCAGTAAACTCCAGCCTCAGGCTTGTTGAATCTAGCAACCAGCGAACACCTTTCCCACACTTCAGCTATACAATGCGATCCGCATTCTTATACATCAAATCCGTTCAACACACATTAGACACAACCGAATCATCATATCACAATTTTTTATCACGACCGTTTGTGAGCAGTATCTAGGTTGTCCGATCGATTCTTGCATTATTCCAAAAGTGTCTGACTGAAAAGCCCATTTAAATGACAGGTCGTCATCAACTGTCCATGTGACGTTGTACCACGGTGATGTACAGATCAAGAGTAAACAAGTTGATCTTTCAGAGGATTATTCGATCGAAGCTGGTGTCACTTTAATACGTCATGCCTAAACGATTTTGGAAAATTATAAGTATTTATATAGTAATGTAACTTGTAGTGCATTAAACTACCGGCAAAGGAGTCTCAACGGAAACCCTTGTGTTTGTGCACTACTCTATTGGTAAAACTAATATAATGGTTTCATTTTTGGATCTCTGAAGAGCGCTGTAGAACGAGTCCTCACCTGAGTCTTCCGCGCCAAATTGTGCCTACTGAGGCCCGTGTAATTAACACATTTTGCCCACACACGTTGAGGTCCACTCGGTTTAAACATATAGTTCAAACTCCCATAAAGTTTCTGCCGGAACTGTTGACCGACAAACGTTGAACTAGAGATTCAATCTTATTACAAATTACCGGCAAATATTTCGCTACCGAGAATTGCACTTCAGCTGTGTTGCCTGTAAATCGACCGTGTTGATTAGTCTCATACTGGACATAACTGAAGCATAACACTTAAACTTTCAGAACTATTCATTATAGGATCATGTCAGAAAATGACACATTAACTTACACTGCCGTCTGTTATCGTACGTATGAACGCAGTACCGGAACAACTCACCGGATGAGAGAGTGAAATTAAATGGGGATTTCTTCAAGTAACACATGTTGTATTCTTGTAGTTCCTCACAACGATCCTGATGCAATGGAGTTAGCGTCAGTTGCATATATGACTTATAACAGTCTGGCTGATTGCGAACGCAGGATTTGACAACTGTCTCATCATTCTCCAGGTCGGACCAAATTTGTAAAGCGGACGCGTCATGTGCTCGCTTGTCAATACCGATCACAAAGTAATCACCTGAAAAATGTAATAGAAGGCCACCGACAGGTGGAAGGTATAAAGCATGATTGTAATCATAATCGAAAAACAGATTGTAGGCTAAAGTTACCGTAACCAGAATGCTTTAGAAAAACAAACTATCGAGACGACAACAACACGCATGTGGATGGAATATCCTAAAACATCTGGTTACTAAAAATTGCGCGGTTGTAAACATTCAGACAAATTTGGTGTAAACAAATAATTTAACCAATACTGAAGGTTTTCCTGTAGGAAAGCTATGCATGAGATGTAAAGATGAAACTTATATTGATGAACAACGGAAAGTTAATTGCAATTATTTTCGTTAGTTCAAATCTTCTTGATCAACGGTCTCTTTTAGGGTCAAGAAATATCCAAGTAGTGTTTTGGTGTGCTGCTCAAAAAATACGTGATACAACAGGTTTAACAGTTGCTGATTTATACTCTCCAATATCCCGGCAAAGTTAGGACTGGACTAGCTACAACCTGTTCTACCACAGAATCGTAACTACAGTCATTATGACAACGCTTGACACTTGTGAATATGCCACGTATGCTAACAAATTTGATACACTAGCTTAAATGGGTATCATATAGACTTGTGTTTCTGATAAGTAATGTGGTAGACTTTATAAGTTAAGAGGTTCGATTGCAACGAATCTGGACATCGGCCGAATTTGAGCCAGCGACAGAAAGAGTATGCCCAAATGCGACAAATGCTCTATCAGCTGAGCTACGAAGACAGGCCGTGAAATCAAAAATGTCCAATTTGGACCTAGTTACTCACCTAACCCACTGGATTGGTGAATTCTATCCTGAACTCTTTAAGAAATAATGCCTGCACAGTCAGGTTCCTAGGTTACTTAGCGAATTCCGGATGATACAGAGGTTTGGGTGGCTAACTGGGTCAAAATTTGACATGTTTAGGCTCTACGCGTGGCCTCAGATCTGAGCTGGTAGGCCGTTAACTACAATGGGGTATGTTGTTTCGGTCGCTGGTTCGAACAATGTCGAAGACCAAATTTTCCCACAGTTGAGTTTGTTCTAAATTTTATGGTTTCGTTTTTGTGTGAAATATAAGTAGGTTTTGGAATATGCACCATTTCTCCTCTGAACCCATGAAAAACTAAAAACATACAACCACTAGGGAAACTGTTAAAGGCCCGACCTGACAAACAATCTGTTCGTACTGCTCATTTTGATCATACACAACAGGTTTCACATCCTTGTCTTCAGCATTTGACGGTTATCTCCAAGCTCATTATTAAACCTCTACTGCTGTAGTGTAGTGAGGAGGTGCCATCGTACTATACTACTCACAACACTGCTATTCAGTAGTGGGGGCCAGAGCACAGATTTTGACACTGAAGTAGCCGCAGGAAAAATACAAGAAACATCAGAATGCAGCATCGCATGAAATGGTTCTTGGCACATAAGGGAACGTAAATTAACTGAGCATTAACGTCTGTGGCAACCGTAGCGGTCTGGACTCAGTGCCATACGTAAATGAGTGTTTTTGTTTGCTGTCTTGTTGAAACGCATAACCCACGTGTTGCTTTCCTGAATAAATAATCTTTGTGCTATCTGCGTTCTTCACTGACAACAGTAGTACTTGTCGCGGAAACAAAACTTCTGTGTTACTGGAATACAACAGTATAGTTCTTAAAAAACAGTTTTGTCCATTTATTAATGATTTCCAGTGTGTGACAATTAATACATCCTGGTTATCATCAGTATTAGTCCCTCGGTTGATGTGAAGGGTCCTTCGATGCATTGTTCACGTTAAATAAAAGCTATTTATCAGGTACACCTACGACATATTATGGACAGCAGAATATATTCAATTCTGGTCCTCGGATGCCAAGGAATGTATGCTTTCTTGACCAGAGGCAAACAAACACATTTTACCGAATCCTGTACATTGCCAAAACATTAACCATACGGTTATGATGATTTTTCTGAGGTTATCAGTTTCTTGTATTTACGATATCATGATAAAAAGTCTACATTTTTATATGACGAACATTTTAGATTGTGATATCCATGTGTAAGGCAATTATTACGAAGAATACGCAAAACGAACGTTGTCATCGTGCATCATTAAATTTACCGAAAGTAGCAAAACACTATCAGGGTAACTAGTTGATTTCGAAATGTGGAAATTTCATCTACAGCTGCGTTATTGATTAAGAAAGGCGGATCATGTGCGGTGAACACCGCTCAACCAAATGTCATATTATAACATGTTCTAACTAATGTTATCCATTAATCAAAGATATATCTAAGGAACTTATAACGTCATTTCAAACTCGATTCAATTCAAACTCGATTCAATGGTACAAACTAACCCTTTAATGTTTGAATAAGGTTTCATAAAGTAGTTTGCTTGAAAAGACGGAAAACAGTTTATAACGACTACGCTTAGTATAGAAAGTGTGTACGCTGAACTATACTGGTTTAAACAAAGTCAAATGGGGGAAATTATGGGTTTTCGTAAATCAAAATCATTGGATGTAGTAAGTAGTTTAAAACATTTTTGTCTATCGATTAGTACCCTCTTCAGAGTTAAAGTGCTTAAGTGTTGGCCAAATATTCTAAGGTGAATCCTTGAAACTGACTGAAACGGGATGTTAGTGTCTGCCCGCTTCATTTTATTTTTAAACGCTCACGTGACCACCATTTAGCATCACAACTAGTACCAATCAGAAAATAAATCAAAATGCCGTGTTGGTCATGTGATCAGGTTGAGCAACACGGAATGCCGGGATCAAAAGTCAGTGATGAAACGGACTGCATATGATGAGCACATTTTCGGGTCATTCGTTATTTCAATGACTGTGTAAAGTTTCCACAATATAAGCCACGCTTCACATACGGATGAATGTCTCAGAACTGCTCCTCATGAATAAACGGTGAACCTTGTGCACAGTGGTTTTAGTACAGTCACGCTTGCACACATCTGTGAGATACGTCAAACTATGATTGCGTGAGGGGACAACCAGAATTCTGATAGATTCTCCAGAATAGGAACTACCATTCCTATATGGTCCATTGTAGTCTGGTTCCTCGACTTCTTCCATTTATGAACCACCTCTGGACAAACCACGGCTGAACTCCCAACATGGACCGCCTTCACTTGTTCATTCTCCCAAGCAGTGCCAGGTGAAATAATCACCTCCAAGAGTTTAGACCACTGAAGAAATAACCTGCACGGTCTGCAGGACAGTGCATCCGTTTAATCGCATTTGCAGCTGGAATACGCACTCATGTGTGTCATTGTATTCTGGATGGTGGTAACCAGTATATGGTTTTGATAGAGAGATGAATGACAGCTTAGTTTATTGCTAACTGAAGTCTAGTTAAAGTTCCAAAGTGAAGCTAACTGTTAATCGATGTTTCCGTAGGACACATGTAATCTGTGCCCGCTAGACTTGCAGGTGTGTCTGTACGCATATCTATCTTGGAAATCTGGTTAACTGACAAACCAGTGCAGTAGCTGACTGGCCAAAAAAATCGTCTATTGAGTAACATTCATCCATTAAAGCTAACAACTGAGGAGGTCAGAAAATAATTATTGACTGTACACATGTTAACAGACTATTTACAGTGGGGGGAACACGATTTTTGTGAAAGAAGACATTATAATTAGTCTTAAGGTCCCAAGGACTCATATTTGGATGCTTTCCAATACATGTTTCACAAATGAGTATTAAGAAGGCCTCAAGTAAATCAGTCAACGGCACCGAACAACCAGAGGATTCAGCGAAAATTGCGTACGCATCTACGTCCACTAAGTTTCCGGTTCTTTGAAGCCGGTTAAAAGAAGTATCCAGTGATTTAGGAAGGGAAAACGTTCTTCTCACCATTGGCTTAAGTTGGTAACTAGAAGTGTCTCATATAGATTGAACATCACCCACAGTTGATGACAGTTTTTGCATTCCCAGAGACTATCCGCTCGGCACATTTCGAACATCAGAAGCACCGGACTCGAGTTTCGCCCACATTAGAGCTCGTCAGTAGTGCATATCCTTGCCACTGTGATGCCAACTTGGAGAGAAGTCCTAATCGAGGGGCCAGCGATTGGAGTTAACAGGACAGTTACTGTGTCTCCTCTCGAGGCGATCGGGCAGCCTGATCATTACTCACAAGCGAACGTGGTTGAGCATTCGCATATGATAATTCGGTCGTGCCTAATGTTAGGTCAATGGCACAGTGGCCAACACGGTTGCCTCATGAATGCGTGGCCGGAATTCTAGCCCCGGCGATGGCAAGGATATGCACTACTGACGAGCTCCAATGAGAGCGAAAGTCGAGTTTAGTACTTCTTTTTGAAAGGAGCCGAGTGAAAAGTCTACTGTAATGCGACAGCTACGATCAACTATGGGTGAAGTTCAATTAATATGAAAACCAAAACCCCTACTATCCATTAGAAATGTTCCACTTATCAAAGCTCAATTTACGAACTATTGAATATCATGACACTTTTTGATGATCGTGTTTTTTTGCATGGGGAAAAATGAGAGAACCACAGAATTGGCACATTTTTATTCATGGAGGGTGACGAAATTCATGATAATGTAATTGCCATCGGTAAATAAACATTGTATGTGGCACCTGTAGTGTTCTATGGTAATTGTGTAAAACTCATTTCCCGAAACGATATCTCGACTTATTGTCAAAGGTGACAGAGATTCAATCAATGCTGGCAGAATTCACAAAAGAGCACTATAGAAAACAAAGATCTCAGATGGTCGTTCGAACGAATGTCATAGTTACTAAATTACGTCATTACTCCATTGATTGACGTTCAGAGTGTGGGCGGGTTACGAAACTTCCTCCAAGAACTTGTTGGCAGTAGATATTAATCCGATGTTCTTTCATGTACGGAACTTTCAGCGTTTGTGCGACTGCAGAATTCAGTTACTTAGAACTATGGGTACTTAAATTTTACTGATGTACTTAATCAACTTCCGGTCCAATACCGATTAGTTTAATTTCAAAACTGAACTTTCTTACGAATTTACACAGAATGTACGTTTTATCCGAACGCTAGACGACTTGCATGACTATGTAAAGACGATTGAGGAAGCAGGCTTTGAGAGACACAATGGCTTTTAGCTAGTTAAAATCTTGGTGACAGTTTGGAGAGGCACTATCCAAACACAAGCTCATTGGCCTGAACTTTTTCACTTGTTTCTACCGTCTTTGAACTGTTTCGGACATATTTTTATGAAAATAAAACTGACCGATGCCTACAGACATGCAATAAAATCTTCAAAGTAGTCACATTATCAAGCTTGCCTGTTTTCAATAGACCGGCTTCATGCATGGTTTCTAACAGTCCCAGCGCATCATATCCTTCACCGACCACCAAGTAGATGCGTGTTTTTCTGTATGACTCTTCCACAACTTGAGTGAAAAAATTGGACGATAAACCGTGCAGTTGTGGATGAGGAAACGAGTTGGTGTAGAGCAATTCGATACCGTTCCGGATCAGCATATTGTGTATCACTTCAATTGTGAACGCATATTCATCCGATTGAGTTGTAAGATAGGCCACTTTGTTCCATTGAAAGTGTTCCAGTAGAGAAAGTACAGCTGAGGCGATATCGTAAGGTTGTGGTCGAGTTCGAAAGAAAACCGGTCTCTGTTTGCCGTACATTTTTCTTCGGAGGCTTAAGGTGCAAACACAGAATATGATTTGCAGCGATTTATCCAGAGGGACAATGAGCTATTGGCTTTGAAAACGCAGAATAAAGGATTAAAAATGGGAGTTGAACTGGATTCTGACCAGACCACGTAAGTTGTAAGGAAAATCTCTAATACCGATTTTAGTGATTAGTCACGTGTGGTGAAAGTGCAGGTGTTTACTACACCACCAGAATACATAATACCTGAAATCGAATGCACTGTTACATGCGTCTAATACTGTTACATGATAGGCACAGTCAGTGTTAGAATTGGTACACAGGTGAAAGGGGAAAATGACAAACCAAATTACAAATCACATACAGTTGTTCATCCAGTCCCACGTGACCACTCTATGCTAAGCGTCCGACTGTCCATTCAATCACACACTGTTCAATACTTTATAGCGTGCTTAGCTAGCAGATCAATCAGCCGGGTTACGCAACTGATAGATGCACAGCTGTAGTCTACAAGCAGTTTTCAGCAAGGATGATTAATGACACTTTCTACCGAGGCAAAATTAACCAAAAACGATGAAGGAGCTTAAGACCATCTACACGGTAACTAGTTCGCGTTTTCCTCGATGAACGAGGTACTCGCCGTCCCAAAACACAGACCACCGTGTTAATTCAATAAAACGCGTTTGTTACCCTCCCATTGTCTTGACAGTAGTAGAAGCTTTACACCAACAGACGAGTGACATTATAATGTGACTTGTTTTCTGTCCTGAACTTGGTTTGACGAAATTAACCGTCTGTAACAGGTCTTTCTTAACATTGAGTTGAGTCTGCCATGATGAAGGTCATGCATTATAGCCTATGACTTCAGTTTTCAAGTTTCAACTGGTTGTTTCATTAAAACTTTACAGTATCGTATCTTGACAGGTGATCTGAAGTGTTTGAGTTATTAAAAATAAAACGAGACCCTTTTTAGTATGACAGATTTCAAGTTTAGTGTTGTATCTGTTGAAGTTTGTTTGGTACGTTTGTCGTCTTTTGTTTGGTATGACGCGAAGCGATGACTCCATTGAGGTATGTTTGGTTTGTTTGTGGAAAGTCGATCCCAAATTTGTCTTTGTTTGTTTTTATTGTATGCAATAAACGAACATGATGAATTAACTAGATGTGATTACGTGCGCTCACAAGATAAATAAGTAGAAATGTTAGCAAACTAGTATTTCATTGTGATGTACCGTCCGGAAATTGAAAGGCGTAAATTAGCAACTATCCACACATTACACCAATTTAGTAGGGAAAAGGTTTTTGTACAATGTAATCATATTCTTGTCGGCTTAAACCTGTGGTCCTGAAGCCTCGAGGAGAATCAAGCTAGTCATATCAAGAAACTATCGTTCGGTAACTAAAAGACGTTGTGCATATGGCTTGTCTTTTTTCTGTGGATCGGGTGATGATTGCACCTCGAACGGGCCTACGAAACAATCTTCCCATGTCCCATTTAGCAAAGCTGAAGTGCCATCGTCTGTGATCCAACGTGCAGTGGTCGTCATGACAAGTCACGCGTGTGCGATCTAGCTGTTACAGTTAATAGTCACGTGTTGATCCTGGCTAGAAAATGTAGTAGGTGAGACAGATATGTGAGTAATCGTACCCCTCCCCCATAAATTCATCAGCAGGTGATAAAGATACCGGAAAACACGAATTAAGATTGAGCCCTGAATATAAATTTCTCATCAACCTGCGGTCAGTGCAGTCAGCAGTTAGAGCTTATGAAAATAGGAACGCTAGGATGTGGAGAACAGTGCTACCTCTCAGCCGATATTGTATGGGAAGATTGAGCCTCCGTCAATAGCCTGATGAAGTAACATAAAATCAAAGTCATATATTCGTCTGGTTTTCTTGTCGGCTTAAGTACCACGTCCTTCTCAAGTCAGGGTAGACACTCCAAAAGTGCAGTACACGGAAACTTGAACATGGCTGACGTAAACGAATGAAGATGATTGTTGACATGAGTTGTGAGTCCAAAACGATCGCTCCATCACGATTCATTAAGTGTGTACACCTAACGATGTCAAGGGTCCGTTTGGTCATTTATGTTTCAACTGTTTCATTTGATTGCATGAGTGACGAGCTGATTGTTGTTTGCAGAAGGTGAACGGGGTTTCAGTTCATGCACATCCTATCCACACACACTTTTTTTGTGTTTCCTCTCTATCTACTCTCGTTTTTTCACTCGGTACTGATAACTTTAATTTTTCGTCATAGTTCTAATCCTATAATCATCGGCTGCAAAACTTTCAAGCTTTCTTTATGAACTCCCACTGGAGATGCCGTTTCACATTAGACGGATGATCGCGATGAACACTTTTCTCTCACTCGTAATCTCATACGTAAGCTTTACACGAGTTTCTCAGTCTTTGTTCAATCTGTTTTTTTCCATTGTACACCACCTGTACGTATTTGTTGTATGACAGGCAGTTTCGTTGTGAGTAGTACACCACTCACGAGTAGTGTATTACCCACAGGCGACATTCAGGAACAGAAGAGCAAGCTCCGAACGTCATGAAGACGACGGACAAGAATAGACTGTCGGAATAGTGTGTACGCGCTACGGCAGAAGTTCCACCAAGGCGAATGACAATGATGTACATGAATGCATGTCTAAAGTGCAAATGAGTGTACGCGTTTGTGGTTTGATTTTTGACATGACCTACAATTGAGTTTGCGAAGCAAACGAATCCGCAGGCCAAGCGTCCTTTGCGGTCGCAACATATGTACTCGAGGCAACCCCTACTGTCCCCACGGCAGTTGTTAGCTTTTTCCATCCGTTAAATTCACGCACAGCGTGCATACACATAAAGTATATGTATCCACATATTGCGAACAATTATCCTGTCCACCTTTTTAAGTGTGTGACTAGTCCAGTTTCAGTGCAGACGTGTCCCATCTAGGACATAAATGGGACTCGTCTTGTGTAACCAATTGCGTTATAGTTAAAATGATAACCAAGTTTAAAGGTATCGGCGTTTTTAGTTTTGCTTCCGGTGTACAGTCGATGAGTTTAGCACCGTCAACATCGCCAGTATCAGTGCCTTCCAGTTTCACGACACTTCGTTTAGCACTGCTCTCGGCCGCGGATATTGTTAGCAAAATCAACAGATTTTGTTACACAACACCTACGAAGACAAGAACGTGATAAACGTCACAGTGTGATGAATGACCGAATCGGAGAGCGTCCATCCTAGCACTCGGTGGACTAACTCGTCGCGGTAGTAAGATTTAGCCCAAGCTGTTGGATTGCAGACAAAACGAACGACTGGATGAGTCACCACTCAACGAAATCGGACGAACGGGCGAGAAATGGCAGACAAAATACCCATGACAGAAAGTGTCAGCCACATGCACAAAAATCAGGCAGAAGTACAGACGACGTTCAAACGGAGACTGCCGTTGTACGAGCTGGATAATGAGGATTTTGCTTTATTGAACGATTTTTTGCTACAATAAAGCCACATGAAGATGTCAAATCCCAGTTTTTAAATGCCAGCCGAACTATAAAAAGAGTGTTGGCTATAACCAAAATTGGTGAAAGTGTATTTCACGGATGCCTCGGTTTCCTAGTGCGAATATTAAATAAGGTCTATATTTGTTGACAGTGTGGGTCCAAACGGCAGACTAGCGACTGCACACAGGACCGAAACCGCTTCCTTTCAAAAGAGGTCAAGGTTGTTGTCACGGCTTGACCATCCTTTCACACACACACAAACACATGCTCCATACATCAATATTTCAGGCTTTGCACGGTGTTATCTAGATTAGACACCGCTGCGAACCAGAAGAGGGTCAACTGTCTGAAGTTGGTCTCCGCGACTACGTGTGGTAATTATGGTTGAACAACATTCAACCACAAGTACAAACTGGCTTGACAGGATATCAGGTTACGAACAGGTGGCCTCTCTAAACCCTAGATCGTCGAATAATTAAAGGTCATTGATAAGACGCTAAGATGGTGGATCGAACAGTTGCATAGATTTACTGATTATGAGTAACTTCCTGGAAGCGGTTGCCACGATTGGATATTCAAGAATGTAGGGAGTTCAGTTTTGAGAACAATGAATCTTTTTCTCAAACACCTGGACCTAGGCTGTATCACTTGTACCAGTTAGTGGTCTGCCTAATAATACTTCATCGGCAACTGGACGGCTACGATCAAAGAGACAGTTGAAGGTATAACTGTCCACCTAGTGAGAACAGTCGATGTCTTTCAAAAGACCGCTGTAATATTAGACTTTTTTAACCGACGGATTAACCGGACACGGAATATGCTGAATAAAAAGGAAGGTCACTGGTGCAGGGCGCACATTGCCACTCGGTTTGACAAACCCAAAATTTGCTCTGACAACAATATACAGAAAAATGTCGATCCAATCAGTTAACCGTCTGATTCAGAGCAATCCGCTAAAGATTACTGAGGTGATTGTGTTAGTTACCTTTAGATTATTGGAGATAAGCTGTATGCATAAGTTTATTCATTGTATGCATGTCGATTATTTTGGCTTCGTTTTTCACTTTTGACAGTAAACGTTGAAATAGGGGAAGACATGAATAGTGGCCTCGTTCGCATTACTCGGGCTTGGTTGTAAGATGGGACGCTTTTGTAGCTGCAGACATAAGAACGGAAGCATACCGAAACACGAACACTATAGCTAGCTATCGTATTCAGGCAAAGACACTTTCAAGTTCAAAAATGGAGTGGTAGGGCGTGATCCATAAAGTATGTTAGGGAAGAGGTCAGTAACAGCATATTTTTGTCTACTCAAACTATTGAATGTGGACGACTGAGTTTATATCGTGCTACAGCCAAAGTTATACGCAGGCCTCAAAACTGTGTGAATTCACTGACCCATGTAGACGGGATGACGAGCAAAAGTTCAACAATACTCGTCAGTTCAATAGGTTGTGCTGCAAAAGTGTGGGTAGGTGGTACCGGCATGCAATGAATTTCGATTTTAAGTAACAACAAACCAACTTTATTGTGACCATCACCTAAGAAAAGAGTGATTGTTGTTTTATATAATTGCTTGCTAGCAGAATGTCTATACAAATGGTATTCACCAAACGATATCATATAGGACTCATGGAAGTCTGTCTTTATCCGTACATGAGCTCAAAGGTTCCATTGGTCCGCAGTGTACCCATGGTGGCTGTAGAAACCGACATTTGGCGGGCTGTATAGAGATTGAGTAGGGTGACTGAGAGCAGGAGACTAAATTAGAGTGAAAGTATGTGCGCTGAATACTTAAAGTTATTTTGCGTACATAGCAAATAGTCTATACATACTTATAAATAGGTATTGCATGACTTATGAGCTCAATTCCCCATGCATGTGTACTGAAATTGGTTATTACTGAGAAGCAAAAATGAAAAATCATTTATTTATTCAACTAAGTAAAGTGGGGAACTTAGTAAAATAGTCTGGGGGACTAGCGATCCATGTTTCGACTGGGCAAAGTAACGCTATGCACTAATTCTGAGTAATAAAGAAAATGAGAATACTTCGCCTAAACACAAGAATAACAAAAAAAGAAGATCAACGAAACGAATTGACAAAATGTGTGCAAGGTGTGCGCAAACTTTCAGCCACGAGGAAATCAGAAAAAGATGTAACCTTTTGGATTTATGTGGAAAATGGTCTGAGTCACACGAGAATCAGCAACACTTAAATCTTGTTGACGGGATAGAATCATGAAACTAATGAATTCCGAAGAGATCTGCAAGATTTTGCTCGATAGCGAAAACAACCTATTTACTGTGAAGCACAGTCATTTATCATACATGGCATAGCTTTGTGCTAGTATGCATGAAAGTCCGATCAGACAGCGCGTAGACAACGTCGGAAACAGTTCAACACTTATTGTTGCCTTCAAGGCAGAACTGGCAAAAACTTGGTCGACATATTGCTGTTGTGCATGACAATCTACAATATCGTGTTTCGTAGATGGGGTATGTTTCCCTGATTAAGTAACATCCTAACTCATCTTTGTCATCAAACCCGCCAAAGTTGGAAGACTGGTGATTACCACCCAACAGTTAGGCTCCTAATGTTATGAGGAAAACTAGGTGTTGCATGAAATGTGGTGCTTGGCGTACCGTTTTCGAGTGGTTGCTGATGAACCCGTTCTATACATTCAAGACAACATTGCAATCGAAATGCTTAACTTCTATTAGCCTATGTTATTATCGTACCAGAGTAGAATTCACTGGACGAAAACGCATATGTGACAATAGTCTAAGTGAACGCATCAAAGCATTACAATTCGACCAGGTGATTAGATTAATCTCTTAACGACGCCAAATAAACACAATGAGTGTGTGCTATCCTTTCGTCTATTCCTATTGAATAACAAAGGCAGTTACAAACGTTTATAAATATCCAAATATGATGAACAACGGCTACCTTACTAAACTGATACCTGCAACTTCGGGTCTCACAATTGTTACTCCTGTCCACTGACAATATCCATTCCAATGTGAACAGGGAATTCATACATTTCCACATTCCTATTCAAAGCATGTTGATTACAATTCCCTCATCAAATACGACAACTGAGATCAAATCACCAGAATCAAATGCTTTACCACAACTGCGCCAGTGTATTATGCTGGTAACCTGAACACATCTGAAGAACCAACGTTTATTCCAAATGATTCAGCCATCTCCGAAACAAACCAATTGAACAGTTTCGAATGGTTAGTGAGAGAATTGAAAACAATCCTGAAAGCTCATAGTGTGCAAAATGACACGTAACCATGTCCTAAAATAACGGCGGAAAACTGATCACATGATTTAAAATGTATTCAATTTTGTGTCCAAATCCACTATGAGAGGAGAACTGTGACCCTAGTCACGACATTTCAACTTAAGGACAGTCCCAAAGTCCGAAGACTCGTTTCAGTGTCTTCATTTTGGATAAGGTGACAGATATCGGACATACAGTACGTCCTACGTCTATGGCCTTGGTAACAAAAGCCGGAGTCCAGACCGAAGGGCTTATTCAACGGGCACGCCATCTTCTAACCGAATCGGGTGAGAGAATGGACCTAACATGCTGTTGAAGCCACGGTCGGATTACTTGGTTGTTGGTCTCATAGGTGTGTACGTGCACTTCCAGTGCAGTCGCCAGGCCCTACTGACCCCGTATTTCAGCCACCACGGTCCACGATCAATAACACGTAGTAGTTCACACACGTCCCTGTAACCGTTTCAGCGTTTGAAAGGCATCCTTAGATCTGGAGCCAGTATGTACCGGTGACTTCAAATGGAACGCATGTAGGTAAACGATTCACCAGTAATCTAACAAACGAACAGCATGGAATGCACAAATTGTCACCATATCTTCGTGAACTTCATGGTTAAGCATAGATCGGTGGGTTCTAGGAGTGTGGTCTGCATCCAGCATGATAAATTTGACCACATCAAGTTGTGAGTGGTTCTCGTTCGACAAACTGAAGTGAACTGTGAAGTGTGATTCAACAAAACTTGATATGGTCACAATCCAACACAGACAGACACAGACACACATAATACGAACTAGTTACTCCAGGGTTCACAAGTCCAACATACATTCGGTGAAATGAAAGTATCCACTCTAAACCGCCATCAGAAACATCTACATTCACAGCCTGTCTATACAATCACAGAAAAGGCAATCTGCGAACAAACACGATAATGGTGGGAAGCGTGTTACACCCCTCACTCGACCCAGTCCATTCGGTACATACATGTATCGACATGTTACCCTAGTTCGTAATCATCTCATCAAAATCCGTAGGATACAGATACCTTGTGTCAATTCAAATTAGACGGCCTCCCCTTCCTGGATATCTTGTTTGTTAGTAAAAAGCAAGTTTCCTGTGAACAAAACACCTTAACCTGGACAACATTTCTGAACGACCTGTCAACGCCGGTCTCAATAATGCAATAAGTTGCCTTCATCACACAGTTGACAGGACATGGGAAGTCACGACTCAGTAACGAAGCCACAGAGCTGAAATGTGTCAAGTGGCGTTTAATGTTTTCACAGCATGAGTGTAATACTTCACATCCGAGTCCATAAGTGGTGCATTAGACCTAACGACGCAGCACGACGTGTCTCATTTTCGTTGAAAAAATTGTTAGGTTTTGGTCAATCTTTTGGTGGGTTGTACATCTGTTTCGTTCATGACTGCAACATTTATTATCTATCGTTTGGTTAGAAAAAGTTATCGTGATGACACAATCCGTTAGGACAATACCGCGTTTTTACTTGGTGCGTTTGTACTCAGCTGCACATACTGGCTCCAGATCTAGGGATGCCTTTCAAACGCTGAAACGGTTACAGGGACGTGTGTGAACTACTACGTGTTATTGATCGTGGACCGTGGTGGCTGAAATACGGGGTCAGTAGGGCCTGGCGACTGCACTGGAAGTGCACGTACACACCTATGAGACCAACAACCAAGTAATCCGACCGTGGCTTCAACAGCATGTTAGGTCCATTCTCTCACC